>JAEQBH010001625.1:0-359318 GCA_016808115.1 Tetrastigma voinierianum
CTCACCATCAAACACCAAACACATTGTTGATCATTACCATGCACTCACACACATTCAATGCGATGTCCTCATGCATATGCAATGCAATGCGTCATTGCATGTTATATCATGCCACGTATATGATGAATGCTACATGGACAACAAAATCCACACCACTTACCGGGTGTCATAGACAATCACATCACCCGTATAATGAATTTATATAATTCTCATTTCACCTCATGTCAATATATCACTTCCGCATGGCTATATCAACATCAACATACAACATGTCATTCTTGTTCAAGCAATGACACAAATACAATTCAAGCCATAATGGCCATTTGACGCACTTAATCATCACATGTCAATACATTAGAACACACATATTGACATCTAAACATGTCACCACTCAGTCAAGCAATGACACTCTTAAACAAGTCATACAATGGCCCCCAAAGCAAGCCATAACAATCACAAACCATGCCTCGAAATCGACCATAAACAAGCCATAATAGGCCACAACATGAGTATATGGGTTCTCCTAGGCAAAGCCCTCCTTCACCTAGGCAAGCGAAGCCACGCCTAGGCGAACTAGAAATTCCCCATTTCCTGTCCTCTGGCTTTCCTAGGCGAGCACATCTTTGCCTCAACGAACCTTCCCTTCACCTAGGTGTTCACCTCTTTCTGTGATGATGATGATGGATCAAAACATCTATACAAATTTATGACGTTCTCACCAAAGGACTATTATCTAATCCCCAGCAATAATGTCATGAAACTTGTTTGTTGTGTTCCATTCATTATAATCGATTCAAAACAGTTTTTTAAGAGAATCATTTTCTTTTCCTCGGTTTTCGATCCGTGATGCCGCAAGTGTACAGTAGCTCTAACAAGTAGTAAATCGGATTTAAGTCCGTATATCGATCCCACGTAGATCTCAAGAATTCCCCAATCAACTACCTCGACTACTCAAACTCTATACTATTTGACTCGTATAGGGCAATTGGAATCGGCTTTTGCAAACCTCGAAATGTAAAATAAACCTAAGATATGCGGAATTATTAACAAAATGAATTAAAATGAAAATTCAAAATAACAAATTCAGATCGAACAATTATCTTTTAAAGGAACATTGAAAAGATCATATTTGCGGAACATCAATTCCCGCAGATCGTGACCGAAACTCGCTTTCATGAACCAATAAAGATTAAACCTATCCAAGGAATATGATAAGGCAAATGGACTTCCATACGCGCTGCTCATCATCTAATCTTCCTTGCTTCTTTCAAGACGTAGGATTAGAGAACTACTTTTTAATCTGGGTTGCCTTGTTTTGGGTATTTTTCTTCAATACTTCATACCAGAACATGGACCCAAGTAAAACCTTAGCTCCTAAGACATAGTATAGCAATGGGTTTACACTTTACTAGTTTCTCTTCCTCAAAATTGGAACAGCTTCATCCTTCGATTAGATCCTTGCTAACACTGATTAGACTTTATTTATTCGACCGAGGTGACTCCATCTCGCTTGTTTAATGGATAAGCCGCATTCAACTCATTCGATTTCAAGTGAGAAGAGGATTTAACGATTTAAATCACAGAGCTTATTAGATCACCATTATCGTATCTGTGATACCTTTAAGAAATTGCTCATCACTCAGGATCGCTCTCGTGTCACTCATAGGGCCTCTTGAAATCAGGAGCAATGAGACAATCCTATTACGGGTATAAGACGCTACAATGGGATCAATTGCGAATACTCAAACCGTAAAGTAGATTTACAAACCCATAGTTCATCAAATTTTCCGATAAATTACAGAGAGAAAGATAATTTCGACAATAGAGTCTATTGAATGGAAGCTGGATTTCTTAAATCACAAAGGATTACACTTTCTACAATGCAAGGGCCGATCAAGAACACCACTCCGCACTTGGAACCTGGAAACTAATTCCAAAATTTGTCCTGGAATTCGCACACTTCAGCAAGCACTTGAAAGAAATAGAATTCGTATTCGGGCCTTCTACTTTAACAAATAAAGTCCATCCAAATTTAACAAACATAACCAATCTAAAATAAAAACAAAATAAAGAAAATTAAAATACAAGAGCCTCTACCACCCAGATCTCTGACTGCCGAGAGTCGCTTTCTTCAATAGCAAATTACAGACGATAGGTTCCAAATCGGCCCCAACTCGATGCATCTCCCTATGGATTTCGCATTAACCGCCCATTCGCTGTTAATGTTGTGACCTCGATTCTCATCGCGACCTTAGTCGGGCTCCCGCCCACGCCGCAGGCTTTATTCGGGTCGCGACTTGCCAAGATCCTCGATCCGATGCTCATCACCGAATGACGCCGATCTTCTTTTCCTGTGTGTAACCAATGTCGCGCGACCACCGACGATGTTTCGAATCTTGGGCTTCTTGCGTAACCGATGTCGCGATCACGAATGACGCCGCGACCTTCTTTCCTTTGTAACCGAGTTCGCGACCACTTTGTACACGATGTCGCGACCTGAAGCTCTTTAAATCGATGTCGTGATTCACCGAACGACGCCGCGACCTTGCACTCTTCAGAATCGATGTCGCGATCATCGAATGACGCCGCGACATCTTCGATTCTGATGTCGCTGATCGAATGATCGCCGCGATCTTCTTCTCAGAATTGATGTCGCTGATCACCCAAATGACGCCGCCGACCTTTTAGTTCAGAACCGATGTCGCATCACGCACGACGTCATCGCCACCTTCTTCCTTTAACCGGCGCCCGGATTCACCAATGACGCCGACCTTAGTTCTTCGGTATCCGTAGCTGTCGCGACCGCCGAATGACGCCGCGACATCTTCTCGATTCTCCGCAGGTTTGTGTCGCGATCTCTTCTAGGATGTCACGACCTCTATGTTCAAATTTCTCAAAAATCTGATGTCGCACTTCTATTCCTATACATTTCTCCATGTTCATCGCCGGTTTAAATTCACACGCGACATCAAATCATGGTCGCGACATCATATCTTGCTCTTCACACTTATGGGTTGCCTCGAATCGAGTTTCATGACTCACACGCTCACGGCCTACCGCTCTTATGTCGCCACCGAGTTTTGTCGTGGACCTTTGATGTGATTCTTCATCACCGCCAAAGCGTCAGCTTACAATGCATCCTTTCTTCCTCGTGGCATTTCTCTCAAGCAGCAACATTCACCCGGGCCGCATCATTCCCGCTTAGCGCTCGCTCCTTTTGATCATTATCTTCTTTCTGGAATTTATGCTTGGTGAATTATCTCAACATTTCTCGCACATAAATCAGTCTTTTATGATAGAAATCAATCGTAAAATGGACTAAAAAATGGATGACTTTAAGCTCATCAAACTCCCCAGAACTTAAATTTTGTCATCCCCAAGCAAAGAAAAGAAAGATTTGTTTGTCCTCAAAAAAAAAGAGCCATTTTTCTCAGATGTTTTGCATTTTCAACCAATTTTAATTCGAAAGACTGTAAATTGCATTCTTTTCTCGTATTTCTAGCTTCAAGTCTAGATGAAGGCTAGTCACTACTCAATCAAATGTACAAAAAACTAAATTGTTGAATTTGCTCATAAACAAGATAGCTCGCTTGATCCCATCGAAAAGTAGGTTGGTCTTCCCTTTCTGCTGAGTCGCTTAACCTCCGAGGTCCTTCACACACTGATCCTTTCAAGATTTTTTCAAATTCCATATGCCTTTGCTTGCTCATATCGATCTCCACTAATGTAGGTAATTCCAACCTTCAAGATCAATCAGCCCTCAGCTCAGAATGTCGCCTGGGTCACGGGTGGTGGATGGATGGAACTTTTAGGCTAAGATTACCTTGTGACTCTTTCTCCTTTTTACTTAACTATTGGCCCTTTCTCTTTCCTTTTTGCAACTTTAATTGATTTCAAACTTCATCCTTTG
The DNA here is from genome assembly GCA_016808115.1 of Tetrastigma voinierianum. Lineage (NCBI taxonomy): Eukaryota > Viridiplantae > Streptophyta > Magnoliopsida > Vitales > Vitaceae > Tetrastigma > Tetrastigma voinierianum. Next base: position 3,911 of record JAEQBH010001625.1, read on the forward strand.
GGGTATCTTCTGATTTCTTCGTTTAAAATTGTTCGGCTCCCTTTCATTTGTACTTCACTCATAACCTTTTCTCAATCACCTTCTCGTGTGAATAAGCAATGTTCTGTCTCTTAGCTTTCAACACTCTTAACGGTAACCTTGGGGTTAGTAGTCCCATGCCCAAGCTTGGCATTAGGGTACTAGGTGTTGAAACACCCCTAAAGAACTTAAATTGTTCAAGAGAGTTAGCCACAAGAAAAACCCTCTCTTCTTTAAGCTTCTTCTTTCTGTAGATCCTCCCGCTTGCATCTTTCTCTTCAATCTTTTGTATTTCTCCTTTAGTTCTCAAAAAAAAAACATTCCCCCCAAACTTTATCTCTTCCTCCCTTCTTTGAACTTTTGGATAATCGTAGGTTCTTACTCGGAGGATTAATTATCTAGGACTTGCTCTGGATTTCCAATGGCTTGTTTTGAATATAAGGATTGTTTTGGCTCAAATTCAGGAAACTAGTGGTGTATGTAGAAGCATATACTAAGGGTGGCTAATGGCCTGCCGCTGGCGATGGCCGCATCATTGCTATAGTCAGATCACCTGTGGATTCCCTTGATCAATAATCTAACAAGTTCTAGAATCTCTCGCTTTGGATTAACTGCGGACTAACCCTAAGGGATGTCCTCGACTCCACTTCAGTTGATGAAGAGTTATATGATCTAAGGTCACCTCGTGCTCTTTCGTTTACCGTTTATACTTCAAACCAAAAACATATTTGCTTCTTCAATTGTATAACTTTCCTTTATCTTGACCTGTCTACTTCCACTAAATTCAAGTCAATTATGCAATTTGTGTTTCAATTCAATTATATGTCATTCTTGCCCTTATTCTTGCAATTATTCAGGTTTCAGCTTCATTCTAATCAAACTATATTTAACTAGCTCGTATTATGATATGTCGCATTTTCATTTCAGCCAAATCACTGTTATTCTTCTAACAATTAAAGCAAAAAGTAACAACACACCCAACTTATAACAACATCAAACAAATTTTTCTTATTTTATTCACGATCAGGCAAAAGTTGGAATAAATAACAGTCGGGAAGTGAGAAAAAGATGGACAAATCAACGGAAGATCTATTTTTCTTTTGAGGGAGGAGCAAAGATGTTAGGAGGATCCAAATCGAGGGTAAAATAAAATCAGGGTTGAATTCGGGAACTTCATTTCAGCTTCTTTTCTTCTTTCTTTTCATTCTCCTCTCTATCTCTGCTCTTCAAGGATTAATTCATCGTGAGATCAACCTTTTGTTCAGATCATCTTGTCTTTTTCCCAATGTGCTCCAATGTGCTCTCCATTTCACTACGCACTTCTAAAATTTGGAAAGATTATTGTTGATCAAATCCAAATTTTCGAGCCAGACTTTTCTTCTGAAGGCATCTTTGTCATCCAAATTTCGATCTCTTTCCTTCATCCTTTTCTCGAAGTCCTCAACATTGACATGTATAGGAACTGAACTCGATCTCGCTCCTCCTCCTAGTTTCGCTTCCCGATTCGGGAGTCCCTTTCTTTGGTATGATATAGGAGTTGAGAATCACGATCATACTTGATTGCTGTAAAATGACTCATGGCTCAAATTTCTTCAACTTCTTCAAGATCGTGATCTCTTCCCCTCCTCCATTTCTTTTCGACTTTTCTTCTCGACGCCTCAAGGATCTCCTTCATCCGCTTCTTCCTTCGTCATTTCTTCTTCCCATTGTCGATCTCTTCACAATTCTAATTCACACTTCCTCTCTGAATTTTGTCGATGTTCCATTCCCTTTCTTTCTTTCCATTCTCTTCTCATGGAACTCGAAAGCAACCCATTATTTGATTATTCCCCGAACTCCCATGTAGCTTTCACTGTGTTCTCTCAGAATTTGCTCGATAGAGGAGAGTCAAGCAGCGGGTCAGAAATTTACAGGGCTTATCATCTTTGCTTCTTTGTCCCTGGCAAACATAAAGGTGTTTGCTCCCTTCCGGATGTGCTTCCCGGTCTTTCTTTATCTCAGAACTAAGCGGTGTCTTCTTCTTTGCCTTACATTCTCATTTTCTTCTCTTGAATCCGGGCTTCTATTATAACTCCCTTTCTTTTGATTTCTAGTCCCTTTGCTTACTCCCGTCGTGCAGCGGTGAAACCCCAAGTGCTTTTCTTCCTAAGTTCCCTCTCACCCAAAGCCGACATAGCCTCCTTGTGATAGTTGGCCGGGGGTGAGTGGATCAAACCCCTTTATTCTCATGGTATCTCATTATTGAGTTTTCAATGACTCCGCTCCAAGATAAGCTTCGTACCCCTTCAAAGATGGCATGAGAATGATCATTTTATTCCCGCATCAGGTGACATGTTTCTGCTCTGGGAACCATAATGTAGGCCAAAGTAGAAATAAACCATACCTTTGCCTCTTCACAAATCTCCCCGCTTTATGGTCTTTTTTTTGCTCTCTCTCCTTCCTCGAATTTACTTCTCACTTTACCGTCTATCAACTTCCTCGCAATCTTCTCACGGTTGTGGTTGTCTACTATCTTCAGATGGATCCATGCTTCCGCCCTCCATTCCTCGCATATTTCATTAATGGTTTCCCGCTCCATACGACACCCAAACCTCCGACATAAAACAGTTATCCTTTCTCCCCACCAGTCGAGTAGAACTCGAACTAACACGCAGATTCAGACTTTTTGATGCTTGCAAGTTTCCCCAACCTCTTTGTTCTATTAGTTCGAAAGGGATATGGGTTCGCTTGAAACTCCTTCTCCAACAAATCCCTTTCTTACCAAAGATAAGAGATTTTCCAGATGGAGAAAGCTTCTTTTGATACGAATTCGTTTTCCTCTCCTTCTTGTCGTGCGCTTGTCTTTTCCCCTTCTTTTTCTCTATCGCTGAAACTGTTGAACTTCCGGGTCAGTTCCGATCGCAGGTTCTCCCCTTGTTGGTTCCCGACGAACTTCTCTTCTCGGCCGAGTATACTTTCCATGATTTCGCTCGTATTTGACTTAGGGTTGAAGGTTTGGCCATTTCAAATCTATCGTTTTTAGGAAGAATCTTGGATCTGGGTGGCTCTGTGCTAATTAAAAACTAGAGTCATGAAGATGAAGAGTCAGATTTGTTTTAAGGAAGGAAGGAGATGGTGGTGGAGGGAATTTCTCAACTTTTGCTATTCAATCATTATTGTGGGCTCTTTATTACTTCATTTAATTGTACTTGTCGCGACTTAAATTTCATGCTGCAATTGTGTGCTGTCATTAAATTTAGGGCAAATTTAAAAGTCGTCTACCGGCACATCTTCTTTTCTCTTATGTCACGACTCTCATCGTTGTTTGTCACGACATAAGTAAGTTCGTAGGAGGACAATTTGTCATCAAGTTGCGACATCTAGCATTTCTTCTCCCTTTAGGTCAACAAGTAAATTCATGACTTTTGAGTTGTCGTGACCTCAATTTCTGTCGTGACATAACTTTTGGTCGCGACCTGTGCCCTTGTTCTTCCTCTCGCATTACTAAGTTTGCGGACTCAATCTCGTCGCGACATAAATTCCGGGTCGCGACTTACCGTGACTCGGGCCTGCAAATCTCCATGATCGATACCTTTTCACTTTTATTAATTTCAGACATTCTTACCAGCCCATTAAATCATTCCCACACGTAAAGAATTCAATCATGTATTCTATTCAATTTTCACAGAATTTATGTATGGAGAAGAGTACTCCCTTTTTCAAGTCGCTTCCTCGTGAAATGCTGGAGCCATCCCGAGTTTGTTCCTTCTCACCCGTTTTCACTGATTCTCGTGACGGCATACCGTAATGTAATTTCAAAAAGGATCAAATTAATCAAATACTAACTCCAAGAATTCCTAACAAATCATGACTAGAACTAAAAAAATTCAAAACGAGTAATTCTAAAAATTTCAAAGTTCATCTATATAAAGAAGCAAAAAATCTATATGGGCTGGGCCTCCCATGAGCCGCGCCTGCTTTGAGTCCTTAGCCGGGACTATTAGCCGCTTTAAGCATTCTCTCTCTCAATTCACTAGCCGGGGTTCTTCCCTTTCTTTCTCCCTCGCCGAGAGAAGCCGCTCACCATTAACCTCGAATTCTTCCCCAAAGATTACCCCGAGTGTTACCGCCCGGTAGTGCCTGACACCACTGTATATGGTCCCACTCCATTTCGATTTCAACTTCCCGGAAATAATCTTAACTGAATTAAATAGCAGACTTCATCCCCTCGCTTCCGAACTCTTCCTCGTGGAATCCTTTGATCATGCCATTTCTTTGTCTTCATTTGTATATTCTAGCATTATCATAGGTTTCTGCTCCTTTGTTCCTCTGGGGCTCATTCAATCGGGGGCAATCTCTTCCTTCGCAATTTTGAAATCGAAGTTCACTCTTCTCGATGGCCCACATGGCTTTGTATTCCAGCTCAAGAGGGAGGTGACAAGGTTTTCCAAAGACCACTCCATGGGACATCCCAATGGAGTTTTGAATGCAATTCTCAGAAGCCCAAAGTGCATCATCGTAGCTCAGAAGACCAATCTTTCCCTCGCTTGGAATTTACATACCTTTTCCCAGATCCTTTAATCTCCCTATTGGAAATTTCTGCTTGTCCATTAGTCTGGGGGTGATAAGCTAGGCTCATTATATGTTTGATCCCATACTTGCTTATGAGCTTTGCTAATATTTTGTTTGCAAAGTGCATTCCCCCGTCACTGATGATAGTCCTGGGTGTTCCGAATCTGCTCAAAATGTTCTTTTGCAAGAAACTCACAACTGCAGCAGCGCCATTCCTGATTAAGCACGTTCCACCCATTTGAACATAATCCACTGCTAGCAGTATATACAAGTTTCCAAATGATGGTGGGAAGGGTCCCATAAAATCTATCCCCCATACATCAAAAATTTGCACCACCAATATGCCTCGTAGGGGCATTTCATTTATGCTGCTGATATTTCCAATCTTTTGGCATCTATCACATAATTCAATCTATCTCTAGCATAGCCTCAAGAGAGTGGGCCACAAAATCCCGATTTGAGTATCTTATGAGCCGTTTTCTCCGGAAATGTCCCCATATGGGGATGCATGGCATTCATTCACAATCTTGCATTGTTCACTCTCCGCACACATCTTCTTATAATCATGTCACCTCTTTAAATAAATAGAAGGTGGTCATCCCAAATGTAGTACCCGTCTGGCCTTTCGAGCTTTCTTTTCTTCACAGAAGGCCGACTCAGAAATTAATTCCACAAGCCAAGTAATTCACGATATCGCATACCATGGAAGCTCTGAATGACACTGGAAACAAATGCTCATCCGAAGTTCTCTATTAGTCCTCGCGCCTCCTCTTCTCTCACATGAGCCTTTCATCCGGGATACTGATCGCCTATCACATTGTCACAACCTTCTTATCTTTAATTACTAGGATCAAACTTCAGATAGTAACAACACCCACCTTATCGCCTTGGTTTGGCTTCCTTTCGACATCGATATTTGATTGCCGCATGGTCGCAGGAATGATAAGCAATACGGATCCCCCAAATGTATGGCCTGAATTTCTCACAAGCAAAAACTATGGCTAGCATCTCCTTTCGCAGTTAAATAGTTTTGGCCTACTTCCAAGGTCTCTCGCTTAGCATAGTATATGGCTCGAATATATTTTCTTTCTTTTACCCCCAATACATTCTGATTGCGTAGTCCACCGCATCACACATTATTTCGAATCCCCCGATCCCATTCCTGCGCACCCATGATCGGGTGCTTCGAACTAATCCGATCTTGATTTCCTTCAAAGGTCGCCAGAGTCATCAAAACTAAACTTCAGGTCTTTCTCCCACACCGTGATAATGGTCCAATATTTTGAGAAGTTCGATGAATCTCCTATAGAATCCGGGAAGATGCCCCAAGAAACTCCTTATCCCTTATCGTTGTGGGTGGTGCAAGAGTCTGATAATCGAACCTTGATTTGGTCTAATTTCTAGTTTCCCCAGAGCGTAAATTTTATGACCAAGAACAATACCTTCTCGTTACCATGAAATGACAATTCTTCCTACTTTAAGGCTAAATGTTTGTCCTCGCATTCAAAGACTGCTTTCTAAAGTTGTTTAGACAATGCTCAAAACTCGGATCCATATATCGTGAAGTCATCCATAAAAATCTCCATGACCCTCTCAACCAAATCGGCAGAACATGGACATCATATACCTCTCGTGCAGCAGGGGCATCAAGATAACCCAAATGGCATCCTTCCAAAGCAAAGGTGCCATAAGGGCATGTGAATGTGGCTTCCCCGGCCCGTGCAATATCAACTGACACATATTCCAATACCCACTGGCTGGAAACAAAATGAGGGTGTCAATCGGCCCAACATTTGATCAATGAAAGGCAATGGAAAACATCTTCCTCGGTTGTCGGTTCGCCTTCCGATAATCGATACATACTCTCCATCCTGTCACCGTTCTTGTTGGAATTAACTCATTTTTTTCATTTCGGATCACAGTGAACCCACCTTTCTTGGGAACCACATGGATTGGGCTAACCCAAGGACTGTCTGAGATTGCATATATAAAACCAACATTCAACCATTTGAGCACTTCCTTTTTGACTACTTCTTTCATGACTGGTTCGCCTTTCTTTGTGTTCACCGTGATGGTTTTGCATTTTCCTCCACGCATTTGGCATACATATCGACTCCGACCGATACCCTTTAATTCATCTACGACTGCCAATCACCTCTTGATAATTCTTCAAAATTCTCAAGAACTTCGTCTTCAAGATTAATGTGCCCAGCAAAGATAATCAACGGCTTACTTTTGGTAGCTCCAAGTGCATACTGATGATTTGGAAACTCTTTAAAACTAACCCTTCTCGTACGGGTCTCAATACGAAATTCTTCTTCATTTTTATCTCCATCATCAATTCGTTTTGCTTAAGACTCATCACTCTTTCTGTAGAGTGCAAACTGGATGCGGAAAATCGCACTAACACCTTCTGGGCGATAATCGGAAATTCATCTCATTTTCATCGATAGGAAGTCGAGCATTACAATCATAATAACATTCAGAGCCGATGAGATGTATATCATCTACTAACTTGTAATCTTCCCTATCCGTGTCTAAATTCCTTCAAACTTTCGAGAAGACGGGAAGTCACCGCTTCTTCTCCAACCCTGAGAGTGAGAACTCCCTTCTACATATCTATTACAAGTTAATTTAGTTGCTGTGAATGGCCTTCCTAGCAGCCAGAGGGACTCGTGGAATCTCTTCAATGTCCAAGATGATAAAGTCGCATAGAAAAACAAATTTCCCCACCTTAACAAGCACGCCTTCAATGACTCTTTCCCAGTTTCGCCATTGTTCATCTGCCATTTGAAGAGTAACAAGAAGTTGGGAGTAAGCTCCCCAAACTTAATTTCCTTGCAAATGCATAATGGCATTAAGTTTATATCGGCACCCAGTCACAAAGAGCCTTTTCAATTTCAAATCCTCCAATGGTGCAAGGAATTGTGAAACTTCCCGGGTCTTTCTTATCTTCTCTAAGAATTCCTTCTTTTTATCACCGCATCAAAGTGGCCGGCGATTCACTACTCCTTCCTCTGCAAATCTTCTCTTCTTGCTCAAAATTTCCTTCAGAAATTTGGTATAAAGTGGCATTTGAGTTACCACTTCTATGAATGGCATGCTTATCTCCAACTTCTGGAAATTTTTCAAAAACCTTGCGAACTGCTCCTCTATTCTCACTTTGCAGCCTCGCGGAATGGGACTCGCAAGCATGAAGTTCGGGCTTTCTTCTTGCTTTCTTCTTTCTTTCTTCAGTTGGCCGCTCCTTCTTCCTTCTTTTCCATTGTTTCAAAGATTTTCTAGGCTTCTCCCTGGTTGCCAGCCATCTTTCTCCTCCGACTTTTCCTTCTCTAATTCTTTTCCCACTTCGAGTCAGACGCCATGCGCCTTTTTGATTTTTCTTCGTGTCACTGAAAACATCTTTAATTTGATTCTCACAGTGGTCGTGGCCGCCCTATTTGTGTCTCCAGTTCCCGGGAGAGGCATTGTGGTCGTCCCAAAATTTGAGAATTGGGTATTTGAAGCTTCCAATTCTGCAAACTTTTGTTCATGAAGCTCAGAATTAACTTTCTATTTTCCCCCATGAATCGCAGCCATCTGGTCTTCAAAGGTCTCGAGCCCCCACTCATGATATTCATTTCGCCTCTCCTCGTTGCCGCCGCTCGAACCTTTGGTGAAGATGCCCCCGCCAAAATTTTGCCCATGTCTCGACGTGTCAGGCTCCCTCCACCATAAGAGAAATTTTCATGGTTCCCACGTCAGTATAAATGGGTCAGCAGGTCAGGGCGGGGTTTGAAATGATACGCCCTCGCCGTCTCAAATAGCTACCTCCTCCACTCCGCATAGGAAACTCCTTAAGCGCTCAAAGATTATTTACTCTTTCCTTCCTTTCCACTCCGCTCCTATCTCATTTTGCAGAGTGCATTCTTTCCAACTACGTATCAATGCATCCAGCTTGGCCTCCATGGCAGACATCTTGTTCAGCTCAATCATTCCATTTCCTTAGCCTCCGCCGGCTCCCGAGGATTCGAAGGAGGTCCATGTTGCACCTAGCAAGCATCCTCTATCCAAATGCCTGGCTTCTTTCCGCTCTTCTTCTTTCCGAATGCCCACCAAGAGCCGCATCTATTATACCTTTGAGGTATAATTCACGGAGTGGTGTAAGATGTCCATTTGTCTTCGTGTCTATCCCGTGCATGGACATCTTCAAAGAAACTTTTGTATCTCCTCCCAAGCAAAGGTACGTACTCTCATCTTCCCCCTTCAAAGTAGTACTCTCCCTCTTCTTTGTAGCGAGGGATGGAGGAAAGAATCTGCCTAGGTAAGCTTCCATCAGCTCTTCCCATGTATTAACAGATCCATATGGTAGTGAGTCAAACCATGATGCAGCTATATCTCTTAAAGAGAATGGAAACTACTGCAGCTTAAGAACTTCTGGTCTCATACCATTCAATTTAACTATCGCCATTCTCGTAAACAGCCCCAAGTGTTCGTTGGGATCTTCCGAGGGATGACCTGTGAATTGGTTTTGTTAAACCATGGTGATCGTGGTCAAGCCGAGCTCAAAATCGTTAGCATCTATCGCCGGGTCAGTTCTAAACGGGCCGAGTATTCATCTCGATATCCGGGTCTCCGGTCTCCATGTTGTCTCGCCTGGTGTGCCTCCCGTCGGCGACCCCGGCCGATCCGTCCCGCCAATCTTTCTTCCGCCATCTCGCTATTTCTCTCGTGACTCTTAACCTTTCTTAGATCTCTAAGAGTGTTCTTTCTCGACCTTAGTGTCTAGTGGCAATAATTCAGCTCCCGGCTCGCGGCATGAATTAACTCCCCGAAATTATAATATACTAAGATCAAATGGAGCCTTCATGGATACCAAAAATTGTATTTAACATGAAAAGCTCTTCAAAATTTCAAGAGTTTACAACTATCGTTGAATCATATTTTTGCAAATTTTCTATTTCTTTATAATTTATGTCCAAATTAGTATTCGCGTCTGGAATATTGATTCACCAAATTCTTTCATCCTCAGCAAGAACTGCGCCAAAACTTGCCTCACCTCTTTCTGTGATGATGATGATGGATCAAAACATCTATACAAAGCCATGACGCTATCAACAAAGGATCATTGGCTATCTAATCCCCAAAGAATAATGTCATGAAACTCGTTTATTGCGGTTCCCATTCATTATACTCCATTAAAAAATCCGCTTTAAGAGTAAATCATTTTCTTCTAGTTTTGATCCAGATGCCGCAAGTGTACAGTAGAACAAGTAGTAAATCGGATTTAAGTCCGTATATCGATCCCACAGAGATTCAAGAATTCCTCAATCAACTACTCCCGACTACTCAAACCTATACTCATTCGACTCTAATAGCAATTTGAATCAGCTTTGCAAACCTTGAAATGTAAAATAATCCTAAGATATGTGAATTAATAACAAAATGAATTAAAACTGAAAATTCAAAAATAACAAATTCACACTAAACATTTATCTTTTGAAGGGAACATTGAAAGTACTGCTATTGTGAACATCAATTCCTCGTTGCATTGCAATCGAAACTTTGCTTCACGAACCACGTATTTAAAACTGGCCCAAGGAATATGATAGTGCTGATCTCTCCATACGCCACCGGCTCATCATAATCTTCCCCCTGCTTCTTTCAAGACAGAGAGGATTAGAGAACTACTTTTAACTGTCATTGTTTTGGGGTATTTTCTTTTTCAATACTTCATACCTGCAACATGGACTCCAAACCTTAGCTCCTAAGCATAGGTATAGCATGGGTTTACACTTTTACTCAAGGTTTCTCTTCCCTCAAAATTGAACAGCTCATCCTTTCTCGACAGATCCTCTAACACCTGATCGATCACTATCTCGAATCGAGGTGACCCTCCGCTATTTAAATGGATAAGTCATTCAACCTATTCCTCGATTTCAAGTGAGAAGAGGATTTATCGATTTAAATTCACAGAGCTCATTAGATCACCATTATCGTGATTCGTGGTACCCTTCGTAAATTGTTCATCACCGTCGATCGCTCTCTCGTGTCACCTCGTAGGGCCTCCCGAAATTGCAAAGCAATGAGACAATCCTATTAAGGTATAAGACGCTTTACAATGGGATCATCCTCATGCATCACTCAAACCGTAAAGTAGATTTACAAACTCGGGATAGTTCACTACCTTCCGATAAATTTATGTGAAAAGATAATTTCGACACGTAGTCTCATTCAATGGGAGCCGGGTTTCTAAATCACAAGATTACACTCCTGCTACCGCGTAGCCGATCAAGAACACCACCGGCATTCTAAACTGGAAATCAATTCCAAAATTTGTCCGAATCTCGACACTCCGTGCAATTTGAAAGAAATAGAATTTTGCATTCGCCTTTCCATTTTAATTTAAAGTCCAAATCCAAATTTGAACAAAATAACTAACTAATCTAAAAATAAAAACAAAACAAAGAAAATTAAAATACAAGAGCCTTCACTACCCGTGCATCTCTTGAGTCGAGAGCCGAAGCTTCAATAGCAAACCAAGATTTATGTGGTTCTCGTCAGCCCCAACTTCGATGCATCTCCTTATGGATTTCGGGACAACGCCCGGCCTCGCAAAGCTGGTCGTCGCCACCCTGATTCTTCTGGCTTCCTGGGCCTCACGAGTCCCAGCCATGCAGCAGTCGCCGCGTGTTCTTGGTTTGGTTGCACTTTGCCTTTAGCATCCTTTGATCCGATGTCGCCATCATTTAATGATTTCGCAACCTTCTTTCCTTTTCAGAATCATGTCACGACTTACCAATGATGTCGCGACCTTAGTCTTTTGGGATCGATGCGTCGCGACTAATAATGACGCCGCGACTTAGTTCTGGTAGTAATTTATGTCGCGACCACGTAATGACGTCGCGATTTCTTCCTTAAATCGATGTCGCGACTACTAAATGACGCCGCGAGATCTTCTCGATTCAGTTGTCGATGTCGCTGCATTCTTCTGCATGCTCGACTTATGTTCACTCTTGAAAATCTTATGCGCTCGCGATCTATTCGCGCTACGCCCTTCAGCGTCTATCGCCGGCTCTCACCTCGTCGCGACTAAAATTGTGTTGCAACATCATATCTTGTTCTTCATTAATTTATGGTTGCTCTGAATCGGGAGTTTCCCGCTTGCTTAATTCCACACGTTTCGCTTCGCTTGCCCTTAAGTGTCAGTGGATCGAGCTTTGTGGTTGCGACTCGATGTGATTCTTCATCACCGGCCAAAAGCCGCCGCTACACAGTCCTTTCTTCCTCATGCATTTCTCCTCAAGGTAACATCATTCAGCCGTGATCATTCTCACGCTCGCCTCCTTTTAATGTGATTACCTTCTTCCTCTCGAATTTCCCCTGGCCGTATATCGGGCTTTGCAGAATTATTCAATATTTCGTACATAAATCGCCTTTATAGATAGAAATCAATCGTAAAATGGATCAAAATGGATGACTTTTAAGCTCATCACTAGGCAAAGAACCAATCTTCCATGAGAAGATTTCTGCCTTCGCCTAAGTGAAGAAACCTCGAGCATGACCCGAAAATCCAATTTTTCTTTGCCAAACAGGCCCTTAATTGAAAAACCCTCTTTTCCCAACTCAAAAATGGAAAGTAAACCAAGGTAGGAAGAATCCCTCCCTCTTGGAACATAAATGAACGGGTAGGAAACCTCCTAAACCCGACAACTTTGATTTCCCGAAATCTTCTTTCTTGGATCTTCGGCGAAATCCTTCGTTCTTGATACCCACGTGTACCTCTTGTCGATGCGATAAACTTTTGTTCTTGGCATGATGAAAACCGACCAATGGAGTCCTATAGATCTTGGAATGAAGCCCTTGGCTCTCCTATTTGTCTCTTCTCTCACTCTCGAACAAAACCGTTGGTGTAATGCCTTTTTTTCGCCAACCATTTTTGTTCTGGGGAACTGTAAGCTTTGCTAGAAGGATGGTTTACGCCACGCCACGTGTCCCCAACCTATTCTGTGTCCACTCAGCCCAAGGCGATTTATCTAGTCTCAGTTTAAGTTCGATTTATTTTCTATGAACTCAACTGGATCCATTTCTCGACTTCCAAGATTTTCATAAAAAATTGCCTCTAGGATAGTAGATTAATTGCCACTTAAAAAACATGAAAATCCGACCGTCTCGAAATTCAACAAATTTGTCCTGGTACTAGATTTCTGAGACAAATCCAACGAGCGAGGTTTGTTTCCATCATTCGAGATCTGTAAAAATTTCCGTGTTTTCAACCCAGACTATTTTCCCTAAGAATTTACTACTTTGCCAGCTTTTAAAGAAAATCATATTTTTCCTGTGCTTTACACTCCTCAACCTAATTCAAGGGTTATATTATTGTTAAGCACCAAATAATGTAACAAGTATCAAAACTAAAGACAAAAAAGAAAGAGAACACAATGAATTTAATGAGGTTCGGTATAAATACCTACATCCTCGGGCACCAACTAACAACTTTCACTAATAAAAAAGAATTACAAACTTAGGGCCACAAATCAACTTCTATAGAAATTGAGCCAAAAGAACATCTCGCCAATTAGTCGATAATACAAATACCGTAAAGTAGATGGGGAAGAGGTGCAAATATTACGAAGTATCAAATTTGAGTAGTCCTAGCTATATGTTCTAGATTTGATTAACATCTTATATAGTTATATGCGAGAATTGCATTTGTGAAAGCTTGTAGAAGGAATTTATATGCTCCAACTCAAAGCTTTCAATGAAAATTGAAAAGAAAACATGGTTTCCAAGTTAATTAAATATGTAAACCGATTAAGAGGCAGTGAGATTTTGGTTTAAGAGATTTGAGTTGCTATATAAACAAAAAGGTCCAACAAAGATTTTGTGTGATCATAAGTTTGTGCCAGTTGCATTGATAAAGGATCTAATGTTTCATGATAGCAATCACATTAGTATTAAATTTCATTCTATTAGGGAATTATTTTGTGAAAAATAAAAAGATCAAACATGAGTTTTATGAATCAAAAGATCAAATTATAGATACTAAAGATGAGTGTGGTGGAAACATTGAAGATTATGATGGATTAACTTTATGACTCACATTAAGGGAGACTATTGAAGTTATATCCAACTTAAAGTCAAATTATAAGAGTTTTTATGAATTTGACAAAAAATTGAGAATGTTATTTATTTAGGTTTTTTGAGTTTTAAATATGAAATTGGTATAGTAATAAATGGGGCCTAATACAAATATAATTAATTTATTATAAATAGATTTATTTTTATGAAAACTTAGGTTTCAACCCACTGATTTCAGAATAGTTGCAAAGATGAAATAAAGAATACAAAATACATGATTTAAGATCATTTCATTGGCACACAAGTGCTTTCAAATATTGTAATATGTGTACTCACACAAACTATATGTACTACTTTAAGATTGTTCATAATAAGAGTACCTGTGACATTAAGATAGTATCTTAAAGCGCTTGCTCATACCTAAAAACATAATTATTTTCACCTTAAACCGTATTCAACCATAAGTATTTTCAGATTCTTATACTCATCTTTATAATTATTCCATAATCAATGGGTCGATTCCCTAATTTTTTTTATATATTGATAGAGTAATACAATAATATATTTTTTTAAATAAATTACTAGATTACCAACCAATTCCTAACCATACGGGTTCTAAGATATATAAGCACACGATGTCAAAATAAAAAACCATATATAAGCACATAAATAAGGAAAATCCAATCATACCATTTATTAATTTTATTGATCAGCAGCGACATACACAGAAACATAGTGTCATCGATGCTCGAAGTAAGAAAGCTTCTTTTTTCTAAATCTTAAAAGAAATATATCTATGAACCGGAAAATCAAACATTAAGCACTTTCAGAATGATATCAATCTAATCTAACGATTCTAGATAGACCTCAAAATCATATTACGTAAACTTATGGCATTTCAAAATCTTAAAAGAAAAACAAAAATCTATGAACCGAAAAATCTAACATGCAGCGCTTTCAAAATGATATCAATCTAATCTGACGATGCTAGCTAGACATCAAAATCATATTACGTAATCTTATTGCAACGGACGCATGGAACTCATGGGCTGCTGCTAGGTGGTGGTGGTGGACTTGGTTTTGGCAGCGGCTTCTTAGGCGATTTTCCATGCCCAGCCTGAGGAGGAGGGTACATGGGGCTTTCAACACGATCTGGGTAATACTTCGTCTGCTCCAACAATCTTTTTGAAGCAGCGGCCATTAATTCTGTATCAGCAGGATGAGCTTCTAAGAACCGTGCCATCGCCACATAGCTCTTGCCTGTGTCACTACTCTGTAACACCACACCATGAATTAATATCAATACAAGCAAGTGAAGAGCATCCATTGATTAATGCACTCACTTTGCTATGACATTATATGGTTGTTCTTATCAATATCTTATATAGATGGGAGTAGGCTCATTACTAGTTAGTTGATATTCCTTCATACCTTGATAAAGAAGTAGCAACATCCCATCGACGACTTTAGTCCATGAATGTAATGACCAGGAAAGAGATATATGGTGGGTAATAATTCAAAGTCAAGCAAAGAATTAAAGCACGTAAGCTTCTTTATCAAGGTATGAAGGAATGAATGGACGTGCGATTTGGGTTTTGTAACGTATTTGATATTTCAAGACGAATGAGTCAACTAATTGAAGCCTCTCCATCTATATAAGATATACATTAGAACAAACAGAATGCCCAAACAAAATGAGTGCACTAGCAAAATGAGTGCAAGCAATAGATGCTCTTCACTTGCTTTTGCTAATATTAATGCATGGTAACAGGGGTGGATCTAAGAAGTGCCCAGTGAAGCACTTGCTTTTGCTTTTGCTAATATTATAGATGGAGAGGCTTCAATAGTTAGTTGACTCATTACCATGTGAACATGTAAAAGGAATTCATTGTGTCTCCTAAATTTTAATCGTATGCCCTGCCGCAGTTCTCGGTAATGTCGCAGAATGTGAAGAGAGCCTTACCGTCTCGTAGCCCATTTCCATTGAATGCAAAGATACCCTGAGCTGAGACGGCTTTATAAAGTGCTCCTTTCAGTGTGTGTATGGGTCTATTCAAGACATCTCATGACCAAAATAATAATAATAACAATAATAATAATTAGTTGACTCATTTCTCGAGAAATATCAATTACGTTACAAAATTAACCCAAATCGCATAACATAACTGTGCCACCAACAACCCATTGACGACTTTAGTGCATGAATGTAATAACCAGGAAAGAGATGGTGCGTAAGAATTCAAAGTCAAGCAAAGAATTAGAGTGCTTAGGCTTTGATCGATGTTACTGTTTTGAAGAAGATATTACACGGTTAAACTAATTGGTTCAAATTATCAAAATATAGAGTAACACCACACTAATATAAAAGCGATTTGATAAAATAAACTTTTAAAAACTGAA
Source organism: Tetrastigma voinierianum (assembly GCA_016808115.1). NCBI lineage: Eukaryota > Viridiplantae > Streptophyta > Magnoliopsida > Vitales > Vitaceae > Tetrastigma > Tetrastigma voinierianum. The sequence continues at coordinate 19,940 of JAEQBH010001625.1, forward strand.
AATCTAATTCTCCATCAATTTTTGACATTATTTTAATGAAAATACCCTCATTATTTTCTAATATAAATAGCCCTTTCTTTTTAAATATTCTTGTAAATACATAAAAATGATGCTGATATGTTTTTATCCACAATAAAATCACTTATCAAAAAAAAATATGGAGAATGTTGGTTTTTACAAATTGTGTTATTTGAAGTCTTTTATTCAAATAGTTTTTAATATTATAAATAAAAGCAAAGTTAAGCATCCATTGCAGTCATTTTGTCATATACAGCACACTATGCTTGATCCTCATATTTAACATAGACAGTGGTTTCAGCTAGTTAATTCGTTCATTAATAAACAGAAAATAGGTTGCCAAACCCAAATCGAAAGTCTTATTTATTGTTGATAAAAAAATTGGTCAAACTAAGGAAAGAATTCTCCCACCACCAACTCCAATATTTTGCCATTTTCCATAACTTTAGTGTGAAATCACATTGTTTGAAGTAGACTGCTCTGATAATCCAGCACATAGTTTTTCGATGAATACAAAAGACATTGTGCCAAAATTCAAAGGTCATCTTTTCTTTCCTCTTTTGCTTTTTTTTTTTTCTTTTTTTTTTTTTTTCATACACAGTCTCATAATAAGTCAAATAAATGTAAAATGAGAATATGGACTAATTGATATTACTTGAACAAGTTTCCTTGAGAGCAAAATACTACTACGTTGTCATGTAAAGTCAGTATATAAAAAAAAAAAATACTCAAGTCGAAATAGTAAAAAGTTGTGAGTAGTTTGCAATTTCTTATTATTATACTTAATTACGTAGAAATCGATGCATCAAACTCTCTGCATGTAACGATCTGATTCAACCATGTAGATATCAAATGCCTGGCTCACTGGGTGCGCCCTCACGGGGCTTTAAAACACATCTACTGGGACAGTATAACTCATACTATATGAATGTAAAGCTCCCATCCACGCGGGATATAACAAACATCTACCATGCAAACACAACGTCCTGGTTGTGTCCCATTGGATTACATGGCAAAGCGAACAAACATGCACCACCTATGGGGTCAAATAGAACAGACCCCCACATCGAGGTCAAGGATTGTCTCTAATACTATTTATAATGGTCCGACCCAACCATGTAGATATTATCTGCTTTGGGAAAGGGGCACTCACTACTTAAAACACGTATGATCAGTCGCAGGAGCTCATACTTATACAAGATCGAAGAACTCTCTCTTACATCCAATGGGATGCATAAACATCCTCCCATGTAGACACAACGTCCTTGTTGTGTCCCATGGGATTGCGGGGCCAAACGATCAAATACCCCTTCGGGTCTAAACAAAACGAACCCCCACACTAGGGTCAGGGACTAGCTCTGATACCATTTGTAACGATCTACCCCAATAATGTAGATATCAGCCCACTTTTGCCTAAAAGGCCTCACTGGGCTAAACGGTCTACTAAGTTGAAAGGAGTCCATACTTATATTGTGCCAAAAATTTTCTCCTCTATCCGAAGTGAGATGTGACACTATATATTATTACTTTTGGAAATCTGATTTCAAGGGAACACTCTTAAAGTGTCCCACCAATGCTAATAAGAACAATTACTACTTTGAGGCGCTTACCATGAATACATTGTCTTATCTAATTAGATGCGCATACTTCCCCTTCTTCCATGATCTTATATTATCACATACGTACATTCTTTTCCCGTGAGCGGATGCAAGACTCATGTATGCTTCTAAGTGCATGTCTACATATGATAGAATATGAAAATTATTCATTAAATTATGGAAGAGACCAAGGTGCTTGTAATTTCTAGAATTGAAAGAGTCAATATTAAATAGAATAAAAACATGAATGAAGAAAAATAAACTTCAATTCCAAGAAACGGAATCATTAACAACCCAAGATTCTCTTTCCACCTCTTCTCATCATTCCTAACTAATTTATGGTTCAAATATGGAAACATTTAATTCTAAAGTCAATCCAACTGAATTTCTATTGAACGTGACTTAATTAATTTGATTTACATGGATATTCATAGATATCATGTGGTTTTATAATTTTTAAAAAGTTTTAAGTATTTGCTAATTTTAATCTTTTTACTTTTTCGTTTGGTAAATTTTAGAATAATTACACGTTTCACTGTGGTGATCTTCCATTTGTGAAAGTGGTAATCTCTTCACTCTTGAATTCAAGATGTTGAATTCTTGGAATTATGAATTTGTACATGATAGCCTTTTATTTCAAGAGTTTCTAAATATTTTTATTTTTTTTCACACACTAGGATTATTCAAACATCTTTAGCATTTTTAGAATGTATAGAACAATAAAAGATATAACTTGATTTGATTTCCTCATAAAACTAGAAGAGACAAATCTACATTGCTTTATAATTTTCAAAAATACTAAAGCCATCATTCTACATTTTAGAATTAAAATATTCCCTTGATTATAAGGAATGATAAATTCATATTAATTAACCTTCCCTAAATTTCTTAGAAATATTTTAGAAAGTATATTAAATTTTCTAGGGTAATGAGCCTAGCTAAATCCTAAAGACCCTCAATTTGCACCAATGTTTAAAAACGAACCGGTGCTTTAATGAGTATTAAATACACTCATTTTATCCCTATGTTTTTGTGTTATTTTTGTAGTTTTTAGTTATATCAACATACTAGGCTTTATTCTCTTTTCATTCTCAGATTCATAGTGAAACTTTCTCCTGTTTTTCGGGTATTTTATTATTGTGCCATTGATTTGAACAAAGATGACGAGATTCCTTATGTCTCCCTTCCCTCATAAATCTCTCTCTCTCTCTCTCTCTCTCTCTCTCTCTATATATATATATATATATATAGGCATAGGCATATATATATATATATATATATATATATATATATATATATATATATATATATAGTGTACAAGTGGATGAAGGCAAGATCTCTGAGCTGTTCATTACCAAGGGCGCCCGTAGACCTTCTGAGGTGAAAGATTTCTTTCTTCTTTCCAATCCCCAAAAACTGCTGGATCATGCTTGCTCCACTCATTGGGTCTCTCTAGAACTCATCCATTGATTCCTTAGATTGATGAGCATTTGTGTGGATTAAGGACTTCTGAAGCCACCTATTCATCTTCATCAATGACTTAGAAGCTAAGGAGTCTTGAAAATTTTTATGACTGCATTGAGAGTATGCTTCTGTTGCTTCTCTTAGAAAGCCTTGGTCCAAAAGCAAAACCAGAAATGGGCTAATGAGGTAGCAGATGGATATCTTCTACTCAGATGTATGTAGCGCATTATCAAAAATTTCTGTCATAGATTTATGAAAGCATCCAAGATTACAATCGACTCTGTGCAGTGTTGTTACCTTGATTGTCTAACCTCTGGGGCATTAGGGGCATAATGTAAACTTGCAAAATGGGTGATCCGACGACGAAGTGGTGGTCGCCTCTTCGATGATAAAGTCAACAAAAGGATGGAGAAGCATGGAAACAAAATTCTACGCTTGAATTGCATACCTCCCTCATGGGGATCTTCCCGATTTATAGAAAATTGTTGCCGAATCCCCCTCCTATCTCATGAAGGAATCTCCTATTTTTGTAGCTAAATATGTTTTTCCCATTCAGGTAGATTTTTCCCCTTTCAATGACAAATTCTTCCTTATCAAAGTTTAGTCATCCGAGAAATATGGGATTTGAAAACTAGGAAATTTGCGGATAAATATCCTCTACGTATTTCCCTTCTTTATCTATTTATCAATAATGAATCCTGTCATATACCGAAAAGGATGGCCTGGGCTTAGGACTAAAACTCTAGACTTCGCCACCCTCGACCGCATTTGGGAGACACCCCTAAGATTCACGCATCGCACTGACTCACGCCTTAGTCGCGCCCCTCCCGGCTTCGACATGGTAGGTGGGCTCGGGCCACTTCTCATCGCTGCCGCCCCAGCCAAAAGGGCCCTGGGCACATTGAGTTGTGGGTCTAAAGACTATGGTACTGATAATGCCCCCATTTTCCCCAGCTGGAATTTTGTGCTTTTTTAGTCGCGGAAAATACTGTCTTTTAAATCTCGAGTGTGGAAGGCTGAAAGGACTAGAAAATTTATGCATACCTCGAACGCGCCGGAAGGTGAAACGTGTTTGGTCACAAGGTGTGTGGGTAGTACGCATCTCCCAATATGTCTACAACGCATGATGATCTGACAACACATTTAATGCAGCTGTTGATATTTTACCCCTATATATAGAGGTTATGTTACGAATGCTGCTTCTTTTTCATTTCACAAAGGCTTTCACCTGTTGCAATTTATTTTCTTCTGTGCTTCTACGAATCATTGCATCAAATCCATCATCGGAGCCTTCGACGCCTTCAATTTTTTCAAAGGAGTTTTTACACACTTCATTCGTGATCGCTTACTATGATGCGCTCCACCATTCATCGCTGGCCTGTGACAAGTTATAGACGTTTTATGGGATATTCCCAAGTTTGTCTGTAGTATGATGAGAGGTTAGGAAGAGACTTCTACCAGTCGGGCCGGGCGTAGGAGGTTAACCCTCGAAAATCGTCCATTGTAAGTAGCCTTGTTGTTGATATGTCTGTAATGGAGTTGAGATCCTTTTGCAAAGTCCCGGCTGACATTAGTCTGGTGTTGTTAGATGGAGCAAATTGCCTCTACCTGTAGGGGATGGAAAGATAATAAAGGCCTACTTTACTCTCAGAGCATTTTTCGTGACTTCGCTCCCATCTCGTCTTTTCAGGAAATAGTTCCCGTTTTTACCCGCACCTCCTCCGCTCATACATCCAAACGCCTGATTCTGGGCTGGTCAAGTAGCCAGGTCAACTTTGTTTCACCAATTGATATCACACTCGTAGAGATTTACTTTACTTACACTTTGAAGCTCGATCGGGGTCGCCATCTATGCCCGCCCACAGTCCTCTACACCTCCCAGGAACCGGCCCCTGACTCCCCGACCCTAAGATTGAAGCGAAAGGGGGCCAAGCTGCCATGGTCCGTGGTACGAGACGCTGGGCTCTCCTGGGCTTCCCTTTGACCTGAACCAATCTCTCTCCTTCCCAGGTTTGTCTCATCTTAGAGGGACTTATGCTCCCCTAGGTTGTCTATGTTTTTGACATGCCCCTCATTTCTCGAAATTTTTCGTGTTTTGACATGTTTCCTTTTTTGAAAATTTTGCAAGTAGGCACAGCGTAGCTAGCTAGTTAGCTAGGTTAAGAGGGCCAGTCTAGAGTGCATCAGACGACTTCTAGAGATCATCGAGGGGGTACACAACCACGAGCTCCTGTTATCTGTGAAGAACTTGCTGGAATTAGGCGCCAAATTTCCCTTCCCTTATATGGTTCTGCCATCCCCTACCAAATGCACGGCAGAGCTTTGTTAGCAGAGAGCACTTTCGTTTGCCGACCTTTCAAGTCAATCCTCGGCGCCGTTAAAGGTGTTTTGCTTAAGCCGAGGTCGCCGAAGGAGCCTTGGTGAAATTTATTTGGCCCGACCAATTACCTTTGGCTGAGCAAGATACACAACTTACCCCCTTAGGAGGTGAAGAAGAAGAAGAAGAAGAAGAAGAAGAAGAAGAAGAAAGCAAAGAAGGGTGGACAAACCAAGGCTACCCCAGAAGGACTAGAGGGGATTTACGGATCGGATGGATCCAAATTGCTAAAGGAGCCTGGCCGAGGAAAAAGGAGGACGACATGTCTAGCTTCCTGTTGCTCGGGTTTGCTACACGAATGCTTAAGTGGAGCTGGGCAGCCTCGTGGGGAGAGATCGTGTAACAACCCAAAATATGTTCCCAAGAGTTTTCTGACTCAGGTAGGGTATATAATATAAGGTAAATAGAATTCTTAAATAAACTCGAGAAACCCTAAAGTTTACAAGATACAAGGGCAATCTTGTAATTTTGCAAAAGGATATGAAAGTCAAAAGAGGAAGATGTGGGTTAACTAAATATGTATAAGTTGAATTTCAAAAGGGAAGAATTCATGGGCCAAATTGCAATTAGAGGGAAGTTAACCCAAAATGGGTTTTATTTGAGGGCCAAACATGGCCTTAAATAACCATAGTTTTAAAGACCAATTTGGTCTCAAATTGGAGAGAACCCGTAGAGAAGAAAGAAGGGGAGAAGAGGAAGAAGAAGAAGAGAAGAAGAGGAAGAGGAGATCAAAGCTCCAATAAGGTATGGAAACTACTTTGAGTATGGATTTTGTATGGATCACATGGAATATTAAGGCTTTGTATGGTTAAGATCTTGTCTCTAAATCTAGGGTTTTGAAAGAATGGCATCCTAACCTTAGGTTTCTTGAAATCAAGGCTCGTTAAACCCTCAAGGAACAAATAAGTATAGAATCCTCTCCTTTGAATGGATTTCATGGTTTAATTATGAGTGCAGTTGAGTTAGGGGTTTGAACAAACCTCAACTAATCATCATAATTGGTTTATGTAATGGTCTTAAAACCATATTAGAATTGTTTTGGAAGGAATCTTGATATGTTTTTGGAAGAAAGATATGTAAAGGAGAGATGAATTGAATAGAAATGAGGTCACAAGATGTATTGGAAATGATTATGAAGTATAGATTTGGTTTGGGATGGAAAAGTGCATGAAAAATGGGAGAAATCACACATTCTGGGCACTTTTCGGGAAGTCCTACCGGTAGGATTGAAGTCCTAAATTCCAGAATATCGCCATCGGTCATTTATTAAGTCCTACCTAGAGGACTTAAAGTCCTACCGGGTAGGGATCGCACTGCTCCCAGTTTTGACCAGTTTTCGTAATTTGGCCATAACTTCCTCATTTCTTATCCGATTTAAGTGATTCAAGTGACTACGTAAAATAGACTTCAAGGAGAACAAATCCTATTTTATAGGTATCTCCAAATTCCGAATCTAAGTGGCCTAAAATTCACCTCAAAGTGGGGTTATGTGCAAGCCCACTTCCTCGTGATCGGTTGATCATAGATAAATCTGCTGTTTCGACGTATCTTGAGTTCCTAAGAGATTCGAATTGGGTGTGATTCCAATTGTTCTTAACCTTTAGAATTTTAAATTTAAAGGAGTACAAGGATCTAGTGTCAAATATCGAGACAAGCCACTGAAAAAATAAATATTTCCAAAAATGTCTCTGTGAAATCAGAATCGACTATTTGGCATGAAAATGCCATGCACTCTCAGTTTAGATGATCCGATTGGATTGATTCCAATTCCTAAGAAAAATAGATTCATTGAGGAATAAGAATCCATGAATAAGGTGTGATTACATATGCATCATACCTTACCAGTATATGAATGACGATCTGTCATGAACACCTAAGGGGCTAAGAATGCTCTATTATAAGATAGTATGTTACTGACCTCATGTAATTGTAAAAACACCTAAGACCAGTTATTAAATGACACAGCACTACTGTCTTGAATAGTACTGCATCCCGTTAGTGCTTCGTGACTCCTGTCCCGACAGTACTCTCTGGTACCCTTACTAGTGCCCGCCACCCCATTAGCACTCTAAGATTCCCGACTACTGTCTCAGACTCCTCGACTAGCACTTCTAAGACTCGAATAGCGCCCTAAGATCCCTCGATTAGTACTCTAAGATTCCGATTAGTACCAAGACTGCCTCGATTAGTGCTACCAAGACTCCCTGCTCGGGATTAAGGCTACTCAAGACTGCTCGGGATTAGTGCCACCAAGACTCCCTCGCTCGACAAGGCTACCAAGACTCGTTCGACACAAAGTGCCACCAAGACTCGTTCCGACGGGTGCTACTTCAAGATTCTGTTTCAAGGTGGCGCTACACTTCTCACCGTATGGTATCTTTGGATACTTATTGTGCCTGTCTTTTACTTATTCTCAGATATCAAGTTCAAAGAAGTCAAACAGCTTATATGATAAGTCTCTCAGAAAAGCCTCGTAGAGTACCTACGGTACCCGTGATTTCAGATAAGCCCGTAGTACCTATGGGCACCCTGCCTCTCGTAAGCCTCGTAGTACCTATGGGTACTCCCTGCCCCGACAACTCCGCCTTGAATAAGTCTCCTCGCTTTGATCCGCTCGCAGTACCTACCTCTGCAATTTCGCATCCGTATAAGTCCCGTCTCTCGATCTCGCTCAGCACCTACGTGGGTACTCCCGCAGATCCGCATAAGTCCCTCAGAAGTACCCACGGCACTCAACCGCTGAATGCAAGTTTTGTAGTACCCACCCGCAATCCCCGCATTCGACAAGTTCGTGAGTACCCACTCGCACTCGAACCGAATAGTGCCAATGAGTACCTACGTACCCTCGTATTCGATTAAGTTCCTCGTAGTACCTACGTACTCAGATCGAATGTCCCGCTTTATGATTTAACTCCCCGTCTCCGACAAAACCTGTAGTACCTACTCGCACCCTCAGAATCCATGCACCCTGCATCCAGATAAGTTTTGTAGTACCTACTTCGGCAATTCCCGTGACCGTATAGTTATGTAAGACCTACTTCTGCAATTTCAAGATTCGAATAAGTTCCTCCAGAAGTGACCTACGTACCCCCAAGATCTGAATAAAGTCCAAAGAGAGTACCTACCGCACCCGTCTATGATATGTCCCGTGATCTCGGTCAAGTCCCTTGGCTCTCGGATCTAGTTCTCAGAGTACCTACTTCTGCACTCCAGCGATCCGAATAAGTTCCGCTTCGATTAACCCCCTCAGATCCGAATACGCCCCGTCTCGGGATTTAGTTCTAGTACCTACTCTGCACAGATCCGAGTAAGTTCGCCATGTATCCGGATTAAGCCCGTAGTACCTATGGGCACCTTTGCATTTGATTGGGTTCCTAAGAGTACCTTACCCGGCACTCTTGTATCAAGAATAAGCATAAGTTCGTAGTACCTACTCTGCACTCCCAGATCTCCCATGCCCCCTCAGCAGATCCAATGTCCCCAGCAGATACACACCTGGCTGTACCTGTTTCCACAAGATCCATATGCATCACGCACTCCCATATCCCCATCAGTCTCCACCTCTGCCCTAATACTAGTTCTGCATAGTACCTTCTACTAAAGTATTCTTGTTATCTACAATAAGTTTATGGGTATCCACAAAGAACGTTCTTCAATATTTATCACAGAAAATCTAGTACCCAATGCAAAATTTAATTCCAATGTCCTGTTTCGTGATCCTGAGATCAGTTCCAAACATCCACATACACGTAAAGTGCTCCTTTGGTGTCCAGGCAGTCAAATGAGGTGTCCCATCACTCCCAAGATCTTATCATATAAGTTCAAGAAGACCTACTTCGGGTACTCAGATCTGAGTGCCCACAGTACTCTCAGATCCGTAAGATAAGCATAAGTCCCTGAGTACCTACGCGCACCTCCGTATAGTGAATCCTGTCTCCTCGTGTGGGCCTGTAGTACCCACGTACTTTTGTACCCAAAGAAATGTTCCTCAGAGGTCTACTCGGTACTTCCGCATCCGAAATACGAGAATAAGCTCCAGATAAGATCCGAAGTGACAAGGATAGGCTTCTAGAAAGCCAAGTATAATATACGAAGTAAATTAATATAAGTTCTCGTAGTACCTAACGTACCTCGTATCCGGGATTAGATTTCATGTAGTACCTACTTCGCATTCCGTATAAGCCCTAGATAAGGATAACCCCTCGAGTACCTACTTCGGTATTCCCGTATAAGTATAGGTATTAATGCTTAACATAGACTCTATCGGGATATGTTACTAACACAAGTTGTCTCGTGAGCGCATATATTTGATCAAGTAGTACTCACGCGTACTCCCGTATAAGATTAAGTTCCAGAATCCAGCTGCACGTCTGCATCTCGTGATACCTTCGGCATTTCGAACAAGTGTAAATCTGTGTATCAAGTATAAGTTCAGAACTCCTACTGAGATCTGAGATAGATATAAATAACCATACCGATTAAGTACTGTATAAGCATAGGTTCAGAACTCCTAGCTGGAGATCGAATGCTAAGCTTGAGATAAGTATACGTATATGTATAAGCTCAAGACAAAGATACGAGAAATCCGGTCCAAGAATAAGATCCAATAAGGATAAGTCTCGCTATAAGTGAAATTCGAGTAAGTATAAGATTGTTATAAGTGTAAGTTCGCATCGCTTATATGAATCAATAAGTATAAATACGGATCCTAGCTGGGAGACATAAGCATTCTCGTTAAAAGTCACAAGGCAAGGCACGTAATTTATGTCATGACACGAATAGAACTCGACCCGAAATCCCGAGAAAATCATGAGTTATGTAAAAGAGATTAATCGATGCCTCATATCGTGATATGTCTAAGTTTGCTCCTCAATATGATCCGACCTCGTTATATATCGGGTTTCTTATATGATTCATGATGATTTTGATATTTGTTTATGTTATAAGTTTATCATGATTCGCCTAAAATGCATGTGCACAAGATAAGTTATAAGAATATGATTCCCACTCAAGCCGCAGCTTAGCACCTGCTTTTACCCGTGTACAGGAGAAGACACGCTGTAAACATCCGCATACACCTCCGCCAACACCACGACTAGGGTTCACTACATGTAGGCTCAAGTGCTTTGATTTGTAAATGTAAAAGTAAAAGTTTTGTATTTGTAAATGGGACTCGCTTATATGTATATAATTTTGATTCTTTCTTATATGAAAGGCTATACCACAGTGCCAATCGGGCTTTTTAAAAAAAAAAAAAAAAAAATCGTCAAGAGTCCCAAGATTTTGTTTCACACACCCAAAATCTGGCGTGACAAGTTGGTACTTGAGCCTAGGTTTAGGGCGTTCGGATAAGTCTCGGGATTAAGGATGCACCTTACATAGTAATGTGTCGCCTAATGCGATGTCCCGTCCCGTGATATCGACTAGAATGAATAAGTATCAATCCAGCTCTGAAAGATTAAGGCAAGAAATTCAGTTCTGATGGAGCTTTGATGGCTCAAGTGAGAGTCACTCTCCAGCTCGTAAAGATACATGAAAAGAAAGGATCCGAGCATAGAAAGCAAGCACATGCTAGAGTAGGGAATTCCTGAGGACGAAATTCTTATAAGGGAGAATTGTATCAGACCCCAAAATATACCCTAGTAGTTTTCTGACTTGTGTGTATATTATAAGGTAACAGGAATTTTCTAAATAAACCGAGAAACTCCTAAAGTTTACAAGATACAAGGGCAATCTGTAATTTTGCAAAAGGATATGAAAGTCATAAAAGAGTGAAGACGGGGGTTAAACTAGAATATGTATAAGTTGAATTTCAAAAGGGAAGAATTCATGGGCCAAATTGCAATTGAGGAAGTTAACCCAAAATGGGTTTTATTTGGAGGGCCAAACATGGCCTTAAACAAATCCATTGCAGTTTTAAAGACCAATTTGGTCTCAAATCGGAGAACCCGTAGAGAAGAGTTAAGGGAGAAGAGGAAGAAGAAGAAGAGAAAGAAGAGGGAAGAGGGAGACTAGTGCTCCAATAAGGTATGTCCACTTGAGGTGTTTTTGATTTTGTATGGATCATGGAATATTAAGGCTTTGTATGGTTAAGATCTTGTCTCTAAATCTAGGGTTTGAAAAGAATGCATCCTAACTTAGGTTTCTTGAAATCAAGGTTGGTTAAACCCTCAAGGAACAAAATAAGTATAGAATCCTCTCCTTTAGAATGGATTCATGGTTTAATTATGAGTAGTTGAGTTAGGGTTTGGAACAAACCCTAACTAATCATCATAATTGGTTTATGTATGGGTCTTAAACCATATTAGAATTGTTTTGGAAGGAATCTTGATATGTTTTTGGAAGAAAGATATGTAAAGGAGAGATGAATTGAATAGAAATGAGGTCACAAGATGTATTGGAAATGATTATGAAGTATAGATTTGGTTTGGGATGGAAAAGTGCATGAAAAATTGGAGAAATCACACATTCCTGGGCACCGAAGTCCTACCGGTAGGATTGAAGTCCTACCGTAGAATATCGCACGTCATTTCGGGCCGTCTTACCCAGAGGGACTTAAAGTCCCACCAGACTGCTAATTTCCTGCTCCCAGCTTTGACCAGTTTTCGTAATTTGGCCATAACTTCCCTTCATTTCTATCCATTTAAGTGGGAGTCCAAGTGACTACGTAAAATAGACTTCAAGGAGAACAAACTGTATTTTATAGGTATCTCCAAATCTGACTCTTAAGTGGCCCAAATGCACTCAGTGGGGCTAGTGCAAGCCCACTTCCTGCATCGGCTGATCATAGAGTAAACCGAGTTGCTTCGGACGATCTGAGTTCCGGCATCTCGAATTGGGTGATTCCACTGGAAATGAACCTTAGAATTTTAAATTAAAGGAGTACAAAGTTATTCAGCGTCAAATATCGAGACAAGCCACTGAAAATAAATATTTCAAAATGCCCTAAAATCAGAACCTAATTATTTGGCATGAAAATGCCATAACTTGAGTTTAGATGATCCGATTGGATTGATCCCAATTCCTAAGAAAAATAGATTCATTGAGGAATAAGAATCCATGAATAAGGTGTGATTACATATGCATCATACCTACCAAGATATAATTAACGATCTGGTCATGAACACCTATATTAAGAACTCTATTATAAGATAGTATGTTACTGACCTCATGTAATTGTAAAAACACCTAAGACCAGTTATTAAATGACACAGCACTACTGTCTTGAATAGTACTTCGGTACTCCTGTTAGTGCTTCTCGCACTCCCGGGTCCCATTAGTACGCAGACCCCATTGCGGTCCTACATTCCCGGGACAAGACTTCAAGATCCGACCAAAGGTCTCAAGACTCGACTAGTACCTCTAAGTATCTCCGACAGTCCCAAGACTTCGGACAGTACCGGGTACCCGGGATTAGTGCCACTACGACCCCCTGTCTCCGATTAGTGCCACAGACTGCTCGACACATACAAGACTTGCTCGATTGGGCAAGCACAAGACTCCTCGTCAGCTACACAAGACTCGGTTCCGATTAGTGCCACGCAAGACTCCCCGTGTTTCCGATTGGTGCTACTCAAGACTCCCCTCTGCTCTGTTAAGTGCTAAGGCACTTCTGTACCGTATGGTATCTTTGGATACTTATCAGGTCAGGTTCACTTATTCTCAGACACGGGTCTAGGAAGTCAAACGCTATATGATAAGTCTCTCAGAAAGCCTCGTAGTACCCACGTACTCCCTGTGATTTTGTATAAGCCCGTAGGTACCTATGGGCACCCGGTCTCCCGATAAGCCCGTAGTACCCATGTAAAATTCTGGGTCTCTCCGATTAACCTCAGCCTTTGAATAAGTTCCGCTGATCCTGCTCGTAGAGTACCTACTTCGGCACCCGCATCCGTATAAGTCCCTGCCTCCTGGATCCGCTCTCAGAGTACCTATGGGTACTCCTGCATCTCCAGATAAGTCCCTCGTGAGTACCCTACGGTACCCTTGAATCTGAATAAGTTTTGTAGTACCTACTAAAATTCGTAGACTGACAAGTTCCTGTAGCACTCACGGTACTCGACCGAATAGGGGTTTTGTAGTACCTACTTACCCCAGATCTGACAGTTCTCAGAGTACCTACGGCACTCTGTGATCGGAATAAGTCCCCGCTTTGCATGACAACCCTGTCCTCGATTAAGTCCCTCAGAGTACCCACGTACCCCTGTAACTCCATAACTCCCCGGCATCTCAGATAAGCTTTGCAAGACCTACCCGGCACCCCGCATCCCCCAGATAGTTATGCAAGACTCCACTCGGCACCCGCACCGAATAAGTTCCTGTGAGTACCTACGTACTCCCTCGCATTGAATAAGTCCAAAGAGTACCTACGTACTCCCTTGCCTATGATATGTCCCGTATCCGAATAAGTCCCGTCTCCGATCTAGTTCTCGTAGTACCTACTGCAATTCAAGATTCGAATAAGTTCCGCTTCTCGATTAACCCCTCAGACTAACATGTCCCGCCTCGATTTAGTCTCTGGGTAGTACCTACGGTACTCTGCATCTCGGCAAGTCCCGCCGCGTATCCGATTAAGCCCGTGAGTACCTATGGGTACTCTGGTATTTGATTAAGTCCAGTAGTACCTACTCTGCACTCAGATCAAGAATACAAGTTCCGTAGTACCTACTCACTCTCAGATCCGACAAGTCTCAGATCCGAATAAGTCCCGTAGGGCACCTACGCACTCTTGTTTCTGAATAAGATTTATAGTACCCACTCTGCACCTCACAGATTTGAGATTGCTCCGCCTCGGTCTCGATTTAGTTCCCCGTAGTACCTACGTACTTTAGCATCCGAATAAGCCATGCGGCACCTACTTCGTACCTTTTGTATTTGATTAAATTCCTCGTAGTACCTACGTACTCTGAATTTGAATAAGTTCTGTTCCTCAGATCTGATTAAGTTCCGTAGCGACCTACGTACTCAGATCCGTATAAGCTCGCAGTACCTACGTATTCCCGTATCGGTGATTAAGCATAAGTTCGCAGTACCCACTTCCGGTACTTTGCATCTCAGAAGGCCTACGAAAGTACTCCCTCGCATCCGTAAGATAAGCATAAGTCCCGTGGAGCACCTACCCGCACCTCTCAGATAAGGAATCACTCAGAGTACCTACGTGCACTTTGTACCTCAAAGAAATGTTCAGAGTACCTACTCTGCACTTCCGCATCCGAAATACGAGAATAAGTCCGTGGATAAGACCTAAGCACAAGGATAGGCTCAGAGTACAAGCATAATATACTAAGTACTAATATAAGTTCTCAGAGTACCTACGCAAATCTCCTCCTCAGATTCCGATGATTTATGTAGTACCTACTGCATCTCGCATAAGCCCTGATAAGGATAAACTCCTCGTATACCTACCGTATTCCACATAAGTATAGCATACGTTTAACATAGGATCTATTGGGGGATATGTTACCAACACAAGTTGGTCTCGCAGCGCATATTTCCGATCAAGTAGTACTCACAGTACCTCGCATAAGATCGTTCAGAAATCCGCTTGCACGCTCCGTAATCTCCTCTCGTGATACCTCTCGTATTCAACGCGTAAATCTAGAAATAAGTATAAGTTCTCAGAACTCCTACGAGATCCGAGATAGATATAAATAACCATACCCGATTAAGTACCTCAGATAAGATAGGTTCTGTAACCCTATGGAGATCGAAAATAAAGTGATAAGCTTGAGATAAGCATACGTACATGTATAAGCTCAAGACAAGATAATGAGAAACTGAATAAGAATAAGATCCAATAAGGATAAGTCCGCTTATAAGTGAAATTCCCCGAGTAAGTATAAGATTGTTATAAGTGTAAGTTCAGCATCGCTTATATGAATCGAATACATAAATATGGATCCTACTGGAGACATAAGCATTCCTGTTAAAAGTCACAAGGTACAAGTAGATTAATTATGTTGATGACATCGAACAGAACCCCGACCGAAATCTCCGAGAAAATCATGAGTTATGTAAAAGAGAGATGAATTGATGCCTTGCCATTGCATATGTCTAAGTTTGCTCAATATGATCCGACCGCTATATATCGGGTTTATATGATTCATGATGATTTTTGATATTTGTTTATGCTATGTTTGTCATGATTCGCCTAAATGCACAAGACGTTATAGTTATAAGAATATATGATTCCCACTAAGCTGCAAAGCTTAGCACGTTTACTCCGTGTAGGTACAGAGAAGACATCAAGAAACATCCGCATACAAATGGGCCAACACACGACTAAAGGGGTTCACTACATGTAGGCTCCGCGGCTCGACTAGAATGCAAAAGCAAAGTTTTTGTATTTGTAAAATGTGACCCGCTTTATATGTATATAATTTTGATTCTCTTATATGGTGTGGGCCATACCCACAGGTGCCAACTGGCTTTTAAAAAAAAAAAAAAAAAAAAAATCGTGTCAAGAGTCCCAAAGATTTCCTTTGTTTCAAGGTCCCGAAAATTCTGGCGTGACGATCGCCCTCGGTTATGAAGGGACCAGGAGACAAGCGCCCAAACTGGCCTAGCCCGGATGAAGAGACTTAGAACAATTGGCAGAAGCAAAATCATTGTGGATCCTTCGTATCATGCCCCGACACCCCGTTTCGCTTTGAGGGTGCCGCTAGGAGGTTCCTATGAGGCTCCCAATGAGGCTCTCTCGGATCGCTGAGACGGGGCTCCTGCATGGGGCCTCGATGTTGATGGAGCTGTGGGGGAGGCTCCATTGAAGATAGCCGTTGAGTTGTTGTTCTCAGCTAGGCTTGCAAATGTCAGCCCCCGTAGGTAAAGGGTCTTGACAGGTTGGTGCTCAACTCACCAGTTATCCCGATGAAGTGGGAGTATCCTTCATCGGGCGCTCATGTCCCAGGTCCTGATACTGCCCAGTTGAACATCAACCGTTGAAGCCTCTTCAATAAGAGGGATAGTTTCATCACTCACATGCGCGACCACTACCCTATCAGCCATCGCATACCGGTGATGGTGCTTTGAGAAGAGTACTCTATCCCCTTCCCCGATTATTTGGACAAAAAGTCCTACCAGCGCATGGCCGAGGACAGAATGCACATGCGAAACCATGATTTCAATGAGACGGTGGAGCTGGTATGTTCTGACCTTCTTTGAATTTTTTTTTTTTTTTTTTTTTAACTCAAATTCTTATGCCGTCATCATTTTTTTTTTCTAATGCCTCCTCTTTTGCAGGCTATCACTGCCTTTCGAAGTATGGCGTGCTAGTATAAGGAACTTTATCTTCGGTTAGATGATGACGAGGAGCTGCGTCTCTATGCTCAATCCGCCATCTCCAAACATAATGCCTTAGATGATGCCCTCGGCAGGCAATGGCTAAATCTAGGTACTAGGAGTGGAAGGCCAAGGAGGGCACTGAAAGAGCCACAGGTGCAGAGAAGAAGAGGGATGAGGCTAAGAAGGAAGATAAGATTTCTCGGCTAGCTACCCTCTCTCGCCAGTGAAGCAAATGGGCACCGTGTGAGGATGATCTGCAAGCGCAAGGCCGAGGCCGAGACCGGCTCGCCAAAGATCGGAACAGATGTCCCTTCTGGGAGCTCAAAAGTGGGGAAAGATGAAGTGTCCTCCCTTTCGTCCTAAGCCGATAAAGACAAAGAAGCCATGGAGGAGGACTACCAAAAGGCCCAGGAGGTGATCTTCGCTTATGGATACGAATGTTGTATGTTTAAACACAACATCCATGGAAGCCAATAAGAGGTTCCAGATGGCATGCTCGACTCTTCCAACCCGCTGCCTTCGGAGTTATTTTCAAACAGCCCCCGATCCTAGCAAGCATCGAGGCGACATCAACCGCAGATTTTCTCCGACGAAAGGATCTGAGGAGAATGACTCCGTTGGGGATCAGAGCTGATTTTTCTCTTCTTACTTCTCTTTCCCCTCCCCTTCATCCCCCTCATCATTTTTTTTTCTAATGCCTCCTCTTTTGCAGGCTATCACTGCCTTTCGAAGTATGGCGTGCTAGCATAAGGAACTTTATCTTCGGTTAGATGATGACGAGGAGCTGCGTCTCTATGCTCAATCTGCCATCTCCAAACACAATGCCTTAGATGACGCCCTCAGCAGGCGATGGCTAAATCTAGGTACTAGGAGTGGAAGGCCAAGGAGGGCACTGAAAGAGCCACAGGTGCAGAGAAGAAGAGGGAAGAGGCTACATGAAGATAAGATTTCATTAGCTACTCCTCTCAAGAAGCGAAGCAAAGGCACTCCGATGTAGGATGACTTGGCAAGCGCAAGGCCGAGGCTGAGACCGCCCGCCTAAAGATTGAACGGACGTCCCTTCTTTTGGAGCTTAGGGTGGCAAAAGATGAAGTGTCCTCCCTTTCGTCCTAAGCCGATAAAGACAAAGAAGCCATGGAGGAGGACTACCAAAAGGCCCTGGAGGTGATCTTAGCTTATGATACGAATGTTGTATGTTTAAACACAACATCCATGGAAGCCAATTAGAGGTTCCAGATGGCATGCCCGACTTCAACCAACCGCCGGAGTTATTCAATCCTAGGTGCCCCCGCTCCCAAGAAGCATTAAGGCGGCATCAACCAAGGTGGATTTGATCGAGCAAGGATCTTGAGGAGAATGACTGCTGGGATCGGGAGCTGGATTTTTCTCTTACCCTTTCCAGCCCCTATTTTTGAAATTTCTGTAAGGGACCCCATTTGGTCACCAAGACATACTTACTTTTGTAGTCACTAACTCTTATTGGCCTATTTTAATGAAATATGATTTTTGGTATACTCATGCAATGAATCCCTACTATTTCTTATCATTTATGCGAACATCAAGTAGATAAGGCTTCCTTTAAGAGAGATATGAGCGGCAGTGGATCGCACCCGGGCACAGGCAAGCACCATTCTTGGCTTTTGAAAGTGCTAGTAGGCTTAGAGCCACAAGTTTGGTCTTTTGAAAGTGTTAGCAGGCTTAAAGTCACAAGTCTAGTCTTTTGAAAGTGCCCGCAAGATTAGAGCCACAAGTCTGGTCTTTTGAAAGTGTTAACATGCTTGGGGAAAGTGACAAGTCCGCCCTTTGAGGGCAAGCAGCGTGCTTAGAGCCACATCTGGCTTTCAAGTGCCCGCAGTTTAGAGCCACATTTGTGCTTTTGCATGGGCGCTTGGTAAAGATCGAAAGAAAAATTTTATTAAATAAGAGAACTTTATCATATTGTGGCCCTCAAGATGTGTATGATTCCACATCCTAGTCCCGAGTCTCGTCTAGTTTATTCAAGACGTATGAGCCTGGCCGCCCCACCTTTACT
Source organism: Tetrastigma voinierianum (assembly GCA_016808115.1). Taxonomy (NCBI): domain Eukaryota; kingdom Viridiplantae; phylum Streptophyta; class Magnoliopsida; order Vitales; family Vitaceae; genus Tetrastigma; species Tetrastigma voinierianum. Next base: position 38,709 of record JAEQBH010001625.1, read on the forward strand.
TATCATGTACTACCTCCAATTAGGAGTCGGAACCCTCACACAAGCAGTTAGTCGTGTTTTAAAAGACCCTTCTTAAAACTAGGTCTCTGGCTAAGAACGTATGCGGCCTTACACGCCTGTTATAGGGATTTGCCATCCTTTATTGGTAAGAGGCTATACATATAACGGCTGCTTCCCAAAGCTCATATGCCATATCTAGGTCTTTGGCGGTGATTCAAAAGATAGTCTTTCCAAAGGATTTGAATATGAAGTGTGGGCATCCCACTTTAGGAATGATACTCCATCCCATAGGCGAGGGCGTAATGGTACACTCCAATCTACTTCGGCTAGTCGTCCATGTGCCCAAAGAACTTCTGGTAGCTCGTCCACCCATTTTCCCTTAGCCGATGTAGACGCTTTTTCAAAGCCGTCAAGAAGGTATTGTTAGATGCTTTTGTCTAGCCATTGCTTTGTGGGTACCGTAGGGTTGAGTAAAAAAATTCTACACCTTCTCAGCCCCGGCGTAAATTTCGTGATACGCCACTCATCAAACTGCGGCCCATTGTCGCTACATATAATCGACCGCATCCCGAATCGACTAAAGATATTATTCCACACAAATCGGACGACATCCTTATCCTTGATGGAGGCAAAGGCTTTAGCTTATATCCATTTACTAAAATAGTCGATGGCAACCAACAACAACTTTTCAGGAGCTGGGCGGTAGGTAGCAGTCCAACTATATCAATTCCCCATTGAGCAAAGGGCTAGGAGCTCATGATGGTGGCTAGGTCTCGAAATGCAAGATCCTCGACAAGGAGCTTTTCGCTATAGCGTGCACTTGTGACGTAGGCTACTGATCAACTTTCATAGTCACACAATACCCTTGTGTATGGGCCCCATGAGCTAAAAATTTTGGTCGCCCTCGGATGGCCTTTACATACCCCTTCATGGAGTTCGACCAATATATATTGTCCCTGTTGAGTGGTGAGACACTTAAGATACGGCCCGTCCAGAGACCGCTTGTATAATTACCCGTTCACCAAGGAAAATCTCGCCACTGACCTCAGGGGCTTCAACCTCTATTATTCGCCAGCTTCTCCCAGTGAAAAGCCTTATTTCGCTCCTTACTGCCTGGTAAAGGGAGATGATGTTTATTCAGAGAAGCCACCGTTGGATTAATTTCAACCATCCGAGTGGCTCCAGGCGAACACATGTATGTTACTCAACAGAGCGAGTCATAACTGTTCTTTTTCTTCATCGGTCATAAGAGAACTGGCATAAGTGAACTTCTCTGGCTCGTCCAACATTACATTTTCTAGGAGGTCCATAGCAAGCAGATCCTTCTCCTCCGCCCTGATTTGGGTAGCGAACTGTGATTGCTGCTCAAGGATTTGATCCTCGAGAGGAGGACTTTCAAGGATTTTCTCCCCTCTCTATTCCCGCATATATAACTGAAAACACTGCCTTGCGGCCAGCTGACTACCTAAAAGGTCAACTTGACCATCGTTAGTTAAATAACTGACCATTTGCTTGTAGGTCAAAGGAACGACTTTCATCGAGTGCGGCTAGGCCTGCCCCATTATGGCGTTGTAAGGACCCAAGTCTCCAACGAACAAGAACAGAACTTGTTGAGTGACTAGGTTGACCCTTACAAGGAGTGTGAAATCGCTTAGTGTTACAATAGTCGCACCATGAAAACCGGAGAGAATTCGCCCTGCTGAATTCAACACCCCTAAGGAAAGCCTCATCTGGTTGAAGGCAAGTAGTTGTAACAAATCTGCTACGCTGCTAGAATCCACCAATACCCCAGGCATATCAAAAATCAAGTAATACGTAGGGCGAGTACCAATGCATCATACGGGCCATAATAACTCGTCTCGCTGACAGGAGGGAAGTGGATATGTAAAGGAAATTTGACGGGTGTGGTTTCTTCACTGCTGCCTTCTATGTGGATAGCATTTACCTTGGCTTTGATCGTGCGCCTTACATTTTCTTCTGTTGGGCTGACTAATACGCCAGTCAGTCGATGGGCCTAGTATATAATTTATAATTGGTCTAGGTTCTAACGGAGTCGTGGCTCCGACTGCAATTTTGTCTACTGTTGGCCCTAACTCCTCTATGTGATATGCTTCTTTGATATACCTCATGAGGTGTCCAGCTTTGACCAGTTTTCCTACCAAGAACTTTAGGCTTTAGCACCTGTCGGTCTCATGCCCATGATCCCTATGATAATCGTATCATGATTGCTTCTTCGGGGCGTAATCTATTCGATGAGTGCAGGCCATTTGAACTCTAGAAAATCATGAATGATGGGTAATAACCTTTAATACAAGATGTTCAAGGGGGTGAACTACGGGGGCTCTTTTTTTTTCTGTGACTGGTCACGAGATTTCTTTCGATCTCTGCTTTGCCCTCCTTCGGACTCATATGGATTCTTCCCAAACTGCTTATGTCCCTCGGTTGGCTGACTTGTGATCATGACAGGTTTGGTTACTGCATAGACGTTGTCCTCTAGCATTGAGTACTTATCGGCCCGCTTGTATAATTCTTCCATTGTCTTTGGTAGGTCTAAAGATAGCGACTGGAAGAATGGTGTGGATGACCCAAAGCTTCTCCTAAAGTTCTGGAGGACCGCATCCATGCTGTAAGATTCTACTTGCTGAACGGTTTGCCCCAATCTCCTTGTGAAGTCTCGAATAGATTCAACTTCCTGCTTGAGAATAGCTTGTAAGGAGCTGACGTTACTCTTTTGTGGCATCGAACAAAGGTACTGTGATACGAATGCCGCCCATAGGTCATTGAATGAGTTTATTGAGTTGCGAGGGAGCTTATGAAACCAGGCTAACGCAAGCCTCCGCAAGCTAGCCGGGAAAACTTTACACAACTGACGGTCATTGCAGGCGTTTAGTATCATTGCTTGATTATAGTGCAACATGTGATCGTAAGGGTTAGCAGAGCCGTCAAACATGGAAAAAGCGGGTATGAAGAACCTACGAGGTGGCTCGTAGTCAAGAATGTGTTGCCGCAGGGGCAAGGAGAGCATGTTGTCAGGTCCCCGAATTGGAGCTGTTGGCGACATGTAAAATGTCGGCCCTATACTGAAGGCAGGATGTACAAACGACATTCTTGCCATCGCGCCTACAGGCAATACCGACGAGTCACCGGGGGCTTGGTCTGACTAGTTCCGCCTCCTACTTGCTTTTATCCTTGCCTAGCGGGATGTGCCACTAATGGCATCACTAAAGGCAAGGCGATGTGGGGTCCTCTTACACGATTTGGACCTCGTGTTCTTTGCTAGTAGTGGCCTAAAGGTGGGGAACTACTTGAGAACAACTCGTCATTTGCTAGGGCATCGACTTTGTCCAAGATAATGGGCTCCTTCCCTCTATTGCAAGGGACTGGATGCAAAGCTCGACCGCTATCTTGACCATCTCTTCCGCCAAGATCACGTCTTTTTTCTACCTAGGCCCACAATCGATAATTCACGCCTACAAAGCCTCGTGATGATCCTCAGAATCCTTTCCATCTACCTTGCTTGTTCTCCCCATTTCTTCTCCATGTCCCGCACTAACGGAGGAATCGATCCTCCTCGTGATCGGATCATACCGTTCGACACGCAACCGCTCAAACTAATCGCATCGAGGGGAATTGACAAAGCTACCACGACTAAGGGCCGCGATAGCCATCGGGGCTAAGCCCTGCGTACCCTATAGATCTAAACTTCCCGGTTTCGCTCCCACGTGACGATGCCACCGTTGTTACCTTGATCATCTAACCTCCGGGGCATCAACAACATAAAGTGAACTTGCAAAATCGCGCATTCAGCGCATGGTGCGCGCCGCCTCTCGATGATTAAGTCGCAAAGGATGGAGAAGAAGAAAAGCAGGAGTTTGCATGCTTGAATCAGATACCCCTCTCGTGGGATCTTCCCCGACAGAGAAATTGTTGCCAGTTCCCTCCTATTTCAGAAGGAATTTACATTTTTAGTGGATAAAAATTTTTTTCCTTATCTAGGGCTGATTTTCCCCTTTATGAGTGACTAATTCTTCCTTTATCAAAGATTATCTCTCCGAGAGTATGGGATTTGGAAGCCAGAAATTGTGGGATAACATCCTCTGCGTATTTCCCGCCTTTATCTATTTATCAATAATGAACTTGCCATATACGAATGGATGGTCGGTTGGGGGATTTAATACTCTAGAAGGGCTGCCTTGATTCTGGCATTTGGGGAGACACCCCAACTTTCACAGACGTGCTCATATTTTCCCGTCTGCAGTGCCCCTGGCTTTTGACATGGTAGGCTGATCAGCCACCGCCATCGGCCTCGGGGCCAATGGGCCTCAGTCCATTGAGTAGTGGGTCTAAAGACCATGATACTGACACGCAGAAGGTCTTATGGTTCAAGCACTGGCCAGCAGAATACTCGCTTCGAGGAAAGAAAAGTGAAGAAGATGATCCAAAAGTCCTCAGGGATTTGGGAGAGCAAGAAAAGAAAATGTAACTTGTCTCTATCTCGTAGAAAGAACATGAGACCGGGCCGTAGTCCGTATTCGAGTGGCGTAGAAGCTTCCACTTTAATTGTGTTGAATCTTTGTCGTCTCATTTCCGGACCAAAATTCGAGGCCTAAGACAAGCAAATAGATAGTAGTTTCCGCATTGATGCACTCCAATCTGAGGAAGCGAGAAGTGCATCTCTAAGATTTTTGAGAAAGTGGATGCTGGCTACCCAGCCCCATATTAACTCGAAGACAAGCAATCCTTCCAATATTCATGCAGAGTATGTGCGTAACCCGCTGGGAAACTGTGAGTCGAGCATTCAAGATCTCTTGAGGGAGGAGTAGGTCTTATTTAGGCATTTAATTAAGACTAGACTGTCGCTTCTCAACATCCTCAACACACTAGCTCAAGAATTTCATTGTGCAAAGCCATGGGCACCAAAAAAATTTTGTTAGATACAAACTTGTACATAAATGAGAAATACTTCTATACTTTTTCTCTATTAATTTATACATTTTATGAAGAAATTCCGCTTTTGACCTCTTCACTTATGTTTACCAAACATTTCCAGCGTTTATAATCGGCATCCACATTTTTTCTCTCGCAAGAAGACATGGCCTTTGCTTTTGCGTACCGTATCGAAGCGCATACCTTTCTACTAATTATACATTTTTCTTCACGATAATATTTCTTTCTTCATTTTCTAAACAAATAAGGCACATCATCCATGAATACATCGCAATGTAAATGTTAACTCCGCCAAAAGCTCATCTCAGAAAACAAGCTCGCAAACCTAGATCGTAGGGAACATCCCGATCAAATTTTGTGCCGCATAATGTGTCGCGGATCAAATCACTTTATTTATTCAACGCCTTTATTTCATCAAGACACCGATGGTGCAAAAATACTCATTAATTACTCAAGGAAAACAGGGGCCGGGTCCGAGTGTTCAAAAATCGGCCGAACCACACTCGGGCCGAAAGGCTCAGAATCGGCTTCTGCCCTAACCCGAAGCCGATACCGACACCGGATACGCTTCTGAGATAGCTTTGAATCGGTGGAACTCCTGAAATCGGTTATACTGGAAGTCAACTCAACAGTTTCCCGAGATGACTCCTACGACTCTACAGAAGACGTAAAAATCGAATCCCCTCAAGCTTTCATCAACTAAAAATCCGAAAATCACCTTCAGTTGATTCTCCGAAAAGCAAAACCCGTGAACCAAGCAAACCCACAAGTTGAAATGTTGAATACCAAATTAAATTGCCAAGCTAAGAACAGAAAGTTGGCGTAAACGGCTGAACCAAAGAACTGTGAACGTGATTTTCTCCCTTACTCCCGCCTCGATCAAAGCGGCCGGCACCGTGATTTTCTCCTCAACTAAGAACGGAAGAAGAGGAGGAAAATCGATCAACCGGGATTTTCCCCTCGACCCCGCCGTCCCGCCTCCCCGGCCCCCAACCTCGCCTCCAGCAACTCGCCGCCGGCCATTGCCGCCGCCGCCGTCGCCGATCACAGTGAGATCCAAAACCATCGGCCCTCCCCTCCCCTCCCCGTTGATTTTGGATTGGACGGTGGAAGAAGAATAGGAAGATCCCTTTTTCATTGTTTATTATTTTTGAGGTGCATATTCATTATTTACATTAAATATCATTAGTTGATGAAAACTATATTATGAGCATGATAATAATATGCCTAACTTGAAAACTATATTTAATATTAAAACTATAATCTATTTAATTTAAATGAATTCATCTATAAAAATGAATAATGATAAGTATAATGATTTTTATATCTATATTCTTTTCATTTAATTATCATATAGAATATATAAAAGAAGACTTATTAATAAAATTACAACGGTGGTTTTACATTTTAATCAATTCAGTCAAATCTAAAATAAATAACTAGAATTTATATATTTATTAAAATATTTTTTTAAAATTAAAGCATAATATAATTTTTAATATATAATATTAGCGTACAACCTCTCAAAAGGAAGATATAGCCCAAAAGCATGACTTTTTAAAACCCCTTGAGCTGGTTCTTGTTCCATTGCTGCAAAATTAATCTTTGTAATGCATGTTTAACTAAACATAAATAAGATTAATTTAAAGTTAATTATTTATGAAAAACAAGCAAAATTAATCTAATTGTATTAATATTAAATTAGTATGGTAATATATTATAAATAAAATAAGAATAATAAATTAACAAAACCAAAAATCATATTTTTGTGAACAATATAAAATACAAATATTTTTATTATTTTATTTATTTTACTAAACATAAATAAGAGATTAATTCAAAATTAATAATATATGAAAACAAGCATAAATAAGAATAATTAATTTAATTGTATTATTATGTAAATTAGTACGGTAATATATTATAAATAAAATAAGAATAATAAATTAACAAAACCATAAATCATATTTTTGTGAACAATATAAAATACAAATATTTTTTATTATTTTATCATTTCAATAAACATAAATAAGATTAATTAAAAATTAATAATTTATGAAAAACAAGCAAATAAAAGATTAATTAATCTAATTGTATTAATATTAAATTAATATGATAATATATTATAAATAAAATAAGGTAAATAATAAATTAACAAAACCATAAATTATATATTTGTGAACAATATAAATACAATTTTTATTATTTTATTTATTTGACCAAAAATAAATAAGGTGAATTCAAAATTATTTATTGTTTATGAAAAACAAACATAAATAAGAATAATTTAATCTAATTATATTAATATTAAATTATGATCACTAACCTCAATCATCTCACTAACATATTCAAGTGTGATGAACGACTTTTTCCAACCACATTCTCACTATGCAAATATCGCCTGATTGTTTGCTCGTCAGACGAAAGTAATGATGATGATGATGATTTTGAGCCCCTGCATTCAAATAGCGGTATTACGATATTTTGTGACATTTGTTATATTTGATATAAAATATTTTTTTTTGTTAACATTAGTTATACATATCTTTCATCGAATGCTTCATTAACTATTTAAAGCCAATTTTAAATATATAAAAGAAATTTGTTTTAATAAATTTTTAGCTTCCTTAACTATATATATATTTTCAATAATTTATATAATATTTTTAATAATTTTTAAATATTTCTTTAATCATTCTATTCTTGCGGTGATTCGCCCGACACGCTCGACCGATACACCACGCGACCGCTACGTCCTCGGTACCGGGTCCGAGCCTGGCGAGATCGACATCACACTCTGAACCATGGTCCCAGGCTAGTCCCAGGTTTATTTATGTACAATATTTCTGTGAAAAGGAAAAGAAAAAATAAATTTACAAATTATATTAACTTCTCTATTAGTCAGTTGAGAAGACAATGCACAGACATGGAGAAAGTTATTTAGATCCAAATCAAAGTACACATTAGCAATTCTGTTAACTGTTGATTAGGAAGGGATTCCTCGTGTTTCTTCAACCCCATAATATATAGTTTAACACATGCCGGTGACAGCGAAGCATCTGCAAACTGCATGTTAACATGATGATTAAGAGCCTCTGATAAGAAATGGGCCGATGCTCAGCTGTTGAACTCGGATAATCGAGGATACTTTATTACAGACAATGAATAATTGAACTCAATAATCCTTGAAATTGAACTTACATAATGTAATAATAGTTCCTATTTTTGTTATAATATGTCTAAAATTCCTATTTAGTATTAATTCATTTCTGTAAATAATATTTTATAGCATAATTCCTATTTGTTATTTTATTGTAATTTTAGGTTTCCTTATAAAATAAGGAAAGCTTTTAGGAATATCTCTATAAATATTCTGGGTCACGAGAGGAAAAAATTATGAGAAAAGATGTAAGGGTTTTAGGGATTAAGAGTTTTGTGAGGTTTTTTCACTGTATTGTGGGTATACTAGGGTTTTGTGATTTTGTGACTTTCCCAATCGTTGTAATACTCTGATACTCCAATCTTGTACTCTGCGTTTTCAAGAATAGTTGAAATATTCTCTCTCATCCGTAGATGTAGGCATAATTGGCCGAACAACGTTAAAACCTCTCATGCATTTTTATGATGATTTCTTTATCTTTTTTTTCTAGAATTCATATTATTGTTCATCAAAGCTTCCGATTTATTACAATTTTCTATAAACTTGTATTTTTATAAGTTAAGCTCACACATTAATTAAATAGGGGAAATGCCATTCATGTTAGCATACATACATATGTGTAGGAAATAAAAATCAAGAATTCAAACTGGAATTGGCAACAACATGACCTAAGAAACTATTACATATCATTGATCATTAATGCATCAAGTAAACTTACCTCAGAAATCAAATTATTTTGAGCAACCTATGGAGACTTGGTACAGTACTGGTGATATATGGTAAGAGTCAGTTATTTGGAGGTAATGGTGCCGAAAGTGCACATGTAATTTGGTGCAGAAGGCTTTTACGAAACTGCACATGTAATTTGGCCTCTGGTGCTGGTTTTTGAGGTTGATTTGTGACTTAAATTTGATTTTGCACGTAAATATGGGTGTTCATCTTTTCGTCTTTCACTTTTTTGTTGCCAATTCTTGTTTTCTCATTTTAACAAACTGGTATAAGAGCTTTAGGTTAAATATATTTGGAAGAGCAAGAAATTACAAAACACACTAAATAAAGATAAAAAGAATTTCAACTCAATGTGGAGTCGATTGCTCTCACATCAAGATGTGTTGAATGAATGACTTTGATGAAATTAATTTGATCCAATATGGAGATTTGTTAGAATATGTTTCAATTTCCTAATTTGTATTAATTAATTTTTTTTGTAAAGAATATTTTATAGGATAATTCACGATTTTTTTTGTAAAAAATATTTTATAGGATAATTCACGAGTTATATTATTGCAATATTAGGTTTTCAGTTGTTATGAATATCCTTACAAATATTCTGACTCATGAGGGGAAAAAATCATGAGAGATATGGACTTGTATAAAGGCTATTTGATGTGTGCAGTGATGTAAGAGTTTGAGAGATTGAGAGAATTGTGAGGTATTTTTTTGATATTGTACTCTAGTTTTATAATAGTGGAAAATTTCTCTCATTGGTGGATGTAGGCAAAATTTCCTTATGAACTAAAAAGTTAAAAAAATATCATTGATCTTAAAATCACACATGAATTATTATTTTTAATTGTTTTACATAAAAATTTGATATTTTAAAAACTAAAAATATCATAATCATTTTCAAAAATATATATCAAAATTAGAATAAGATACAAATATGATATTTTAAGAACAAAAAATCTGACAAATTTTTTCATAATCATAATTTTATTCAAATACACCTTCTAGTCGCATTCAAAATAGAAATCAAAATCAAAATTATAATGACACACTCACGCCCAAATGTATATAAATATATGGTTCTCCACAATTTTCATTCATCATCCACTTATGCTAACCGCTGAGGAAGAAGACAAAGTTATATTCGTTTTTTTTATCATCCCATCTTATCCCACACGTCAAAATTTATTCTTCTTGATTCATTATCAGGTTTTTTTTTATTGTTTTCTTCTTCTTGATTCATTATCAACAAAGATCTATTTGTATAACCCGAGATATTATCAGACAAAGTTATTTATATATAATAATATTTTTTTGAGGTAGGGGTTTAACCCGAGATCTATTTGTATTGTAGTAATTTGATTAATTGATTTTTAAAATTTTCTTTCATTTTTAAAATCATTTATGTCTATTGCAGTTGGTGAAATAAAATATGATTTTTTTATCTAAATTATAGTCCTCGATTGTTCCTAAATCACATATGTATTGTTTTTCTGCTTTAAACTCCGTTTCACAGAAGCATGTATCAAATACTTTATTAATTCGCAATTTAATGTTTAATTGTTAATGACAATTCCAACATATCTTTCTTCAATTTCATGTAAATTGATATATTTATAATTATAAAAATTTCTGAAATTTGATGAATTAGAAATTTGATTTATTTAGGATAAGGAAAAAAAGAGAAATGTGTAATTTTGGAAATTAAAAAAACTCTTAGTTATATGAATTAGAAAATTGAGATAAAATAAAATATAAAATATATATATGTAAAATCATTTTTAAATGTCTAGATGAAATTTATGTGTACACCCTCGATCCTCAAGTCTCATGATTAACCCAACCCGGGCTTAAAATCTATACGTCTTGTATCGGGCGAGACCCATAACACTGAGTGGTACCTACTACTGGGCTCCATACACCAATACTACCAAAATACACCTAACTATATCCTTAATAATTCAAGAGTGCTATTACATTACTTCTTAACATGCACCACATATTAAAATTTACAATTTAATACATGTTATACTAAAAACATCAAAGCCACAACCCGTCTTTCTTCAAAATCGGCCCCAAAACAGTCGCCTTCGAACGCCCTGCATCTTCGAAATGATATTTCCTCGACAGGGTGAGCAATTGCCCAGTAGTGGAATTACCCTAAATGGGTTACTCCCCACCTAAGTGCATATGCAATGATTCAATGTAAACACACACTCAAGTAAATACGTGATCCTACTTGAATGTCTACATGCCCAATCCCATGTCTCGAGTCCTCACCGACTCTCTCACACTTGCCTAAGCCATGTATGAGAAAACACCGTTTTCAAAACAAAACCTATTGTTCTCGAAAACACACTACCGAATTTCGGTAAAAGTATTGGACTACCCTCCTAGGAGAATGTGTTGGAGAACCTTCTGAAACAATTCATGGTCTCCTCAGACGTGTAATTGTTGGACCATCTCCCAACACAATTTCCTTCCGGAAAATCACTCACTGAAATTCCTTTCGCAACTATTATGTTCGCTTTTCTTTCTTTCATGTCATGCACTCACACCTAATTTCTAGGTTACCCGATGCATATGAAATGCATTATGCCATTCAACACAATTTATACCAATATATCAATTATGCATATATTCTCAAATTTTCACTCATACCACATGTTATTCAATTTTGATCAACCAACACCCAAATTAGCTCACTTAAGCTAATCACAATTCTATTTCCAATGGCCTATACACACAATTATGTTTTATATAATTGTGGCATCATGTTAACACATTAAGTTCATGCATTAACCTATTAATTTCCACACAACTCAAGCCATTCACTTCAAACAATTTCATGCACACAACACATGGACGCTGGGTCCAATTATATAAACCGGACTGCTTTTTAATAAATTTAAACAGTAAATGGGACTGCCCCCGTGGCGTACCCACTCACCGACACATCTGCTCCACTTTGTGGAATCGAATCTACGGCCATTTCCGGCCCTCATACATTAATCTAAAAACACAATTTATTGTATAAATTAAGTAAAACAACCACTCCAAAATGGGGCCTCCCTAAACTATCCAAACTGGTTCCATTTTCCACAATTCAGTCCCAAGTTTTGGGACTGATCAAACGGCCCCTCACTGCCTCAAATCAACCCAAGCATTTACAAAACACTCCTTAAACAAGGAGAGCAAATCAAGTATGATAAAACCCCTACCATGGAGTTTTCATCTTAAAACTCCCGTGAACCCAAGTGCTGCCCACGCGTAGCCCCTCGCCAGAGAACCACTTTGCTTCTTGGCCCAAAGAAATCCAACGGTCCGAAAGCTAGGAATCCTAGAGAGAAGTTGCACACTCTTTCTCTAAAAACCCTCCATTTTTTAATTATGTTCTTTCTCCTCCCTTACTGCCCGTATTCAGCTCCAAAAGTGGAGAAGAAGGCTCTTTTTGTCCCTCACTTTGCCACATGTCAAGCTTTATTTGGTTGAGAGGATTTCTTATCCACTTAACCCAACCAGTTTGACTTTTCTACCCAATGGCATCATGCCATGTGTCCAGGTGGGCCCCACCTTGAGCCCAAGTTGACTGAATTGGTTCTTGACACGTGGCACATGGTGTGCCACTCAAAGTGCGCCAAGTGTCCTACACGACGCTCGTTTCCTCGAAAAAAAGCGCAAATTCTCAACGTTTCGTAATTCGACGAAAACGACTGCAGACTAGATTTCTCGCAAGACGATTCCAACCCGCAAGTCCGTTCGTCATCCGAGATCTAGAAAAAATTCTCGCTGGATTTTTAATGAAATTACTTATTTGCCATTTTTCGTAAAATTGGAATTTTCTGTCTTGCGATTATGAAAATTTGAAACAAAAGAAGTGATGAAAATTTATTTATTCAAACCTATTTTAAATAGGTTAAGATACTTTTTCGGGACAAAATTATTTAATTATGAGATTTTACTTATTTATTTTTATTAAAATATTAATTTGTCTTTAGTTATTTAAATTTTATAAAGTTTGTAAAAGTCTATAAAAATCTATCAATATCTACAAAATTATGTCAAAGTCTATAAAAGTCTTTTAAAATAAAAGTTTATGAAAGTCATCTATACATTTACAAACTCTATAAAAGTCTATCAATATCTACAAAATCTATAAAAGTCTATGAAAGTTATCAATACATTTACAAAAATCTACGTAAGTCTATAAATGTCATTAAAAATCCTAAATCTAATACACCCCCATTAATTTCGTAATGAAATAAAATAAAATATTAAAAGTTTAAAGTAACTTTCCAAGTGTCAAAATTAACCTTTCAGAATATACATGGTTTTTTTTTTTATTTATTTTTTTAAATTTTTTTATAACGTCTTAGAATGAACAAAAAAAAAAATAAAAAATAAAAAAAAGAAAAAGGTTTTGAATAGAAGATATGAAAGGAAAAAATTGGTAAAGGAATCATTTTAAGATATTGTAGTTCCTTAAAATAAAAGTTTTGATTCTTAAAAAGTCACCTTTAAAAATACTACTTTTACGTAAAGGAATCATTGAAAGACATAATATGTACGTAAAATAAAAGTTTTGATTCTTGAAAAGTCACCTTTAAGAACACTACTTTTACGTATTTCTCAAAAAGACTATTTTTTTTTTCTTTTTTGAAGAAGAAAATAATTTTATTGATTCAAATTAAGAATACATTTGACATGTAAATATATAATCAAAACGGCTTATAAACCATGCAGATGAAACAAATATCTATGCTAGTAGCATAATGAATCGCTCAAAGCCCACACATTTGATATTACTATTGTCACTAGAATACTATAACTCCAGTTCTGTGGCATATTAAGGATCATTGATTTAATTTCTTGTCATCGGATATACTTTGATTATCTGAATCGACCACGCACAAATATCCATCTCACCAGGATGATAAAAAAGAAAACGTTGTATCGAGACGAGATAACCACACGCCGCACCAAAACGACAACAACCACATGCTACACTAAGACGACGACTAAATCACGCAAAAAAAAATTGAAAACATAGATTTGTATGGAATAATCACTTTATTGAGAAAGAAAATGATGGAAAGTGGTGTAGAGGGGTGATTCACAAGTAAAGAATGGCCAAAAAAATTACTCCTCTTGTTTAAGTGTTATATTGAAGTACGTAAAAGTTGGATAAAAATGACATTAGGGTTTGTTTCAAAGACTATCTAAGAATATATTTCAGTATGATTTTGGATGGTATTTTATTCTTTTAACTTTTTACTAAAAGCAACTTGTTTTTTAGATTTTAATTTTGTTTAATGCTTTGTTATTTTGTTACTTATTTAAAAAAAAAAATTTCATTGAATAAAAAATATCAATATTTTTTAATGATAAAAGAAACATATCTTTTTTTTCTTTTTCTGGTTAATACTTAATAAATAAAATATCAAAAAACAAGTAAACAACCAAATTTGAGTTTCGTGCTACAACGTTGTAATTCCAAGTGAATAGATGTAAAAAAACACTTTTATTAAGCAGTATTTATTTTTATTTTTTTAAATGAAGGTTTATTTAAAATTAAGTTAAAAACAAACACAAAACATCATTTTATATAGTTTTATTAGTAATATTCTCATTGTAAATGTTTGTAATTAACATGACTCATTTGGTAATTTGATAGGTATAAAAAAAGTTTGATAATATTCTCTTGAAATCCATCGAATAAGTAATACTAATTATTTTTTGGAAGAACCACTTGTGATAAGTTGATTGAATTACTTCAAGTAATTCTTTAAATTTTTAGGAATAATTTTCAAAAAAAAAAAAATTAAAAATTAACGCCCTTAATTTCTACAAACAAGCCATCCAAGGATGGGAAAAAATTTCTAGCCTTCTGAGGATCATTCTTGATTCTTAGGTTGTTTGGGAATCCTTTTTATGAAATAAATAGACTAGTTTTCAAACATTTTATTGTTGAATGGTACTCTTCCCATAACTTATATATATATATATATATATATATAGAAAGAGAGTATATATATATATATATATATATATATATATATTGTGCTTTTATCCGTTTGTTTGAATGAAATTAAAATAAGTTTTGAAACGGTTGGGTTTTAATGTTTGTTTGAAACAATTGAAACGTTTGATTTTGAAGCTTTCATAGGGTTTTATGTCCGACCATTAAGCTTGAAAGCATCGGAGGCAATTCATTTCATTTGTTTGCCTTAAGTCTATATAAAGAGAGTTCAGACTCTCTTTGGAAAGATAGAAAATCAAAGTAGAGACAAGTTATTCTTAGATTGTGTTTGTGATAGAGGTAGGGTCATTCTTCGCCGGAGTGACTGTAAACAGGTGTCGCTATCTACGTAGAGATCATTTTATCCAGGAAGTGCACGGAAGATTTCTGCCGCCTAATGAGAAGACAAATCTACTTTAAGGATATTGTGATTGCACAAGACTCGATCTTTTCCTTCCCTATGTAGTGTTTCGGTAATCTTCTTTCTCTCCTTTGTTCGGGCATGGAGTAGGCCCATATCTAGGCCTAGACGAGATAGGAAGCCCAAGTCCAATGATGAATTTTATTATTATTAGTTATTTATTTAATCGTACTTTTTGGGGATTTATCCGCTAGCGTTTTTTGTTGGTGCCTATAAATAACACCTTATGTTATTGTTTTTGGGGAGACTTGATATGATATTTAAAACTTGAGAACTTTGTTCTTTATTTTGTTTGCTTTCTTTTAATTTTATTATTCTTTGTAGCCTAGCTACATCAATTTGGTATCAGAGCTTAACTTTGATCCGAGATCAAGTTATTTCTGTTTGTTTCAAGTTCTTGTTCTGTTTCTTTCAAATCGTTCGTTGCTGTCATTCAAAACCCTAGCTTCTCGTTTTTCTCTTCTGGTTCGATTCGAGATCTGCTTCCTAGAGCTTATTTTTCCAGCATTAATCAATCCCTAATGTTTCTTCTTTGCCTTCTTGTTCTTGAATTCTTCAGTTTTTGCTGGCTACCCACCACTTATCTCTAGAAACCCATCAATTTGACTAATCCATCTCCACCGCCACAACCACAAATTCTTCTCCATCAAGATTTTGTTAATGGTCTTGGAATCCCTAAATCACACTCCATCCCAATTCCATCACGTCTCATCACGTCCCCAAATCTCAAAAGCCTACAAAGTTAGAGAGAGAAACAACACAACAATTATCCTACAACAATCAGAGCCTTCCTGCACGCCTTCTTCAAATCTTCCTGAGAGACGTTCTTGGAAACTCCAAGAATGTCATAGTACTTAGTGTCAAGCCAAGCCGGGCTCGCCAAACATTTTATCGGATTCCAAACAATCTCGCAAAAAACCTACCTCTCACCTAGATTGAATAGCGAAAGAGGAATTGCAGAAGATCTACTTGGCGGAGAGAGTAGAGAGCATGCTTTGACGAAAAAAGAGGGTTGCTTCTGTCTACCAAGTCTTATTCCTCCCACTCTAATGTGAACTGAAGAAGAAAAAAAAACAATTTTGGCGGGCATGAATGTCAGTTGATGATCAAGAAACACCAGAAGATAGATTTATTATCTGAGGGTTTGAATCTAGGGTTTCAGAGATCAATTATAGATCCTGATTTACCTCGGACTCCTCTTTGGGAAATTTGTTGTTCTTTTTCTAATTTTCGGGATATTGTCGCTTTGATACATGAATATATTCTAGGTTGCTATCGTCTGTTATCGCTACTGTCTCGCCTTTGCTCGTCTCGATCTACCATTGCCTGCCTTCATCGTTGCTGCACACTTTATTTGATTCCCTTACAACCACACTAAGAAATCGTAGACGTCCTAAAGGTTCTTCAATGGAGTACATTTTCTTTCACTCTGAAACTTGGTTAATATTTGCTGTGACATTTAAGCAGAGCATGTTTTGTTTGATTGTTTTAGGGTTCCGGCTTATTTGATAAGACATGCCAGGTATTAAAAGAATACTTTTTTTTGTTTTTTTTATTCGTTCGTGACTCATGCAATTTGTGATATATAATCGTATTACATTTTTAGATTTGTGTTTGTTGCATTAGCATATAGTTGATAAATTTCTTTACTCAATGAAATTTTAGATTCTATCTTAGCATGTCAGCCACAAAAAGTGATAATGTTGAATCTTCTTCTTCACCTAACACAAAAGATCCAATTGAGAGACTTAATAATTTTGACTTAAGACTACAAGTTTTATCTCAGGATCTAAACGATACTAGCCTCAGATATTCGTCATTAGCGACGCAGAAATAAAACACAAATGATCCACGTGACGGTGAAGTAATTTAAATTAATGTGCGCCAATTGACCTAACGCAACTGCTCGAACAACAAATTCATGCAATGAATCGAAAAATGGATTTGCTTTTAAAACATTTGGGTAAACATGAGATAGGTGAAATTTTTGATGAAACTATTAGAAAACACGTCGGCTCACCACACACTAGGGGTTCAAGTCCTTCTAGAGGTTCACATCGATTTGATGAATTCACAAATGGTTTGCATGACAATCTGGGTAAAATGAACTTGGGTAGTAATTCAATTGCTCAACCTCACAGTTACCCGCAATAGAGACCTTAAAGTCTCCACTCGTGATCGTTTCAACCTGCGAATGCGTTTCCACCTTCCCATTAGATTACCAAACACCAAGGCAAAATTACCCACCAAATCAGGTGAGAGAAGATGTCGCTCCTTAGCATTACTAATCTAGGGTTAATGGTAATTGGGGTAGAGATCAGGATAGATAGGTTAGACAACCTCAAAGGGACATCACAAAAAAGGTCAAGGTTAGTGCTCCTGAATTTGATGGTAGAATGGATCCTAATGCTTTGATCGGGTTAGTTTCTATCGAGGAATATTTCGATTGGTATGAAATGATTGATAAGTGAAACGGGTTCCATTTGCTAAATTCACCAACTAATTCAGCTAAGATGTACGCGTAATGCTGCAAGACATGATTCGTCTAGGTGAACCACCCATCACCCAATGGGATATTATGAAAGAAAAGTTGCAAGAAAAATACATTCTTCCATCGTATAAGAGTTAATTGTTTTGTAACATGATTAATCTAAAACAAATAACTCTTAGTGTAGCTGAATATTCTGCTAAATTTAAGAAATCTAAGCTTAGGTGTAGTGAGTTCCATGCTGAGGATCAATTTGCTGATAGCACTCATTTTGTTAATGGTCTCAAGTTCGACATTCAAAGGATGGTTAAATTGCAGGCTCCACACACCGTAGAGGATGCATATAAAAAAGCCTTAGACGTCGAGAAGTTCAATATACCCTCCTATTTTGCACACATAGGTCAATCCAAGTTACAGTCCATGTCATCAAACGGTAATACCAGGCCCAATAACATTAGGAGCCAAGAGTCTAGTTCGCATAACTCTCTTCTTGTTGCTTCTCATATTGAGTGTAAGGATAGTACTTCATCAATTGTCTATCATAAGTGTCATCACAAGGGTCATATTGCGTCTTGTTGTCCCTAACGTGCATTGGCATTAGATGTTGAACAAAGTAGTTTAGAGGACGAGGAAGACCAAATTGTTGATCCTTTAGATTATTCTGGTGATGAAGATTGTGATGATGAAGCTTATGTTGGTGTGGTTAGATGTGTGCTATCCACAACTGTAGATAATGATAATTGGAAACGTACTAGTATTTTCACACAGTCATACAAAGTGGAGGTAAGAATTGTAAGTTAGTGATTGATGGGGGTAGTTGTTCACCTCTTTCAGTGATGGACCAAAACACCTATACAAATTTGTTACATTATCACCCAAGGACTATTATCTAATCCTCAAATAATAATGCCATGAAACTTGTTTGTTGTGTTCCTTATCTATTATCCTCGATTAAAGCGTATTTTCTTGGGCAAATAAATCATTTTCTTTCTAGTTTTGATCCGTGATGCTGCAAGTGTGGCAGGTCGAACAAGTAGTAAATCGATTTAAGTCCGTATTATTCATCCCATTGCAGATCTCAAGAATTTCCTGAATCAACCACCTTGACTACTCAAATCCTATACTATTTCACTCGTGATAGGCAATTGGAACGCTTTGCAACCTTGAAATGTAAATAAACCTAAGATATGTGAATTATTAACAAAATGAATTAAAACCCGAAAAATTCAAAAATAACAAATTCGGGACCGAACAATTATCTTTTTAAAGGGAACATTGAAAAGACTCACATCGAACATCAATTCGCAGACCGCACCAAACTTTGCTTCATGAACTACGTATTTAAAACCTGCCTAAGGAATATGATAAGAGGCTGATCTCCACACCCCCACCCACCACTTCATCACCAAACCTCAACGGTCTCTAGCATACAGAACTACTTTTTAACTGGGTTGCCTTTGCTCTGATATTTTTCTTTTCAATACTTCATACCTGTAACGTGACCCGCAAACTCCAACTTCCTAAGACATAAAGTACAGTACGGGTTTACACCCTCACTGGTTTCTCTTCCTCAAAATTGGAACAAGCCATCCTTCCTTGATTAGGATCCCTTGCTAACACGGGATCGACTTACTATTCGTATCGAGGTGACCTCTACTTGTTTAAATGGATAAGTCATTCAATCAACTCATTCTCAATTTCAAGTGAGAAGAGGATTTATCAATTTAAATTTACGCAGCTCATTGCATCACCATTATCGCATTCATACCTTTCTCGTAAATTGTTCATCACTCTCGGATCGCCTCTCTCGTGTCACCGTGAGGGCCTCCCGGAAAATCCTACAATGAGACAATCCTCCTATTACGGGTATATAAATGCTGCAAATGGGATCAATTACACACTCCAAACCAAAGAAGCAGATTTACAAATTGATAGTTCAATAGCCTCTGATAAATTTATGCAGGAAAGATAATTTCTCGATAAATGTAGTCTATCAATGGAAGATGGGTTTCTAAATCATTATATTACACCCTACAATGGCTTGCTGATCATGAAAACCATCAGAATCGAAAAACTGGAAAATCCGACCTAAAATTTGTCTAGAATCTCGATAATCCAGTAATAATTAAAGAAATAGAATTCTGCATTCAACTTCTAATTTAACAGCTAAAGTCCAGATCCAAATTTGAAAGAAATAACAAACTAATCTAAAATAAAATCAAAACAAAGAAAAGAAAATTAAAATACAAGAGCCTCAAATTTACCCAAATCTTCAAATGCCGAGAGCCGTTTCCTTTAGTAGCAACTGCGTATTTATACAGTTCCTCAAGTCATTCTAAATTCGAATGCATCTCCCCTTGTGGATTTCAAGTTAACCGCCCATTTGGCTGCAGTAATGTCACTACCTAGATTCTTTCTCATGCATTCAGCTTGTCGCAGCCTACGCCGTAGAAGCTTTTTATTTCCGGGTCGCGACTTGCCTTTAATATCCCTTAGATCTGATGTCGCGACCGCTAAATGACGCCGCGGATCTTCTTTCAGAAATGGCGTCGCCAATTTCACTCGAATGATGTCGCAACCTTCTTTTCTTGGAAACTGATGTCGTGACCACTGAATGACGTCGCGACCTTCTTTCCTTACAAATGATGTCGCGACCGCTGAATGACGTCGCGACCTTCTTTACTTACGCCTGTTGTCGCGACCACTGAATGATGTCGCGACCTTCTTTCTTTGTAACTGATTTCGAGACCGCTAAATGACGTCGCGACCTTCTTTCTTTGTAATCGAAGTGTCGCGACCATCGAATGACGCCTAATTTCTTTTTCTTGTAACTCGATGTCGCTACCATCGAATGACGCCGCGACCTTTAGTTCTCGCAACCGATGTCGCGTACCATCACGACGCCGCGAACCTTAGTTCGTAACTCGATGTCGCTAATTCTCCACCGAATGAAGTCGCCAATCTTCTTCCCATAAATGATGTCGCGACCGCTTATGTTCGCCAATCTTTGAAAATCTTACGTCGCGAATTTCTATTCGGAGCGTCGCGATCTCCATGTCTAATGCTTCACTTTCCAATTCTTTTGCTAATTAAATTGTGTCATGACATCATATCTTGTTTTTCATTAATTTATGGTTGCCCGAATCGAGTTTCTCGCTGGCGACCGCACGCTCGCTCGCCATCTCTTTATGTCGCGACCGGAGTTTTGTGGCTGCGAATTTTGACGTGATTCTTCACACCGTCAGCCACTACACAGTCCTTCTTCCTCGTGCATTTCCTCCCGCTTGTAACATCACGTCCAACCAAATAGATCATTCTTGCTCAAATTCGGGCCGCCTCCTTTATCGTGATTATCTTCTTTCTTCAATTTCCTACGCATAGCAGCTTTTTGCGACCATTCAACATTTCGCATTATAAATCAGTCTTTTATAGATAGAAATCAATCAGAAATTGGACTGAAAATGGATGACTTTTAAGCTCATCAAACTCCCAAACTCAAATTTTGCTTCGTCCTCGCTAAAAGAAAATAAAGAATTACTCGTCCTCAAACAAAAGGACATTTTTCTCGTATTGTTTTACGCTTGCATCCAATGACCAAAGACTAGAATTGCATTCTTTTCTCGTATATCTAGCTTTTTAAAGTTCGATGAAGGTTAGTCATTAATTAATTCGTGAATGTAATAAAACTAAATTGTTGAATTTGTTCTTTTATAAACAAAGATAGCCGGGCTGATCCCGCTGAAAGTAGGTTGGTCTTCTTCCTCTTTCATGAGTCGCTAACCCCCTCCTCAAGTCCTCTGGCTACTTACCCTTTCTAGATTTTCCAAATCGCATGTTTGTTGTTCATATTGATCTCTACTAATGAAATCTCAACCTTCAAGATCAATCGTGTCTTTCAGCTTGTAATGTCGCTTGGGTCATGGGTAGGATGGATGGAACCTCAGTTAAGATTACCCGCACTCTTCTCCTTTCATTTAACTTGTCGCTTCCCTCTTTTTTCAGAATCTCTTTAGCTTTGATTCCCCAAACTTCATCCTCGGGGGTAGTCTTCTTGATTTCTTCTATTTAAAATTGTTCGCTCCACTTCATTTGTATTTCTCACTTGAACTTTTTCTCCGCCACCATTCAAACATGCAATGTTCTCATTTTAGCTTAACACTCTTAGCTAATCAGTTAAGTAGAAGGCCCTATATACCATGGTGATTAGTGCCCAAAAGTGCATTAACCCTATTTAAAATAGGGTTTGGAGTGCTTTTTCCGTACTAATCATATGAATTTAGCTCAATTTTCATGTGCATGTCCACTTAGTACTACTAATTTGGTTTCGAGGATTGCTGTGGTAGTTTCAGGTTCCTCGGGAACTTCGCCACAAAACCCGGGCGGTCGTATTGGTGTCGAATGCGAGAATTCTATGATTTCATCAACCCAAAATGAGGAAATATCAAGTGGAAATGACGAAAAATGAAGCCGCGGATGGCGCTGGTAGTGTGAATTTTGGCTACGACATGGTGGGCCCCATTAAGATTGGCGGTACCAAGTAATCATAGCGGTGGCAGAATCTTAGCTTAAAATTTTGTTATCACCGCTTGTTAGTTTCGCTTACATAAATTTCGCTAGCTTAGTCTAAAAAATACCGTTATACAATTTTCGCTATATAGCGAAAATCACCGCTCAAAGCGAAATGGTCAGCTCGTGTTTGATGTTTTTGATTCCAAACGACCAATGCTTTGATTTTATTTACCATTTTGGGTATATTTTAGGTACTTTTGGTATTTCACACACGCTGGCTATAAGCCACCTTATGACTTTTGTAACCCAACTTTTGATTCACCTGGGAACTAATGCACTTTTCATTTTAGGTTTGGCTTCTTTCTCTCTTTCTTTCTCTCATTTTTTTTGTAACTAAACATACTCGGCAGATGACAAAACCATGTTACAAAGCCCCCTTTCCTAAGAGGAGGGTCACTGTGGAGGCTTGGAGGTAAGCCATGCCCTCTCATTTATCATACGCATTTATTAGCATTTAAGCTTCGCATCTCAACACTTCTAGGTTGAACCTCATAGATCCAGCCCTAATGTGTGGTCTGGCAAGCTTTGTGGTTACAAAGGATGCCATTCAGATCCACTACTTCCGTCCACTAGTCGTTTCATTAGTCACGAGGTCGCCTATTCGGAGCCATATGCACCAGTTAAGACCCTGAATGCTCACCGACGCCATATCTCATGAGGGAGTAATTTTTAGGTTTAGGTTTTAGTGTCAAATCAAGGTCCAGTTTTTGGAAATGACTATGGGTCATTATCCCTAACACGAGGAAAACAAACCCGCGAGGCATGAATACACCTTAAAAAATCCAATCCAGCTGACCCAAGACTTCATGAGTCTTTTCTAAATTTTCCTCAATTTATATGCAGTTTACAACCATCCAACCCACCTGCTTTTGAATAAAACCCAAATCCAAAGAGAACAGCATTTTTAACTCAACTACACTTCTCATTCACCCAAAACCCATCCCCGTGTCTCTAATCTCTAGACTCAGCCATAATTCAAGAGCTCGAATGGGCCAAGCAGTGAGGCGGAACTTTAGATACAAATTTTGGCTGATTCCGATCACCCTACCGTGGGCACGAATCAAATGACAGCTCTGCCCTCGATGGTGCCCCTAGTGAGATAAAAGAGGGTCGTCAACTCGTGATTCATATCAAGGCAAGTTTTGGTAAAAATCTCACTCCCTTTGATTTCATCATTTTTTTTCTCTCGCAGTCACTGTTAGTGGGATTTTGAACTTTCAGACATTCAGTTTTTCTTTACTTTACTCTTAGCTAACCTTAACCTTTGTTAGTTTTGTTGTTGTTTCTGCTGATTTGCGGAAGTGTGCAGTGAGCAACTTATGCAGCCGGGATAGAACATCAAGCAGTAGCTTGAAAGGGGTGACTCGCACGAACGTGGCTTCGAAATTGATCCTCATAGTGCTCAAAATGGATCCTCCTAATGTGAGGAACAAAGCCAAGAAACTGTGAGAGCTCAATGCATATCGATCCATGAGGGATCACATACACTCCACCTAGGTGAGTGCACCCTCATGCATAATTCCCCCTGCTGAGGAGGTGGCAGTGAAGCCTTACTTGGTGCCTCTACTCCCAACATTCCATGGCATGGAGAATGAAAACCCTTACACCCACATATGGGATTTTGAGGAAGTATGCACCACTTTCAAAGAAGGTGCAGTGGACATGGAGCTCCTTAAGTTTAAAGCCTTTCCACTGACCCTAAAGGACAAGGCAAAAATTTGGCTAAATGCATTAGGCCAAGAACCATAAGAATTGGGAGAGCTGCGAGACGGGAATTTCTAAAAAATTCTTGATGCTTCTGAAGACAAACAACGAAGGAGCAAATTTACACATTTGCTGACTCATGATAGTGAGAGGTTCTACTAGTGTTGGGAGAGATTTATGGAGACTATCAGTGCATGCCCACACCATGGGTTTGATACATGGATGTTGGTGAACCATTTTTATGATGGAATGTCCCCTTCCATGAAACAATTATTGGAAACTATGTGTGGAGGAGATTTCTTGAGTAGAAATCCTGATGAGGCAATGGAATTCCTCAATTATGTGGCCAGGAACCCTCCAAAGAGGCTGGGATAGGCCAAACCCAAGAGAAGCGAACTGATTCAAGCCACCGAGTCGACGAAGAGGCATGTATGCCTCTCAGAAGATATGGAGCTGAAAGGTAGGTATCTACCTTGGCTAGAAGATTGGAGGAACTAGAAAGAAAAAAGGGTCCATGAGGTGCGGTAGTGGCGAAAGCCACGAGTCAAAAGCTGTTTCACGATCCATGACCACCAGGAGAACCATGTCAACCCCCATTAAAGAATGCAAAAGTGGTGGGCTGAAACAAACCGCGAACAAATGCTCCATATAAGCGACACTTAGCCCCAATTGGAGGGGTCACCCTAACCTTTCCTTGGAAACCTCAACCTCTTGTATATGTACCCCAGCAGGAATAAATGAAGCGACATTCTACCACCACTTCTGACATCGTAAGCACCCACCTCCTCTCCTGTTGAGCAAGCCATTTTGAATATGAGCAAGGTGGTGGGAAATTTTGTGGAGGAGCAAAAAGGCATCAATGCTCAATTGAACAAAAAAATTGAAAATGTAGAAAGCTCCTTGAACAAGAAAATAGATGAGCTGGAAAGTAACCTTAATCGAAGAATTGACAGCTTGCAGGCATCCATAACAAGAATGGCAAGTCGGCCCGAGGCGGGGAGGTTCCTTCATATTTTACTTGAATCGGGGAGTCCGTGAGCCAGGCTATTCGGTGAACCTCCTAAGTGGATAAGTCAAGCGTGTTACCTTAAGAAGTGGAAAGGAGGTTGATCAGCCAATGCCCCCGAGCACATTTGAGGAAACCCCGGAAAATGGGAAAGAAATGGAGCGAGCACATTTTCTTGAAGGAGGACTGATGAAACCTTTGCATGCACCTCCGTTTCCCCAGTACTAGAAGCGAGAAGGCGTCGTGGGCATCTGAAGTCCTAAGGCAGGTGAAGGTCAACATACCTCTTTTGGACATCATCAAACAAGTCCACCTTTATCACGAAGTTTTGAAAGATCTCTATCTGATCAAAAAGAGGTTGGGCATTAATGAGCATTCTTAAGCTGAGCAAGTTAGCTCAATCACATCGATGTGGAGACAATGGTGAAATACAAGGATCGGGGACCCCAACTATCTCGGTTAACATTGGAGAAGCCATTGACAAATTGCGTTGAACTTGGGTGCGGTGTCGACTTGCGCCATGCCTACTCGGTGTATGGGCGACTAGGTTTGGGAGGCAGCTGACCGACATCACCACATCCTTAAGCCGTCGCTCGGTGAAAATACGAGGATAGTGGAGGATGTGTTGGTAAAAATGAATAAGTTCTACTATCGATTGGATTTCGTGGTTCCGACACGGCGATTGGCGAAGCGTAATCAAGTTCCGGTATCTTGGGAAGGCCATTTGCAGCCACGTCGAATGCCATTATCAATTTAGAATGGGGTCATGCGGCTCGATGCGCAACATGACACTTTGGGCGCAACATTTTCCACTTGAGCAACAAAGCGAACCGGCGAGGATGAGGGAGCAAATCGATGAAGTGCGCACAGGTAGCTGCGGGTGAAGGCATTATAATAACAAACAGGAAAATTGATGGAGAACAATGGAAGCGGTTAATGAAGAATCACCATTCCTCATGCAGCGGTCGATATTGCCACGGAGACAGTTACTTACGGAAACAATGGAGCGAGCATGAAGGCACTGGCTACACTTTGCAGCAACGTGGAGGGCTTATCCTCTTGGACCCTCCTTGAGATCAATGGCTACACAGCGGGAGTGGTTCTGCGAACATGGAGACCCTCCAAATTTTGTTGAAATTTTTACTTTATATTATTTTAAGTCTTAATTTGGGTTTTAGTGGTGCCACTACTTTTACTATTTCATACTGGAAATATTTTCACATTTACAAGCTTATCTTATCACAATTTTTGGTTTTGAAATGTTGCAGGAGTTGCAGTGCAGGGGAGAATCTCATTTTCCTCCTGCATTGCAGTGTAGTGCAGGAGCACTGTTCAACCATTCCATCCTCTAGCTTTTTCATTCCTATGCCGGGTCAGTCAGAGGTAATTTTCATATTTTTGGAATTTAGTTTTTCTGGTTATACATGCCCTGCAGTGCCCAAATTTGTTTTTATTTAATTTTGAGATTGCCTTTTGCGACTATCTTTTTGTGTTTCTACTCTTTCCTTTAGTTGAAAAATTGAAGCCCTGTATGATACATTAATGATAGAACAATTCCATGCATGATTTAGTTTTTGGTCAATGGAAGTTCTAGCTTATGCAACCTTGAACATTCCCCCTTTAGCTAATTCACACCTTGCACCCAGATTGTACGATAGGTTGAAGCTATATACCTCTTTCCACTTTGCAAAACCGGCCTTAGATTTGTTGACGACCCATAATAGGTTTGTATTTTATGTATGAAGACCAATGTAGTCTTCCAAATGAAAGGAAAGAAAAAGCAAAAGAAAAGAAAGAAGAAAAGAAGAATAAAAGCCGTGGCCAGCTTTGCCTTGGAAACCAGACACGGTCAGAAATTTATATGGCGAAAGCCTTTAAAGCAGATGCCTAAACCTCGATTGGTTGGGAGTCATCGATTTAGTGTTCGCTACAGAATTGGATAGAGTAGGGTTTAAGCGTGTTGTAGGTGTAATTCTCGAGAGTCATTAAGTCGGGGTGAAGCACACGAGTTTGTGGTCAGTTGAACCTTGGCTTGATGCCTAAACCTTAATGAGTGGTTGGGAGTCATCGGTGGACCCCGTTACGGACTTCAGGTGAAGTCAAGTTTTAGCATTACCTACATTTACAATCAAGGAAGAAATAAAGTGTAATAGCTAGTCCTATTTAGGTTGGTCAACGGAGTTTGCAAGGCCATGGCGATAGCTAGGTTGGGGAGGGAATAGCTTCTGATTTAATGGCTGGTGGTTACCTTAGGAACAATTAGATTTTGGTGGAAGTTCGGGTTGACTTCCCAGATTGATGTTACCATAAACTTGTTCTTATATGGTTTTTGTTCTTTCATGTTGATTTTCAGCCGGGGTGTAAATTGTTCATATTAAAGGTAAAGCAATATGCGTACATACGCTTTTGAACCATATGCACTTTTGTAAAGCACGTCATGCATACCCTTATTGTTTTAGCATTGATAAGGGACTAGCAACGTGTCGGTTGGGGAGTGTGATTAGTGCCCGAAAAATTGCTATTTGTGCCCTATTCCGAATAGGTTTTGGTGCTTTTTCTGGCACTAATCATATGGAATTAAGCCAATTGTCATGTGCATCTCCACTTGGTCTTTCTTTTGATTTGTTTCGAGATTGTTTGGAGTAGTTTAACGGTCTTGGGAACTAGGTCGGCAAGCTTGTCTTCTTATTGGTCTTTGAATGTAGAATCCTCGGTGGTTTCGCCAAGGCGAGGCGATGAAATGTCAAGATGGAAGTGAAGAATTGAAAGCGAAAATAATGAAACCATGCGAGAGCAATGCGGGAGGTAGCTGCTTGGAGGAATGTTGATTTGCGGGGAATTTTAAGCTATGCATTAGAAAATTTGCAAAGATACTTGAAAATTGCAACCATAGCAAAATTCGCAATCCTAGAAATTTTCGCTATGCAAATTTTAAACTAAACTAGCGAAATTTCGTAACCTAGCTAAAATGCATTCATTGTGGTACGATTTTCGCTATCTCTTTGTGATTTTAGCCCAACATAAATTTCAGCAGCATAGCGAAACACCGTATACTAGCGAAATTCCTGCATAGCGAAAATGGCTGCCCTGTGTTTTTGATGTTTTTGATTCCGAACGACCACGTTTTGATTAATTAACATTTTGTCCCTATTGTAATCTCATATTTTAGGTATTTTTGTCATTTCACACATTTGGGTTGGCTATATAAGCCACCTTATAACTTTGTAACCCTAACTTTTCATTCACTGTAAATCCACGCAGCTTTTCATTTTAGGTTACATTTTTCTTTCTTCTCTCTCTTCTTTCTCTCATTTTCTTGGCTTCCAAACACCCCCTTTGAGGATGACAACTCAAAGGATGTTTGGCTAAGCCCCCTTTCCTTGAAGAGGAGGGTCACTGGTCGAGGTTTGGAGGTAGGTTTTCATGCCCTCTCATCTATCACCTTTGCTGAGCATTTAAGCTCCCTGCATCTCACCCTAGGTTGAAACCTTCTAGATCCAGCCTCGCCAATGTGTATTTGGCAAGCTTCGTGGTTACAGTGGATGCTTAATCTTAGATCCACTGTCATCCGCTTAGTTGTCTCCTATTAGTTGCCGTAGGTTGCCTCTTTGAGGTCATATGCACACTGTTAGGGACTTGAATGCCCATTGAATGCCATATCTCATGAGGGAGTAATTTAAGGTTTAGGTTTTAGTGCCAAGTATCAAGGTCGGTTTGAAATGACTATATATCATTATCCTCAACGAGGAAACAAACCGAGGGCATTAATACACCTTAAAATCCAACCCAGTGACGAAAACTTCAAAGAGTCTTAACTTCTAAAATTTTCCTTTAATTTATATGCAGTTTACAACCACATCTGACCTTGTTTTGAACAAACCAAAATCGAAGAAACACCATTTCAGCTCATTGCACTTCTCATTTCTGAAGAAAACCCATCCCCGTGTTCAGCCTGAACCGTTATCTTTTAATAGCCTCGCTACGGCAGTAGGACCCTAGGATAAATTTTGTTGATTCTATGGCCCTATTGTATGCGAATCATCATATCCTCCCTTGCTTAGTGCTTCATAGGAAAAGTAAGCGCTACAGACATCCTTAGGAGAACAAGCCCAGGACTATTGGAGTGGAAAATCAGCAGTCTAGGGTATTAGCCCAGCAGTTTGCACCCATCACATCTACCTGGAGGAGGAAGCAAAATCCGTAAGGCAGCCACAAAGGAGACTAAATCCTCACATACGAGTAGTTAGTGAAGTCTTAAGTTGCTACAAGTTTGGTATTATTTACCCCATATCCAATAGCACTTGGGTGGAGTCCAACCCAGGTTATTGCCTAAGAAATCGGGGCTAACCACACGTGTATGCGAAAGGGAGAGGAGATGCCCACGATCTTGCGAGAAATTTGGAGGGTGTGTATTGACTATAGAAGATTAAATGAGGTGATAAGAAAGGATCACTTCCCTCTACCCTTCATGGACTATAGCTACTTGAAGGATTTCCGGCCACCTTCTATTAGCTAGCGGATGATTATTTAGGCTATTTTCAAATTGTGATTGCTGCAAAAGACCAGGAGAAGACCACCTTCACTTGCCCATTTGGCACATATGCTTATAGGAGGATGCCCTTTGGCCTGTGTAATGCCCCTGCCACATTATAGCACTGCATGCTTGGTATCTTCAGCGATTTGGTGGAGCTCATTATGGAAGTGTACATGGATGATGTTACAGTCTATGGAGGGAGCTTTGAAGAATGCATGATTAATTTAAGTATCTACATAGAGTGCATAGAGAAGAACTTGATGCGGGCGGGAAAAATTCCATTTTATGGTCAACCAGAGAATAGTATTGGGACATATTATTTCCAAGAAGGGAATTAAAGTTGACAAGGCAAAAATCGAAATGATTTCCAAACTGCCCTTCCCCACAAATGTGAATTTGTGAGGGCGGTGCCCAGGGCGTACGAGTTTTTACGGGGAGGTTCATCATGGACTTCTCGAAAGTTGCCCAAGCCTACATATAAGCTATTAGAAAGATGCAAAATTTTTGTGGGACGAAGAGGCGCCAAGGCTTGGAGGCTCAGAGGCGACCACTGACCACTGCACCAATAGTGAGGGCTCCAACTGGTAGTTACCTTTCGAGGTAATGTGCGACGCAAGTGACCTCGCCATTGGAGCAGTTCTCGGGTAGAGGGAAGGAGGAAAACCCTATATGGTCTATTACGCAAGCAAAGACATTGAACGAGGCACAGAGAAATTACACTACCACATAGAAGAAGGTGTTGGCAGTGGTCTATGCCTTGGATAAGTTTCGAGCTTATTTGGTTGGGTCAGACATAATCATATTCACAGATCACTCAGCTTTAAAGTACTTGCTCACCAAACAGAATGCTAAGGCTAGGCTTATTAGATGGGTTAGCTATTTGTAAGTTCAACACACAAATCAAGGACAAAAGGGTGTAGAATATTTGCGAGATCATCTATCGAGACTAACCATAGCACACAACACCCACAACCCCCAATCAATGACGAGTTCCACTGAAGGAGTCCACACTCTGGTTGAGCACTGCGCCACAGTATGCCCGCGTGCAGTGCCGCAACAAAGCGTATGCAGATTGGAAGGCACAAGACAAAATTTTTTTCTTTGCAAAAATTCACTCATAATGTAACAGCGAGCGAAGTTTTCTTTAACCACAAATCTGTCGCGTCGGATAATCCAAAAATGTGTGCACAGAGTAGAACAACAAGGGATACTCAGCCATTACCATGAGGATGCATGTGGAGGCCATTTTGCTTCCCAGAAAACTTCTAGGAAGGTACTACAGTCCGGATTTTATTGGCCTTCCCTTTTCAAGGATGCTCATACCATGTGTAGAGAATGCGACAAATGCCAAAGATTAGGGAAAATCTCTCGCTGTCACATGATGTCTTTGAACCCGATTTTTGTAGTTAACCTATTCGATGTTTAGGGCATTTATTTCATGGGACCATTCCCTTTTCCTTTGGATACATCTACATTTTGGTGGGAGTTGACTATGTTTCAAAATGGGTTGAAGCAGTGCCTTGCAGAGCAACAAACCACAGGGTGGTAATGAAATTCCTAACGATTTCATCTGATTTGGGGTCCCCCAGGCCATGTCGGTGATGGAGGTTCACATTTCGCAACAAGCCTTTTGAGAACCTCCCTAACTAAGTATAATTGTCAAGCATAAAGTGGCCACCATACCGTACTCGGACCGGTGGTCAAGTGAGTTAACCAACGGGGAAGTCAAGACCATGCGATGAAATTGGTGAACTCCAACGAAAGTTGGTCTTCCAATTTCTTGGACTCACTTATGGAGCATACAAAACAAGCATCACAAAAACCATCCTTGGCATGTCTCCTTATCGCCTAGTTTATGGAAAGGGCATGTCATTTGCTGAGAAATTGAGTACAAGGCCGCCGTGGGTAGTGAAGAAGTGAACTTTGGATATGGCGGCGGCCTTAAAGAAACCATGGCATCAATGAGCTGGAGACTTGAGAAATGGCGCCTACTTTAACTCAGGGGAATTGCAAGATAAATTAAAATCTGTGACATGATCAGCTAATAGCTCGTAAGAATTTCAAACAAGGAGACCAAGTGTTGCTTTACGACTCCAAGCTCCACCTCTTTCCAAGCAAGCTTAAGTCAAGATGGACTGGGCCATTCACCATCCAGGAGGTATATTCCAATGGATTAGTAGACCTGCTCAAGTCCAAAGAAAATAGGGTGTTCAAGGTCAGCAG
This sequence comes from Tetrastigma voinierianum, assembly GCA_016808115.1. Classification (NCBI taxonomy): domain Eukaryota; kingdom Viridiplantae; phylum Streptophyta; class Magnoliopsida; order Vitales; family Vitaceae; genus Tetrastigma; species Tetrastigma voinierianum. The sequence goes on from JAEQBH010001625.1 coordinate 70,506, forward strand.
ACGAGGTGAAACCCTAGCGACTCAACACTCGGCCAGGACAAGGAGGAGTCCCCTCCTTAGACACATGAATTCAAAGGCTACCTGTGTGGGTGTGGCTTATGTAGTATCTTAGGGAGTCATGAAATTTTGTTAAATTTTGTGTACTTTAATTTTAAATTTTAGTTGTGATTTTCTTAATTTAACTGTTTTAGTTTTGTTTCCTTTGCAGATTTTTTCTTTTTCTCTCATTTGCGATTGGGTTTCTCATAATTTTTCGTTTCTCCTATTTTTCGGGTGTTCACAGTGGGGTGGGGATTTTGAAGCAGTGTGAAATTTCCGGGTTTCGCGTTTTACTTCTGATTGCGAAAATTCAACTACCTGCTGTTCATCTTCTTCATGCCCTTTCACTTCCCTACAACCTTTGCCTTTTGTTTCATAGCTCCATTAATTTTTCAGATTTTTGTGCCACAACCATAGCGACCTTTATTTTGGATTTTAATTGGAAGCCAGCTCTTCGAACCCTTAGCCATCTATTAAACCCCCATCCTTTTCCATTCCAACTCACTTCTGAAATCTCCTCTCCTCCTCTCTCATCTTTCTCCTTCTCCAACTTGACCATGGTGGCGATTAGTACAAAGTGCTATTTGAGTCCTATTTAGATAGGTTTTGAGTGCTTTGCGTACTAGTCTGGTCAAACCAGATTGACATGTGCGGAGTCCAGTTCAGTACTCATGATTTTGTTTGAGTTTGTTTTTGGTAATTTGCAGGTTTGTGACCCTCCAGCCATCATTTCAAGCTTAGCTAGTTGGTGCCAATTTATGCCATGTTCATATGAATTCTCGGCGATTTCATCAAGCCGAGTTGAAGAAATGTCAAGTGGAATTGAAGAAATGGAGGCTGAACTGAATGCAGGAGGATGCAGGAGAGTGCAGGACTTTTCGCTATGCATTGCGAAAATTTCGCAGGATGCAAAATTTGCAACCCATAAAGGGCCCAACAATCCTTGCGAAATTTCGCTATACCTGACTTTTCGCTATGATAAGCGAAATTTCATTATCATAGCTGAAGAAAATATCATAAGCAGTTACTATGCATAGAAAATTTGAATTTTCTCTATGCCTTGTATTTTAATATGATAAGCGAGGAGAATTTCGCTATCATGCAAAATTATCATCTATAACAATTATCTGTGTTTTTGTTCCAAACGACCTCGTTTTGTGTAATTTCCATTTTGTCCCTATTATTGTAATCATATATTTTAGGTTTTGAGTATTTCACACATCTTGTATGGCTATATAAGCCACCTTATAACTTTGTAACCTTCTTTCATTTTTGCACCTGTCTGACTTTTCATTGTTTTGTCGATTTGCTCTCTTCTCTCTCTTCTTTTCTCATTTTTGGGCTGAACACACACCCTTTGAGGATGACAACTCAAGGGATGTTTGGCTAAGCCTCAAAGCCTTGAAGAGGAGGGTTGCTAGGTTGGTTAATGGTGGTTTGCAGGTGGTTCTCAGTTTTAAATGAAGCAGGTACTGCAGTTATTGTTCCAAACTTTCCAAACTAGGGTTTAATGCTATTTAATGTCTTTCCTTTAATTGATATTGTCATGCTTTAGGGTTGAGTCTGATTCTTAATGGTAGAATCTGCAGGCATTCTTTCAGATTTTCATTCGACCCTGAAATTGAGTTAAACGATGCATTCTTCAAGCTATTTGGAACATTAAATGCTCGGTACATGTTTTGACTCAAATAGGAGTGTTTTAAGGGTTAGTTTTAAAGCTAAACGAAGATCCGGTTTAAGTGGACTATATGTGGTACTTACTAATGCGAGAAATAACTTGAGACACCTTATTAACCCCATTTTTACCAAGCTAGTGACTGACCTTCAAGGCCTCTATTTCACACCTCATTTTAAACTATTGAGTTAGTTAAGTGACACCAAACACCCCACACTTTTAATACGAATCAAAATGCAAATAAAGCCTCACCATTTTGAATATGTCACCGAATCATTTGTGGGATGAAAACCGTCCCGTGTTACGATACTGAACGCTATCGCGGTAGCGACTTCTGACGGTAGGAGAGAGAATAGGAAACAAATTTTGTTTGATTCGGATCACCACCTGCCGTGAAGCACGAATCAAATGGCGCCGTTAGAGGATGGTGCGAACTATAGATGAAGAGTTGATATGTACTTAATCACGTTACAAGTGTTGGTGACTTCTTTAACCATTTTTTGAATTCGTTTGTTAAATTGCAATTTTTCTTTACTTAGCCGAGTTCCTGCTTGTTTTTATTTTAAGTTTTATTTATTAGCTGCTTGATCCTTTTTTAGCGAAACCTTGTTTGTGTTCTTTGCTTTGTCTCATTTTGTGTTACAGTGTTTATGCATCATTGGGATAGAGATAGTTCAGGTAGACTACAAAGAATCAGTACACCAGTTGAGCAAGGCTGTGAAATCAGTGTGCACAGTGATCAAATGGATCCTCTACCTGAGGAACTACAAAGTCGACAATTGCTCCAGGTGAATCCAACTGACATCTGGTCGATGAGGGACCACATACACCCATACAAGTGAGTGCTCCTTTCTACATCATACAGCCTCTTGAAGTGTGGGTGAGGACATATTTTGGTGCCCCTGCTTCCCACATTTCATGGTATGGAGAATGAAAATCCATACGCTCCTGTGGGATTTTGAGGAAGTGTGCACAACTTTTAAGGAGGGTGCGATTGATATGGTTGTTGAAGTTGGAAGGAATTTCCATTGACCCTCGAGGACAAAGCCAAATATGGCTTAATTTGTTGAGACCCGGACCATTAGAAGCTGAAGGCGAGGCTGCGGGCATAATTCTTAAAAAGGATTCTTGGTCTCTACAAAGACTGACCAATTTGAAGAGGCAAATCTACACATTCTTTGCCTGTAATGATGAAGAGTTCTACCGATCTTGGAGGTTCTTGGAGACCATCAGTGCTTGTCCACATCATGATTTCGACACCTCGATGCTTGTGAATCACTTCTATGGTGGTATGTCTCCAGCCATGAAGCAACTTTTGGAAACAATGTGTGGAGGGGACTTCCTGAGCAAGCACCCAGATGAAGCCATGGACTTTCTAAATTATGTGGCTGAAACTACAAGGAGATGGGATGAGAGCGAACCAGTGGAGAAAATGAGGCCTTCAATACCAAAGGAATTTTTTCCCTTTAGGAAGCAGGAGATGGCTGAAAATGATGCTTTGACCGGCTGGAGGAGCTTGAGATGAGAAGTCGACATGAAGTGCGGCTTGATGAATGGTGGTGCATCTCGCAATCTGCTTTAATTGTGGTCAAGCGACCACCTTGGGAGCATTGTCGATGATTAAGTCGGTAAGGGAATTAATGCAAAGAGAGCATGCCATGTCTTAGTTCAAATAAGCCACCTACAAATGCTCCGTATAGCGACACCTATAACCCGTTGGAGAAATCATCCAAACCTTTCATGACGAAACCCCCTGCGTATGCCCTCACCGGAGCACGACGGCGGTTTGGCTCCACTTGGCCGGCGACTGACGACCTCCACCTTCTTCTCCTGTTGAGCAGGCAATTCTGAATTTAAGCAAAGTGGTAGGCACGTTTGTGGAGGAACAAAAGGTATTGAATGTCCAAACCAAGCAGAAAATTGAAAGAGTAAGAGAACACAACCGTAAGATAGGCTTGACATGCATTCGAGGTTGCAGTTCCATTACCGGGTTGTCTAGCGACGACGGGAGTTACGAAAAATTTCCTTCCCGGACACAACGCAAAACCTAAGGGTGCATGAAATAGGCTCGGCCGGTGATCAAATGCAGAATTGATGAAGTCGAAGCGATAGTGACTTTGAAGTGGTAAAGCGAGGCCGGTAGTCAGCGGCGCCAGCAACCGACTCTGCGATGGTTGATTGCGGAGGAAGGCGATCGGCAAAGGAGAGGTGAAGAGCTGAAGTGTGCCCCCTCCTTTCCCACGGGCACTTCAAAAAGAAAAATTGATCCAACCAAGCCAAATCTTAAGTGTTACGACAAGTAAAAGTTAACATTCCTCACTTCTTGACATGATCAATAGTCAAACATATGCAAAATTCTTGAGACCAATGCACGGTCGAAAGGGTTAGGCATTGAAAAGCCTTCTAGCAGGCAAGTGGAGTGCAATTATTGAGCAAGACCGATGAAATACAGGATCTAGGATCCCCACAATATCGGAGTCAACATTGGAGAGGGACTTGCATAGACAAAGCCTTGTTGGACTTGGAGACGGTGATGTAAACTATTGCCATATTCAGTGTATAAGCAGTTAGGTTTAGGGGAACTTAAGCCTACTAACATCACTCTATCTGTAACACCCCAAAAAAAAAAATACCCTAAAATTTTTATAATAAAAATTATTATATATTCCGGGTATAATTGAGCCAACTTGGGTATTTTTTTGGAAAATTTTTTTTTATATTGATTAGATGATTGAATCAGTAGACAGTGAAAAAAGAAAATATAGAAATTTGTAAAATGGGGACCCCGGGTCAATTATAAATAAGTTTTATATGTCTAAGTGATATTGGGAGAAATAAATGAGTAAAGGAAAAGAATTCAAGGAAATGACATGTGGCATGTAGGAAGGGGAAGCTTCCTCTTCTTTTTAAAAATAAAAAATAAAAAAAATAAAATGAATACATTTGAGAGTGATCCATAAGAAAAGAAAAATGGAAAGGAAAGTTAGAGGAAGCCCACCTAGATTTTCGACTTGATCGAGACCATGGGTCTCCGGTAGCTGCGAAGGAAGTCTTCCTAGTGACAAGAGCTACAAGTAGAGGCGGAACCGGGACTTTAGACAAACTCTATGAAGTGGAGTCTTCTCCTACTTGAAAGTCTTCTTCTACCACAAGTTATTTAATTATACGTATAGGGGAAAGTTTGGTTGCATTTTTTAAACCATGGGAAGCTGCCACATTGTGGGCGTCTTTGCTTGTTAGCCAGACTAAGGCTGGGGATTTTGGGGTACGAAGTGGAAGGGATTTGGTAGTGTGTCCTTACAGTAAAATTGTAGCCACATCGATCGACTTGATGTTAGGCTTTTGAATTTCTCAATTAGGACCCACAGCAAGAGGCCAGATTATGGTCTTTTATTACGAAACGATTAAATGGGTGCGACTCCAGCCATAGAATTACGTCAAACAAAAATTGATCGGTAGACAGTGAGTGGCCAACGGTGGAATGAGAAGTCGTGAGCAAGGGGTCGTCGATGAAGCGGTGGGCGAAATTAAATCAATATTAAATTACGTCAATGAGCGTTGAGTACGTCAATGATGGACGAGAAATTAGGTAAAACAAGAAATTACGTCAATGAGCGGTGGTGATCGCGGTGGGCGAGTGCGTCAGCAAAGAGTGCGTCAACGACGGTGGGTCAACGGTGGGCGAGGGTGGAGCAAACAAGGGGGTGGAATCAATGAGCGGTGGTCGTCGGCGGTGGGCGAGGGTCGTCCGGTAGGGTCGTCGATGAATAGTGATGTCGCCCAGAAAGCGGTGGCCAACTCGTCAAGGCTGGCTGCGCATGACCTCAACCGGAAGGTCATATCTCCTTACGTTAATTCCGATTTGGGTGTTCTTGGACTCTATGGAAAGCCCATTGAGTCAAGAATCCATCCATATGCCTGAGGAAGATATTAGATGTCAGACCGAGGTGTTAGACTGAGCTCGTCACTTCAGTGCAGCTCGTCAGTTCAGGTCAGCTCGTCAAGGCTGACTGCGCATGACCTCCAACTTCGGAAGGTCATATCTTCTTCGTCTGAACTCCGATTTGGGTGTTCTTGGACTCTATGGAAAGCCCATTGAGTCAAGAATACATTCATATGCCTGAGGAGGATATTAGATGTCAGAACAAGGTGTTTTAATGAGCTCGTCACTTCAGTGCAGCTCGTCGGTTCGAGTCAACTCGTCCAGGGTTTACTGCGCATGACCTCCAGCGAAGGTCATATCTCCTTCGTTTGAACTCCGATTTAAGGTGTTCTTGGACTCTATGGAAAGCCATTGAGTCAGAATACATTAATATTCCTGAGGAGTATAGAAGATCTTTGACTGAGGTGGTAGATGAGCTCATCAGTTGGGTCACTCATCAGGTTCAGGACTGACTGTGTAGGCCTCCAGCTTCGGAAGGTCATAGCTCTTCCGTCCGAACTCCGATTCGGGAGTTGTTTGACTCTATGGAAAGCCCATTGAGTCAGGAATCATCTATATATCTTGTTTAAATTGGAACTCATAATAACCTCCGAAAATCAATCTAAACAAAGGCACAATCACGCATGAGACAATATTCTTTGTGGTTTGGAATAGGGATGAAGAGGAGGAAAAGACAAGCGTGATTGAGATTCCAGGGTTGGAATCAAAGTGAGAAAATATTTTTGGGTTTGTTCTTCTAAATCCTATTCTCATTTCAAGTTTGAAATGTTTGTTCTACCGACTCCTATTCCTCCTTTCAGGATTTTGCATGTTTGTTGAGCATATGAATTGATTTAATTGGTTGAGAAAAGTGATTGTAGAAATGTTTGCATATAAAAATTGTGATTATTGAAAATAAACTTATTTATACAAGCGTAAATATTATACTATATTTTGTATAAAGGATTTGAAACGCCCTTAGTAGGAATGTTAACCGTTTATTTATCAAGGATAGATTGGTATACGAAATGGATTAAATGGCAAATCTTGCGAACTATTAATGTGTCACTCCGATCTGCAGCCCGGCGGGACCATATCGGTAGTGTTCTGACTGATTGTTTATAATGGCTCCGGTCGTGACCCGGTAGGCCGTGCGTGTTATAAAACCATGTGATCTGCGGCCTATGACCCGGCGGGACGTCTTGGGTGACTACGATATCACATTATATCGAAGACATAGGTTAAATTCGTTAAGGGCATAAGCGAGATTGATTGGCATAACTGATTGGATTGGCATAACTGAATTGATTTTCAGAATTTAATTGAATGTCAGAACTGAATTGAATTTGTGAGCATATTTGAATTGATTTGAGATTGTGAAATATTGATTATGAAAATGTATTTATGAGATAATTTATTGTATATATATAACAAAGTATATTTATTATTTATATTGATCATCCAAATGATGGAAAGTTCTGAATTATTAAATTACATGAATTGATTTAAGTGGGCCCGAGGAATGGATTTGTATAGAACCACTAAGCATGAAATGCCCAGCGCTATTGTTTACCAATGCGCGGGTGTAGTGATAGATAGTGATCGATAAAGCAGGATTGCAAGATCGAGGGCGTCGAGAGGTCATAAAGAAAGAAATCTCGGGTATGCTCCGACATGTGCCTCATTCATGTGTTCTTTTTGATATGGATATTTTGTATAAACAATTTGAATCGTACATCTATTTTGTAAATCATTTGAAAAGGCTTGGATCTTTACGTACAATGGAATTTTGTTAAATGTAAATGTTTATGGAGAAAACGCCCAATTTACCGTGTCGCTTCATAGATATGATTTTGAGTGATTTTGGTGGCATCAGGACTGGTTGGATCATGGCGGATTGAGGTGGAATTAAGGGAAGTCTCTGACTGGTGTATCGAGCTGGGTTTAGGCGGTTACCAAAATGATTTTGAAATTGTTTGTAAATGATTTTGAAATTGTGTTTAACATGCATTTCAATTGCATATAAGGATGACATGACTACGGCGGATCTTCTTTGGTCTTAATAGGATAAGCATGACCCAGTTCGTCTTCCCACTTAAATTCGAGGATGACCGGGGGACTCGCCCGAAGCAGTCTATGAGTGGTGGGCAAGCATCCCATGCCCCACCAATGAATGAACCAGAACAAGTGGCAGGAGGTACTTTGGGTATCCTCCAACAACTAGTTCAGGCATTGCAAAGCTAGAGACAGCCGGTACTGATTGTTCAAAAGCGATCAGCCGTGAGAGGACTAGCAGAATGCAGGCTGTAGATTTTCTGGGAAAGAAAGAGGATGAGCCTTCTATGGCAGAAAATTGGCTCGAGAGAACCGAGCGAATGCTTGTGCAAATGCATTGCACAGCTGAAGAGAAATTGGAATGTGCGACCTCATTACTGCAGAGGATGAAGGCTTATCGATTAGTGGGTTTTAGACTAGAGGATCGCACCATCGAGAGAGAGTTACATGGAGTTATTCTTGGATGAGTTCAAAAGCATGTGGTCGCATTTATCGAACAACATGAGACGAGTTTCATGTCTGAGCAAGGCAGGATGAGTGTGGTTAAATATCGAAAGTACGGTTGAGCAAAGTATGCTCTGAGATACTTGTGAGTGAGGAAGAAAAGTGCCGTAGGTTTGAAGAGCTGACCTTAATGACCATGTCGAGCCATGTCACAGCATTTTGCCATGGGGACTTCTCGAAATTGTGACATGTGCATTGAATGTATGGAAAGAGTAAAAAGAGAGGAAAAAGAGAGAAAGGATAAAAAACGAGGGAAGGGAAAAATCCGAGGTCGATCCAGCTCATAACAACGGCAAGGAAGAAATTAAGGGGACCACGAGGGTTCCAATCGGCTCTGCACCGCGAGCTACCGGTAGGAATCTTGCCTCTACCCGGCCTCGCATCGATTTGAGTACACGGGAGGTCCTTCTAGAGAGACAGTTGCTCCAGTATTGCCCCCATTGTGGGAGAAATCATAAAGGAGAATGTTGGAGACTTACAGTGCTTGTTTGATTTGTGGATCAAGAGCATAGAGCAGAGATTGCTCCTAGAGCTCGTTCATTTTACGACACCACCGACTGGGGGTACAGCTTTAGTGGTACAAAAAGGCAATAAGAGTGTTAAATCAGGTGTTCGAGACAAGGGGACCTGAGCTTTGGAGTAGGCAAGATGGTCATGCTCCGGCTAGAGCATATGCAATGAAAGCGATTGAAGATACCAACGCTCCAGATGTGATAGTGACGTTTTATCTTTGATACTATTATGCGTACATTGATAGATCCGGGATGACTCATTCATACATATGTCTTGACGGACCCAACTTAGGTAAATTATAGCAGAAGTGGCGAGTATAGCATCTTGGTGAGTGACCACGTATGGCCATAGTGTTGTGTGAACAAAGTCTATAGAGATTGTCTATCAAAATACGAGAGTATGAATTTTGGGAGATTTGATTGGAGTTATCCTTCGGGGAGTTTGATGTGATATTGGGGGATGAATTTGGTTGTCTGGAGCATCAAGCAATAGTCGATTGTGGAATGAAAGAGTAACCTTAAAGACACGAATGAAGATGAAGTAACCTTCGCCGATTGAGAGTCAAATCATCTATCTAATGTGATATCACGCATGCTATTAAAAATGATAGATGCGGAAAGGATGTGAAACTGCTGACATGTGATTGATATGGTGAAGGTAAGGCCTAGTGTATACGATATCCCTCTTCATTAGCGACTCGGATGTGTTTAGGAAGGTTACGAGATTGCCCCCGCAAAGGAGGGTGGGTTTGCTATTGACGTTGTACCGGTGCCTACTGCCGGCATCCATTACACCGTCTGAATGGCTCACTAGAACTAAAGGGTGAAATTGCGGTTGCAAGAACTACTAGAAAAGGGTTTTATTAGACCAAGTGTATCACCATAGAGCTCCGTGCTTTTGTTAAAAGAAAGATGGTACACCGACTATGTGATTACAGAGACAATGAACAAGTTAGCAGGTAAAGAATAAGTATCAGATTACCCCGGAAATTGATGATTTGTTTGACCAATTAAAAGGTGTAAGTATCTTTTCAAAGATTGACTTGCGATGCAGGTACCATCAGTTGAAATTAAAGCGTCGATGTGCATAAAGCGGCGTTTAGGGCGCGATATGGACACTATGAATTCCTTGTAATGCCGTTTGGATTGACAAATGCTCCAGCGGCGTTCATGGACCTAATGAATCGTGTTTTTCGACCGTATGTGGATCAGTTTGTTGTAGTGTTCATAGACGACATTCTTGTGTATTCAAAAGATCGGGATAGTCATGACACACACCTTAGAGTAGTGTTAGAGACTTTGAGAAAAGAAGCGGCTAATATCTGGCGAGCAAGTGTGAGTTTGGAAGAATGAAGTGTCCTTTCTTGGGCATATAGTATCGAAAGAAGGAATCCGAGTAGATCCAAAGAAAATAGAAGTGGTTGTTGAATGGAAGCCACCTAGAAATGTTAAAGTGCGTAGTTTCTGGGACAGCGAGGATAGAAGGTCGTTGAGGTTCTTCTATGACCACGATGTAGATAACGAATTGCTCGAGAAAAATGTAAAGTATGAATGGAGTGAAAAATGTCAAAAGAAGTTTCGATGGTAGAAAGCATTCTTAACCCGAGGCTCGGTTCTTACTCAACCAACGGCGGTAGAGAATATGTGATTTTGGCGATGCGTCGCTAAATGGACTTGGATGCGTCTAATGCGAGAGGGTAAAGTGGTAGCGTATGCTTCAAGGCAGTTGAGGCCGCATGAAAAGACACACGCATGATTTAGAATTAGCCATGAATTGTATTTCTTATTTGAAAATTTGGAGACACTATTTGTATGGGGAGAAGTGTTTCATCTACACTGATCATAAGAGTCTCAGTGTTTTCAACGTGAGGCTTAACTTGAAGACACGGAGATGGATGGAATTGATAAAGATTATAATTGCGTAGTTGAGTTATCACCCGGGAAAGGCCAATGTAGTGGCCCGATAGCTTTGAGTAGAAAGTCAATACGAGCAGCTTATTGAATGCCCAATTGTCATTACATGGCGATAGTGCTTTGTAATTAGCGAGTTGGTAGCGAGGCTAGGAGTTTGTTGAATCTAGTGCTAGAGGCACAAAGAAGATGAGAAAATTGTTGCCACAATAAATCAAATTGGAAATGGTAAAAGAAAGCGGAGTTCCGCGATTGAGCGGTGGGTTTGTATTATAAAGATAGGGTTTGTGTACCCGATTGCTGGCAGGATTAGAAATCCATACTAGAAGAGGCACATAGTGGATCTTTTGCTATCCATCGGTAGCACAAGATGTATCGAGATTTAAAAATGTCATTATGGTGGTCGGGATGAAAAGTGTCGGAGATTTGTAGCCAAGTGTTTGGTTTGTCAAAGAGTAAAAGCCCGAGCATCGAAGTTCGCCGGGATTATTGCAGCCTATTAGAGGCACGGCGGGTGGAAATGGGACCGAATCACCATGGATTTTGTGGTTGGGTTACCATTGACAGGGAGAAGGCATGACTCAGTTTGGGTCGTAGTAGACCGATTGACCAAGTCAGCTCACTTCCTACCAGTGAAAACCGACTATTCACTTGACAAGTTAGCAGAGATGTATATCAAGGAAATAGTTCGGTTACATGGAACTTCACTGTTTGTCATCGTATTTGAGCCAGAGATCAGAGGTTCTTAACCGGATTTTGGGGAAAATTGCAAGAGGCTTTGGGCACTCGACTGAATTTCAGTACAGCGTTCCACCCACAAACGGATGGACAATGCGGTGATCCAGATTACGGAAGGTGTGTTAAGAGGTTGTGTGATCGACCTTGAGGTAGTTGGGATCAACACATTGCTTTGGATTGGTGTATACCTTGACGGTTCCAATCAAGTATTGGAATGGCGCCTTATGAGGCTTCCTGGGGAGAAAATGTAGAACACCATTGACGGTTGGACGGAATTGGTGAAAGAAAGTGATTGGCCCGAGCTTGTCTGAGGCGAAGAAAAGTGAAAATGATTAGAGAGATTGAAGGTGGCCAGCGATGACGAAATCATATCTTAGACATGAAAGAAAAGATGACCGATATGAGATCGGCGAAAAGGTGTTTGAGAAGTATCGCGCGGAAGAAGGTGATGAGATTTGAGAAAAAGGGCAAGGAGTTGAGCCCTAGATTTATTGGCCTGAAGTGATTGAAAGTGGGACCCGGTGGCATCTGATTGGCATTACCTCGGGACTTGAAAGAATCCATGATGTGTTTTTCACGCGTGTCCATGCTACGGAGTACCGATCGAACCGTCACAGCGCCAGTCTCTTCGGAGACAATTGGCTGAGCCAGATTTGGCTGATATGAAGAAGAGCCGATAAGAATTTTGGCTCGTGAAATTGAGAGGAGAGAGGAGAGAGAGGGAGGAGGATTCTTACGGAATAAAGTGTTGGTCAGTGCGTGGGCTCCATAAGGCCCGAAGAAGCCACTTGGGAAAGTGAGGAAGCGATCACGACGGCCGGATATCCATGGCCACGACTAAGGTATTAATTTCGAGGCGAAATTTTTGATAAGTGGGGAGGATTGTAACACCCCGAAAAAAATACTAAAATTTTTATAATAAAAATTATTATATATTCAGGGTATAATTGAGCGACTTGGGTATTTTTTACGGAAATTTTTTTTTTATATTGATTAGATGATTGTTGAATCAAGAAATGAACCCAAGTGAAAAGAAAAATATAGAAATTGTAAAATGGGGACCCGAGGGTCAATTATAAATAAGTTTATATGTCACAGTGATATTGGGAGAAATAAATGAGTAAAAGGAAAAAAATTCAAGAAGCCAGCATGTAGCATGTAGGAAAGAGGGAGGAAACTTCCTCTTTTTTTAAAAAAAAAAAATAAAATAAAAATTAAAATAAAATACGATTAAGAGTGTCAGAAAGTAAGAAAGAAAAATGGAGAAAGGAAAGTTAGAGAGAGAGGCTCCACCTTCTCTCAGTTTTCAGGCTTGATGGACCATAGGTCTCATTGAAGCACGAAGGAAGTCCTTCCTAGTGACAAGAGCCACAAGTAGAATGGGAACCTAGGGGACTTTTCGACAAACTTTATGAGGTAGGTCTTCTCTACTTGGTGTGCCCTGCTAGGATTGTTGGGTAGTTATCGGCCTTAAGGGAAAGTTTGGTTGCATTTTTAAACCATGGGAAAATTTGCCACATTGTGGTAGTCTTGCGATAGCCGAACCTTAGAGCTGATTTTGGGTACGAAGTGAGGATTTGGTAGTGTGTCCTTCTAGTAGAGGCTGTAGCCACATCGATTAACTTGATGTTAGGCTTTTAATTTCTCAATTCGGACCCACGTGGAGCCAAGTTATGGTCTTTTTGATACGAGCAGTCAAATGGGTGCGACTCGGCCATGAAAGTCGTGGAGTGAAACGGTGGTCGACCTTGATTGGGCCGAAGTCGTCAAACAGGGTCGTCAAGTGAAACGAGTGGTGAAGATGCCGTCGATAGGAAATTAAATCGATGAGCGTTAATTAGTCAGCGGTGGGCGAAGTGATTCGTCGAGCAAGGGTGATCAATGAGCGGTGGTAATCCAGCGGTGGGCGAAATTAGTCAAACGAAATTAGATCAATGAGCGATGGTCGTCCAGCGGTGGACGAAGTGCGTCGATGAAATTACCGTCGAGTGAATAGTGATACCATGGCGGTGGCCCGACTCGTCAAAGGCTGACTCGCGCAAACCTCCAACGGAAGGTCATATCTCGCCGTTTGAATTCGATTTGGGTGTTCTTAGACTCTATGGAAAGCCCATTGAGTCAGAATCATCCATATGCTGAGAAGATATTAGATGTCGAACCCGGTGGAGCAGCTAGGCTCATCGCCAGTGCAGCTCGTCGGGTTAATTCGGCTCGTCAAGGCCCGACTGCGCGCGACCTCCAGCCGGAAGGTCATATCTTCTTCGTGCGAACTCCGATTTGGGTGTTCTTGGACTCGCCGAAAGCCCATTGGAGTAAGAATACATTCACTATGCCTGAGGAGGATATTAGATGTCAGAACAAGGTGTTTTAATGAGCTCGTCACTTCGAGATTGCAGCTCATCGATTCAAGTCGCTCGTCGAGTTTTACTACGCATGACCTCCAACTTGAAAGGTCATATCTCCTTCGTTTGAACTCCGATTTGGGTGTTCTTGGACTCAAATGTTGAGTCAAGAATACATTAATATTCGAGGAGTATAGAAGATGCTGACGAGGTGAGATGAAACAATCCAGTTCGGGTCTGCTCATCGAGTTCGAGATTTGACTATGTATGACCTCCCAGCCCGGAAGGTCATGCTCCTTAGATCGAACTCCGATTCGGAATTTCTTTGTCTATGGAAAGCCCATTGAGTCAGGAATCCATCTATATATCTTGTTTAAATTGGAACTCATAATAACCTCCGAAAATCAATCCTAAACAAAACTACTAGTACGCATGAATAATATTATTCTTTAATGGTTTTGGGAGTGGGATGAAGAGGAGGAAAGACAAGCGTGATTGAAAGATTCCAAGGAGTTGGAATCAAAGTGCAAAGAATTTTTGGGTTTGTTCTTCTAAATCTATTCTCATTTCAAGTTTAGAAATGTTTGTTCCTCTAGACTCTATTCCTCCCCTTTCAAGTTTTTGTATTTTGTTCAGGCATATTGAATTGATTTAATTGATTTGAGAAAGTGATTGTGAAATGTTTGCATATAAAATTGCATGATTATTGAAAATAAACTATTTATACAAGCGTAAATATTATACTATATTTTGCTATAAAGTTTAGGCATATAATAGAATGTTAAGTTTATTTCGCATCGAGGATGGGTGGTATACCAATAGGGTCAAATAGCGATCTTCTTGAACTATTAATGTCCTCCCGATCTGCCTGACCAATGGGACCGTATCGAGTGTGTTCACCTATTTGATTGTTTATAACGGTCAGCCTTGTGGAGGGCCGTCTTGTCATTATAAACCATGTGATCTCAGGCTGCTGGCCAGCGGGACCGTCTTGCGTGACTCACGATATCTGTATATCGAAGACATAGGTTAAATTCGTTAGGGGCATAACTGAATTGATTGGCATAACTGAATGGATTGGCATAACTGAATTGATTTTGAAATTTAATTGAATGTCGAATGGATTGAATTTGTGAGCATATTTAGAATGATTTGAGATTGTGAAATGATTATGAAATGTATTATAGATGATCAGCCAGACTATAATTTGTGTATATATAACAAAAGTATATTTCATTGTATTTATATTGATCATCCAAATGATGGAAAAGTTCTGAATTATTAAATTGCATGAATTGATTTAGGCTGGAATGAGAATGGATTTGTATAGAACCACTAAGCATGAAAATGCTTAGCGTATTGTTTTACCAATGCGCAGGTAACGAGTGATAGATAGTGATCGATAGCGGACCCAAGATCGAGGAGCGTCGAGTCATAAAGAAAGAAATCTCGGAGTATGCTCCGACATGTGCACTCATTTCATGTGTTCTTTTTGATATGGATATTTTTGTATAAACAATTTGAATCTCTTGTACATCTATTTTGTAAATCATTTTGAAAAGGCTTGGATGCCTATTGTAAATAGATTTTGTTAAATGTAAATGTTTATGGGCTTGCCCAATTTAAATGTCAGCTTCCCTTGAAGAATAGTAGTTTTGAGTGATTTTAGTGGCATCCGGACTAGGTTGGATTAGCCCAGCGGTCGGGTCGGGTAAGGGGCGTCACACTATCATTAGCTAATCGGTCAGTAAAAATTCCTAAGGGAATAGTTGAGGATGTGTTGGTCAAGGTGGACAAATTCTACTACCTAGTGGACTTTGTAGTGCTTGATACCGAACCAATCGCAAGTGGGTCCAATCATGTGCCAATTATCCTGGGAAGACCATTTTTGCCACTTCCAATGCGATAATCAATTGCCGGAATGGAGTCATGCAGCTCACCTTTGGCAACATGACATTAGAGCTTAATATTTTCCACTTGAGTCACAAGCACAAGCTAGCAGAAGATGACATGCAAGGATCTGAGGAAGTCTGCTCAATTGGTCCAAGTGTAGGGGAACCAAAAGCTCACTCACTGCAGGTGAAATTGGTGCAGAAAAATGAAGCAATTGGAGGAGAATTGGCTGCATCAGTCACTCCTGCAGAGCCAATGATCAGCCCAGCATCACCCAGTGAAAAGAAGTTCAACACAAAGGAGCCAAGCATGAAGGCTGCAGCACACATCACTGTAGGGGTCAAGGAGCTCCTCCTCTTTGATCCTCCATGAATGAACCAGTGAAATTGAGCTGGTTTGGTCTTCACAGAGGCCAAACTGCAGCTCTAAGATTTTGGTTCCTAGTTATTTTGTTCAATTTTCAGTTTGTTTTATTTTTAGTAATTTTCTTTACCTTAATTCGAGCTAAATATAAAATTTGCAATTTTTAGTAATCTTATTTTAATTTTATTTTATTTTTATTCATAAGTTTATTTTGATATTTTTATTTTTAATTTTATTGTTATTTTTATTTTTATTTTTATTTTTATTTTAATTTACCTAAATCAATTTACCATTTGATTTTGTAGATGAAAAGCGGTGCGAGCAAAAATTTGATAATTACGAGTGGCTAATAAAACTTCTGGACACCTTCAATGCCCTAACGACTTTATAAAAGGGGTGGGGGCTTGCTCGTTTTCATTCATTCGTTCATGGCCCCCTCAGCGCTAACATTCGGCTGCACGTCTCGGCATTGCGTCCGTTACTTCAGGCGCCGAGCGTGCCATTGGTGCCACCCACCTTGCGATTGCCGCCGAGTCCATAACAGTCCCGCCAATGCATGCTTGATACGAATGCTAGCTGCCCGGCAGAGCCTAGTCCTGCGCCTATGCGCGCGCGGTCGTGCCGCTCTAGCCGCCTTTTGCACTTCAGGAGCCTGTTCTGCCCTGCCCGCGTGGTGGACCACAGCCATGGTTCGTACCCATGGAGGTCATCGCTACAGGCCTAGGGTTAGGTTCAGTACCCCATAGATGGAGGATGCGAGGCGCCGGGGCGCAGATGCCGATATCGGACTCTGCGAGATACGATGCGTGGCCCAGGCGCCGCCACCGGGGGCTACGGGCGTTCCCGATATCGAACCCGGGATGGGACCTGGGCCCCTTCTCCGTGCCTCGGGGCGACCTGAGGGCGGGGCCCTCGAGCGGGCGAACGCCCGGGCCGAGTGCCGAGATCTCGGCCCAGTCTCACCTCCTCCTGATGAGAGGTTCATCGCCCCGAGTTATCCTGGCCTCGAGGATCGGGCGCCCCATGTTCTGTGATCCGATTCCGAGGCGTGGATGCAGTGCGGGGACTTTCATGGGGAGTCATATTACGATATACCAGTATTGACCACTGACCAGCATTTCAGAGACTCGATGAGGCTGATCAGGCAGTATTCATTGTTTCCATTCATGACGCCGCGACAGTTCTATTATCCCCGAGTTGTGCTCGAGTTCTACCATACTATGACATCCCGGGGAGTGCCGAGTCCGCTGGAGCTCCGGTTGCGACGTGAAGGCGCGAGGAGTCACTCCGTCTGGCGGACATTACATTTGCCTTGGGCACCTTGCCGGCTATTGTGGCGGATCTGCGAGGATATAGAGTTAGCCCGAAGCTGTCAGAGAGAGATGATCCATTTGTCTCACTGAGATACAATGGGACCCATACTCTTGTGGGCGACTTCGCCGTAGATGCTCCTAGTGGACCACATGCTCCGGACCAGCTTATTCCCATTAAAACATTATGTACATCGCAGGGGAGCCATACTCGAGGCTCTATACAGGATCTCAGAGGGATTCTGGTTTAGTCCCTTTGAGCTTGTCAGCGACCTGTTGCATTTTGAGGAGGTCCACCGCGAGGGCAGCTCGGGCGAGTTCACCGTTATTGATGCGGGATTCTTGAGCCGAGATCTGGAGCATCTGGGAGACTCACGGAGCCACGCATCGACGGAGGATCGGTTGCACTCAGGTCCTATCCCGGAGCGATCTCTTTACATGCCGTCTCCATCATTCTTCGACAACGGGAGCGGAGGAGCGGCAGATAATGCGACGAAGAGGGACCAGCGTAGGGGAGAGGATCTGTTCACGAGGATGGAGGTAGAGGTGGAGAGGAGCCGAGTTCCTGATTCATCTCCTCCATCTCCCACCTCACGCCCCAACCCTCACTAATGCCGATACCTTCCTACTCTGTGGCTGATCTCGAGCATATTCATGTCTCGGTTTAGGGAGCTTCTTCCTTTGTTATGGATCTTTACATCTGGGCTTGCTACTACACGAGGCGTCGTTGGACCCGGTGGTGGCGAGTCGAGTCCTCTAGCGAGTCACGCCATGCTTCTTTGGATCATGAGCCATCTCGGTCTCCCTTGAGTACCCCACGGTTCTCGGGGACCGGTGCGCGGCAGCGGCCTCCCTTGGGCCCATTACTAGCATCCGCGCGCGGCTTCGGATCACCGGCATCTCCACCCTTGCGGTAGGGTGGTCACACTCTCTTCTTTGAATTTAGTCCCTACAGTGAAGACTTGTCTATACTTTGGTTGGGAGGAAAAGTTAGAGTTGGGACTGTCTTCTATCATGTTTTATCTTGTTTTTAGCTTTATCAAGTGCCTACTCATTTTGTATAGGATTGTATAGGATTCCTTGTATTGGCCAGGCCGTAGCGTTGATACTTTGTGGTTACAGCTATTTTAAGCATGTATTAGCCACTTTGGTTATATCAAAAGCTTTATAGCATTATTTACATTTTTCTACACTTTTGCAAATCATTTCCTTTTTGTGCCTATATTGTGTGTTTCTACTCTTGCCTTGAGTTGAAGAATTGAAGCACTGTATGCTGCCATAATGTTAGAACAATTCCATGCATGTTTAAGTTTTTGGTCGACTGAAGTTCCAATGTATTCAACCTGGTACATCTGCCTTTAGCTAATCACACACACATTGCACATCGGTTGTATCGATAGGTTGAGAGGTTATACACCTCTTTCACTTTGCTAAAGCGGCCTTATACTGTTGTGACACGCCAATAGATTTGTGTTACCTGAAAGAAGCCAATGTAGTCTTCAAGAAAAAAGAAAAGAAAGAAAGAAAAAAAAAGAAAAAAAAAAAAAAAAAAAAAAAGAAAAAGAAAAATGAAAGCCGTGACTCTTTGCCTTGAAACCCGAACACAGTCCGAGGGGTATATGGCGAAAGCCTTTAAAGCTCGATGCCCTAAACCTTAATTGGTTAGGAGTCATCGACTTAGTGTTCGCTACACGGGTGGATGGGTAGGGTATAACGAGTTGTAGGTGCTTAATTCTCGAAGTCATTCGAAGTTCGGGGTGAAGCCTGTAGAGTTTGTGATAAGTTGATCCTTTTGGCTTGATGCCCTAAACCTTAATTGGTTGGGAGTCATCGGTGGACCCCCGTTACACGGACTTTGGTGAAGTCGAGTTTTTAGCATTGCACCCTACAATACAATCAAGGAAGAAATAAGAGTGTAACTGATTCTAATTTAGTTGGTCAACAGTTTAAGGACACAGCGGTAAAGCTTAGTTGGGGAGAATAGCTTTGCAACTTATTAGTTTCAAAGCTGAGACCCACCTTAAGAACACTTAGGAATTTGAGGTGGAAGTTCAGGTTGACTTCTTTGGAACCGATGTTGCCCTAAAACTTGTTCTTATATGGCAGTTGTTCTCTCATGATGGTTTGTCTGGTCTAAATTGTTCATGCGAGGTAAAGCTAATTGTACACACTTTTTGGGCAGCATAGACTTTTTGCAAAAGCACAGCATACATGCCTTGATTGTTTGCGTTGCTAAGGGACTAGCAAGCGTGTCGGTTGGGGGGGTGTGATTAGTACCCAAAGTTCGGATCCTATTTACAAGATATAGGTTTGAGTTATTTGCGTCTTAATCATATGAATTAAGTCAATTGACAGTATGCAGTGTTTAGTACTGCGATTTTTGTTTTCGAGTTTGTTTTTGGTAATTTTGGGTTTTGTGAGCCTCGACCATCATTTCAAGCTTGGCCGAGTTGGTGCCGATTATGCCATGTTCATATGAATTCGGTGATTTCATCAGCCAGGAGTTGAAGAAATGTCAAGTGGAATTGAAGAAATGGAGGTTGAGCGAGATGCGGAGGATGCGGAGTGCGAGGACTTTTAAGCTATGCATTGCGAAAATTTAGCAAGTTGCGGGTTTATGCAACCATAGCGAAAATTTCGCAATCCCTGCGATATTTCGCTATGCATAGTTTTTCGCTATGATAGTGAAATTTTGCTATCACAGCGAAAATATCATAGCGAAAGTTACTGTGCATATGACGAGAAATTTGAATTTTAAGCTATGCCTTTGTATTTCCGCTATGATGACGAAAATTCACTATGATGGCAAATACACTATATGCGAATTTGTCCCACAATGTTTTGTTCAAGCGACCTCGTTTTGTGTAATTCCCATTTTGTCCCACTATTGTAATCATATATTTGTATTTTTGGTATTCACATATATTGTATGGCCTGCAGCCACCTTATAACTTTGTAACCTAACTCATTTTGCTGCATGTCAAGTAGCTTTTCATTGTTTTGTCCAGTTTGCTCTCTTCTCTCTCTTCTTTTTCTCATTTTCTCGGCTTCCAAACACACCCCTTGAGGATGACAACTCAAGGGATGTTTGGCTAAGCCTCAAAACCTTGAAGAGGAGGGTTGCTAGGTTGGTTAATGGTGGTTTGCAGGTGGTCCTCAGTTTTAAATAAACAGTCACGCATTTATTATTCCAAACTTTCAAACTAGGATTTAATGCTATTTAATGTCTTTCCTTTAATTGATACTTGTCATGCTTTAGGGTTCGAGTGCATTGTTAATGGTAGATGCAACGACATTCTTTAGATGTCATTCTGAGGCCTGAAATTAGGTTAGCGGTGCATTCAACTAAATGCTGGAACATTAAATACTTTCAGAGTACATGTTTTGACTCAAATAGGAGTGTTTTAAAGGGTTGATTTTAAAAGTAAACAAAGATCCGATTTAGCTATGACTATATGTCATTTGCCCTATGCGAAATAACCCGAGGACACCTTATTAACCCCGTTTACCAAGCTAGTGACCCGAGCCTTCCAAGGTCTCTATTCACACCTCGGTTTGCAAACTATTTCGGTTAGTTAAGTGACACCCAAACACCAGCGCTTTTAATGCGAATCCAAAAATCCAAATAAAAGCCTCCTATTTGAATCATGATACGAATCATTTTGTGGGATGAAACCCATCCCGTGTTCGACCACCTGGAGCCGTATAATGCGAGTAGCTTGACTACGACGGTAGGAGGAAGTTAGGAAACAAATTTTGTTGATTCCGGGATCACCTGCAGTGTACGAATCAAAGACACGGGGACCGGCTTCCGACTTGGTGCGGCAATCTTCCTCCCTGGCAGCTCAACCTGGTTCTCTTGCCACCCTTCTTTGCTGCCACAGCCGCCGGCGCGACATGACACGCCATGCGGCCCCTACCGCTGTCGCCGCTCAGGGCATCCCTACCATGGGTCCTGTTTCTCTTTGTCATTGCGCCTCCCAGTACCATACCGTGTTGGCCCATCACCACGCGCCTCATCCGATCACGGAGGGCTCAGTAGATCGAGAAGACCCCGATCTCTAACCCGAAGAGTCCTCCGGTTCGAGCCCCAAAGCCCCAATCACCACCTACCGGGGCTTTATTGGAGAGATCTCCCTCCATATCGTACATACGTTGCGATCATCAAGAGGCCCTACTTCCATGCAGCTATTCGGGAATCTTGATTGCGATCAAGAGGATTTTTCAACTGCGATATTTATTATGATCTCCCGGCCTTCGTCGAAGATCCTGAGTTCAGAGATTTGATGTGACTAGTGTAGTGCTACTCCTTGGATCCATTTATGACACCTCGTTGGTTTTCCTCGAGTTGTCGCTTCGAGTTTTACCACGATGGCTGCAGCGAGAGCCTATCCCGGCGGCCATTCATTTCACTTTGCTCGATAGCCACGACTGGGATGCCGGGCCACGGATATAGTAGCTACGTTCAATCTACTAGTGGCTCTCGCTTGACTCGGCGGATTATGAACCCAATGTACAATCCCACCGACTAGGGAGATGGTTTGTTGTTATCCATGATACTATAGGGCCTATTTGTTCAGAGACTGACTTCCTCAGAGCATGATCCTCATAGACCATATCCTGTGGTCTAATCTTTCTGCTCGGCACATGAAATGCGGAGGAGATGAGCCCGTTCTCGAGGCTCTTTCTGGGTATTTCAAAGGGTTACGGTTCATCGGTCGAGCTAATCATGACATCCTTATTCCACTTTGAGGACAAGGTCCATTCTTGAGAGTCGACCAGGCTAAGTCCACTCCCTTCTTGTTCCCGGGACTTATATGTCGGGTATTGGGTGCACATCAGTTCCTGTTGAGCCCGGGGTTAAGGGCGTCATCGTGATAGCGGGAGGCTGTCCTTATAGTTGATCGATGGCGAATTTAGGCTGAGCTTTCACCTCCCACTTCTAGAGCCAACCGAGGACCCGACCCGGTGGGCCTTCACAGCGGAGGAGCAGCTACCTTTAGTAGGGCATATTGAGGAGCTTCAAGATCCAGCATCCTCGGTTCCGGCTCCAGATACCACTACTCCATTCCCCACAGCCTCGTCTTTCACTCCACCTCTAGAGCCTCCGGACCCCAGTACCACAGCTCCTGTAGATGTTGCGGGGCTGAACACTTCAGTGTCGCGCTGCTTGACATATCACCATTTCTCGGGACTTCACGGCCATCATGGATGCGATCCGCCTTCTCGATCACTTCAGCATCTTTGCGGCTGCCCATTACAGCCTGGTGAGAGGATGGCGATGCAGAACCGCACTAGCACAAAATCGAGGGTATTCGTGCAGATCCGAGTCACACAGACTGCCCGATTTCTACATCAGTCCCTGCCCAGGCATATTCGGTTCATCCTCCCTACCGGTTCGGTACCTTACACTTATTTGTACGCAAACTCACAAATATGCTACGCGACCAATGACAATCACAACCACTCCACCACCAGCACATCAGCCTGCCTAGGATGAGGATGACCTTCCACCGCATTGAGGAGGTAGCACTTCCTTCTCTAATTTTCCAATCCGAGCCCCATTGCGGACAATGTGATATTTGGTTAGGGGGAGGTTAGCGATAACATACTTTTTATTTATTTGGTCTTTTCGCGAAAGCCGTTTGTATGTTTAGGGAGCTTCTTTGTTTGTTTTTTGTTTGAGAAGCTATTGTTTGTTTTTGTAAAAGATGAAAACATAGTGATACATATTCTTATACATACCATCTGACCCAATTCTCGGCTAAAAATTATACCCATTTTACCCTTTTTTTTTTTTTTTTTGGTGGTTTGCCTTTCTGTAAATTGAAAAAAAATTTGAAACCTTTGCTTTCAATGCTATTGATGTTGGACTAGTTCCATGCATGATTAAGTCGATGATTAGTTGAAGTCTCATGGTTTTCGGCCTTCTTCTTCCACTTTTAGCTAACCACACACACAGTACACATTAGTTTTATTCAATAAGCTAAGAAACTGCTTAACCCCCCTTACCTCTCAAAACCTACCCTAGTTTCATTGACCACCTGTAATTGGTTGAGGATCCCCAAGAGAAGAAGGCCAATGAAGCATTCCAAAAGAAAAAGAAAAAGAAAAGCCGCGACCGCCGCCTTGAGCAGAGCACGGTCAGGGTTTATGGCTTAGTCTTTAAAGCGTGGTGCCCCTAAACCCGACTAGTTGAGCCCCGACTTAGTGCTTTACATGGGTGGATGGGTGAGGTTTAGCGGTTATAGGTCTTTGGGTTTCTAATTCATTCGAGGTCGGGTGCAAAACTGAAAGTTAGTGGTCGAAAGATCCTTATGACTTGATGCCTAGGCATGGTGGTTAAGTCATCCCGGTGATCCTCGTTACATGGACTTTGGTGAGGTCGATTCCTCAGCATTGCACCCTACAACAAAAAAAGTATGAAATAAGAGTGGAGCCAAATTTGTTTAGGTTGGTCAATGTTTTAGGCCATCATTTGTAGCTGTAATTGAGAAATCGTTAATATTAACATTAAAAACTGATCATTGTTTCATTACCAGGGTTAGCGACTGGATCATTCTTTATCATTCGACCTCTTTGATATATTTATATGTATATTCTCTAAGTGGCATGTCGAGATCTGAGATTAATTTAGTCGATATTCTCATATAATAACCTGGCCTTTGGAACATAGCTTTGATTTTGTTTTTTATTGCTCTTTGTTTCTTTCATTGCTAAGGGACTAGCAATGTGTAGGTTAGGGGTGTGTTAGTGCTCAAAAAGTGCTATTTTGAGCCCTGTTTATTGCAGGTTTTGAGCACTTTTTGTGTACTAATCAGCGTAATTAACCCAATTAGCACATTAAGGTCCCGACGATCCTACTAATCGTGTTTTGTGGCTATTTTTATAGTTCTTGCAAGTTAATCAGGTCAAAATTATCGAGTTAATCCAAGCAAGAAGAATCCAACCCAAACTCGAAGCTCACGACTAAAGTCGGAAGGAAATTGGGGCCACAAATTGAAGAAAAATGGCTCACTGCAGAAATCTTGCAGGGTTACGAATTTTCGCAACCTGTAGAATTTCACAGGTTGTGAAATATCTCAACCTGCAGGTTGCGAAAGATCTCAACCTGCTCTGCCTCCATATGTTGACTTCCATTTCACCACCTTTTTTACTTTTTCCTAAACTGCCCCTTTTGTATTGTTGGTAGTTTAGACATTTTTGTAATTTCCCTTGACTTTGTAGACCTTTACGCAAGCTACGGTCGACTCTGTCTGAGGAGATGATTTTATACCCCAATAAATTGGCGCGAAAGTTCTAACTCTCCGCTTTTCTTCTTCCCTCTGATTTTCTCTCCCTTTCCTTCACTTTCTCACCAGGCAAACACTCCTTGAGGATGACAACTCAAGGGATGCTTGGCTCGTCTCCTCACTGCGAGAGGAAGGCCCTTGGGACGAGTTTTAAAGATGGCTTATTGTCCTCTACATTTTCAATGCGTGCAGTTATTTTCATTTATGTCTTTGTATCTTACCTCAGGCTTAAATCCTTGCAGTGTACGATTGTGTAATGTAGCAAGCTTTAAGGGGCTCAGTGGATGCTTCTTTGCTAGGTCCACCGAGCAATATAGCAAGATCAGGCTAAACACTAAATTGCCATTTATTAGCCTGCAAGTTAGGTCGAGGTGGTTTTTACTGCTGAGACATGAATGATTAATGATGCTATCTCGAAGAAATACTTTTAGGGTTCAGTTTTCATAGCTAAACGAAGATCCGGTTCGGGAAATGACTATAGGCCATTCTCTCAGCCTTGTGAGGAAAAAGGACCGGGGGCTTCAGGTCGCCTTAGAACCTCAAGCCCTAGTGGCGTAGGAGCTTTAGGAGTCTCTTTTTACATCCTATTTCATTTATTTTGTAGTTTTCAAACCAACAATCACACTGTTTATACAAAAACCCCAAATCCAAAGTGAAATCATCATTTTACATCAATTATAAATCATTTTTCATGAAGAAAACCCATCCACCAGTTTGACCACTAAAAAGCCCCTTTATCTTTGCATTAGCTTTGCTCTGTGATAGGAATTTAGGTTACAATGTGTTGATTCGGGTACACCTCTTTGTGGCACAGAATCTTACTCATGGTTTGAGGATAGTCTGATGAAGTATTAGTTTAATCCATCGGAGGTTTCACCTCTCTCCCAATGAAAGTTTTGATCCCGTATTTAGCAAGGATCTCTGTCGAGAATGGAGAATTTCATCGGTATTGAAGGATGAGTACCATCTAAATTGGAGGGTTTGCAATATCACATCTATGGGGGTAAAATTCTCAATCTAAGATCTGAGTATGAAATCTTGAAAAGGAAAATACTGCTTAAATCTTAGAAGAGGATTATATCTTACAAGTAGTGATTAAATTCATGAATGAAATGAACGCCAGATCTCTAGTGAGTAGAAAATGCAGTTGAGGAGAAATCAAACTATACCATAATGCATCTTTGACAAATTCAGCTTTTCCAACTTATGGTTTAAAAGCTAATATTCAAAATGATCTGAAAATTGATAATTATTAATTGATCTATGTTTCGATCTGTCTAAGCTCATTGAACTCTCAACTACATTCTGTATTAATATTTTATACAATAGATTTACTTTAGTATTATTTTATTCGTTTTCAATCATCTTAATATTAGAGTTCAAATAGTGAGGATCTTGAGTAGTTGGGGGTAGTTGATTTTGTAAGGTTCCATCCTCAATCCCCATGGAAAGCGATATCTTGGACTTAATGAAAATCCTCTTTCATTACTTATCACGATCGTAATTTGTAGTGATTGAGACTAATCAAAATCTTTAATGAATCGATTTACAAAAACAAAGGGACAAACATATATTTTCATCACATTTAAGTCTCAACAAGTTTTGGTACATTTGTTGGGGATTAGATAATAGTCCTTGGTAGCAGCTCCATAATTTTTTTTTATATATAATCTTGTTGGTTCTCTAGGCTATTGATGTGTCCAAAAACTCATTTGATTTTTAATCCATTTTTCTGAGCATATTACAAGATAAATGTTGATTTATTATGCAAAAATGTAGATATTTTACTCCAAATTTAATTTGCGAGAAAAGAAATGCAATGACAAAAATCGACAAAAACGAAAAGAGATCGATTAATTCAGCCTACAAGCGAAATGATCGGCGAAAGTCGGTCGCAACAAGAAGCTATGTGTTAAGTTAATTCCAGGTTACGATATCAGTAGGACCAGCCTAGAGGAAGAAATATAAGGCTTATTCAAACGAAGTCGTGACTTAAAGTTAGGCTTGCGACGAATGACGAAGCGACCGAGTGAAGAGGTTGCGACGGAGAGTGGTTGAGACTAAAGGAATTATTTAAGGTAGGATCTTGATTACGACTTACCACTTTCACGATGTCGTGGCGTAATTGAATATAGCGAAGTGTGACGTCAATCGATGTCGCGGCGTGAATCCGTCGATAAAGCCCTGAAAGTCTGAGAAAGCGAAGTTACTTGGTAGTTTTGAATGAGGCTCCATTTGGTCGCGACATACAGTTGAGTCATTGACATGGCGGGAATAGTCTCAACATGAAGATTAAAGGTACAGCCAAATTAAGAATTGAATAACGAGGAGTCGCGGCACGAAGAAGCGAACAAAGTCCTTGCGGCGAAGTTGCGACCATTTATTAATCGAGACCCTGAATGATGTTCTGACCACTCATTGGTCGCGACACGAAGCAGAAAGAAGAAATCCGGTCGCAACTACTTTTGAGAAATTAGGACTACAATAGCGAGAAAAAGAGCAACATGAGAATTACGCGACATCACCTTGAGGTCATGACACGGAATAGAAGAGGTTGAAATGAAATTAGTTTACCTTGAATTGAGGATTCTGACTAGAAGAAGCGAAATGAACATCAAAGAGGTCGCGACATCACCTTGAGTCATAACTTAAACAAACTACGTGAGCGGAAGACCGCAAACAAAATCGCTACCCGAGAAAAAGTCACAACGGGAGTCGACACAAATGAAATGTGGTGTGACTAAAATTGAAATTAAGTGACTTCGAGAAGCCACGAGAAGAGAAAGACAACGATGTCGCGACATGAAACCGTGGTCGCGACATCAACTCTTGAGAAACACTGAGCCAACAAGGTCGCGACCATAAACGATGTCGCGACCATTAATCCAAGTAGCTGGAAGGAATGCGAAGTGTGACATAAGCGAGTCTCGGCGAGCAAAGAGGCAAACAAAGGGAAATCCATGTGCGACATCAAGCACGAGAGGTCGCGACCTAGAGGCGTAAGTAGGCTTTCTTTTGGGAATTCCACACGGAGCTTTTTGAGATTCAGCCAATTCTTTTGGCGTTATAAATAGACGGAGTGTTAGAATAGTAAGTAGCTTCCGTCTTCGCTACGAGGAAAAAGAAACGGAGAGAAGACTCGGTGTATAGTTTAGAGTAGAATTTTCTTTATTTTTTTTATTTTATTTTTAATTCTTTTCTTGATCTGAATCTGCGAACTGTGTAGAAACGATTAGAGCTGAAATTTTATTTATGTTATTTTCTTCTTAAAATTGCTGCCTTAAAATTTATGAAATCTAGACAAATTCTAGAGTTCATTTTTACTCAGTTTCATTGCAATTATAGTGGTTGTACGTGATCGGTGCTCCATTTCTCTAATCGTGTCACGATGGTGGAGATATCTGATTATCTTGGATTTGAATTATAATTGATTCGATCTTTTCTGCAAAAAATTATGGAAGGCGTTATTTGGGTAGTGGTTACTTACTTGGTGTTATTTTTTGAATGACAAGTTCCCACAATGGTAGTATGAATACCATTTTGAGAATGTATCTTGCTATGATTTTCGGAAGGGATACCCTCATTGACAGAGACGGAGATTCCTGAGAGATGAGAGCATTCTTTTCTGGGTATGTTAGACTACCATTGATGAACTGCTGAGCTCTGAGAGTCATTTTGATAAATCCCCCATTCACTCATAATTGAAGTTGGAGAGGAGTATTTAACAATATAAATAATCAGAGAGTTCACCTTAATCTAAAGGGAAATTCCCAACCCCGTGTTAGCTTAGATCTAATCAAGGGAAAGGATGAACCAATAGATCTAAAGGATGAGCCACCAGTTAAGTTGTAGAACTTTTGCTAAAATCCTAAGAAGGAAATCAAAAGATTTGCAGTCAACAAGAGATGGGTGTGAAGTATTGAGAAAGAAAAATACCTAGATCTTGCAAGAAAAGCAGAAACACAAGTAACTGGGTAGAACTTGATTTCGAGAGAAGCAAGAGTTTCTAACTAGTGAATGTGGAGAAATCCAACTGCAATATTTAGGCAATCTTGGACAAATTAGATCCATCAATACAATAAAGCGATATACTTTCATGCAGGAGTTGACTGTTTCATTATAATTCACTGATAGTTGCTTAACAAAGGGAACAAATTAGATCCAGATTAGTTCTTAAATTTTTGTAGTTATTTATTATTATGTAAATTTAGTTTAAGCACGTCTAGGATTTATTATCTAGTAGATAGACTTCCATTATCAAATTCTCTTAGTCCAAATTAAGATAGAACTTTAGTAGTCGTAAAAATTTTGGATCTCAATTCATAATCAATCTCCGTAAATGACACCTGGACTTACATTCGCATTTTTTACTACTGTATAACCTGTGCACTTGGCAAAGGTCATGCATCAAACCCAATTTAAAATCCCTGAACACTGGGAAACTATTTAATTACAATTTCATCCAAAGTAGACATATGGAAGTAAGGCTCTTGTAACTATGTTAATTTGAGGGGTTTTTAGTCTATATAGAAAAAGGAAAACAGCTATCTATATCACATTTTAGTCGAACAAGTTTTTGGCGCCGTTGTCAAGGACTTTATTTAGTCCTTGATTGCAAAGTTATAACTTTGTTTGCACAGTTTGGTCTATACAAAAATCAGTCAACAAGTTTTTCGCGCCGTTGTCGAGGAAAATAGATAATATTCCTTGGTAACAGTGTCATAAATTTGTATATATACAAATTTGGTTTGAACAAGTTTTTGGTGTCATTGCCGGGGACTTTAGTTAGTCTTTGGTAGCCATGTCGAAAATTTGGTCAACAAGTTTTTGGCGCCGTTGCCGAGGAAAGATGATTGATGAATTTAAAGATCGATATTCTAACCAAAAAGGGAATTACTAATTTGGACATTTTTCTTTCTTTTTCTTTATTTTACAATACATTTTAGAAAATCTCAAAAAAAAAAATTTCAAAGATAGTGGTTGATGAAGCTATTGAAATTTTTCTATGAGCTTAAATGGAGATAATTGTTTCATGTGATTTATTTCATCTCAATGTTTCTATTTCAAGAAAACAATAAATGCATAGAAACTAAAGGTATATGTTACTCTAGACACTCGTAAATTGAGAGAGAACATCGAAATTCCGAGAAGATCAAGTGTAGAATCTAGAAGTATGGAAAATCAAAAAGAAAGACTACAAGCTATTCTAGAAGAAGAAGAAAAAGCAGAGAGATCTGAGAGGCCTAATACTATGGAGGACTTTTGAAGGCCTATTATTCAAGAGGAGTACTTTGCTATGAGACAACCGGTCATAGAAGCAAATGATTTACAAAGAACACCACTTTTCTCGGTCATCTTCAATACCCTAATACATAGCGGAAGATCTGAGAATACTAATACAATCTGTTAACTGTGGTGAAACCAAAAGCTACCGTCGCACTCTCTTCCACTTTCACTCCAGAGATGGCAGCAACTGGCTCGAAATAACGCCTGGCTGGACTGACAAAATTGAAGAGTTGCTTGAAGCTTTATATGCGTATTCTTCCTCCAAACTCCCTGACGTTTGAAAGAAGATGAAAATTTATAGTATTCCAATAGGGGGAGGATGAAAGTCTTTACAACGCATGGGAGAGATTTAAGAGATTACTCAAAAGATATCCTATGCATGGAATAGATCTGACCACTCAGATGGATATATTCTACTATTCCATGAATTATGCCTCAAAGGGTATAATTGATCCAGCCTGCTATGGGTTTTCAAAAGAAGAAGTGCAGAGGAGGAAGGGCAGCTGATTGAAGATCTTGCCAAATGCAACTACAAAGTTCCATCTGAAGCATCAGGGAGCAGCAATAGACTGAAGGGAGGTGGTTTAATTGAGCTTAATTGAATGATTGCCATAAAAGCAAAGTTAGATGCATTGATGAACAAGATGGGAAATAATGAGAGAAGAATCTATACCGCACTTCAAAGTGGATGAGGATGAAGGAGAGAGAAGAAAAGAGTGCCGAAGAGGATCAAACCATGAGGTCCTACCAAGAGGAGTGCATAGTGCACCCAATGCTTATAAGAGCGCAATTTCAAGCTCCAACCTCAACTTGCCCACCACCACACACCACTCAGAAACCATAAGGAATTTCTCATATGGTGGAGGAGTTACGCGAAGGTCAAAGACTCGGGACAGATTATGCAACAAAGATCATGCCTCACGGGTTCCAACAACAACAATGAAGAACAAGCGTGCGTAGAGCATATAATCAGGGGCAAAGGAGATCTAATTCCTTTGAAGACTAGATGCTTGCTTTCATGAGGGAAAACAAAAGGCTGTTGAACATACATGAACAGAAGTTTGATAAGCTAGCAGCATTTCAGGCAAACACAAATATGTTTCAGGCTAACACTAACGCCTCTTTGAAGAAATTTGGCACTGTAAGGCGCTTGGCTCTAACTATGCACCTGGCCCAAGGACTCATTTCCAAGTGACACAAGGAAGAATCCAAAGGATTGTATAGTAGTAACTCTAAGAAGTGGCAACGAATTAGAAGAGAAAATAACTGAAAAAGAAGGACACTGAGGAAGAGAAATATGTAGAAAATGGAGTAGAATTTGGGTTAGCATGGCTCAAACCTACAGAGGAAGAGAAAACAAGAAGATGCAAATTGTGAGAAATAGGTGAAAAAAATAGTACCAGTGGGAAAAGGAAGAGAGGTTGTAAAGCTATAACCCTGTTCCATTCCTCAGTTATAGAAGTCAAAGCTAGAAGAGCATTTCTCTAGATTCTTGAACATGTTTAAGAAGATAGAGATCAACATTCCTTTCAAGCATTGACTCAGCCGTCTCTGTTATTCAAAAATTAATGAAGGAGATATTGAGAAGAAAAAGAAAGATTGTTGAATAAGGAATAGTGAGCCTGACAACAACCTGCAGTGTAGTGATTCAAAAGTCTTTACCAGAGAAAATGCAGGATCCAGGCAGCTTCACTATACCCTGTAAAATTGGGCATGCTAATATGGGAAAAGCATTTTGTGATTCCAGTATCAACTTAATTCCTTTGTCTATTGCTAAAGACCGAAGCTTTAAAACTTACTCATAGCCATGACCTTCCTAAAATGGCGCACATAACATCGCTCATCCTAAGGGCATTTTAGAAGATGTGCTTATCAAAGTGGGAAAATTCATTTTCCTAGTGGACTTTGTAGTCATTGATATAGGAGGAAGACAACAAGTCCCATCATTGTTAAGACCTTTCAGCAACAGGAGCAACTCGATCGATGTGATGAAAGGAGAATTAACTCGGTGGCTGAGACGGCAGCAGCACTTCAATCTCAATCACGCTGAAAAACAATTTTGAACTAAGTAATGTTGATTGTGAGATTGTAGAAATAAATTCCCACCAGTTTTGAACTGATTAATGATTGTAATTTTCAAAGTTCAAGGAATGAGAATGAGATGAATTTCCAGTATCTTGAAGTTGAATTTCTAGACTCCAATGTTAAATTGAAAAAGGCAGTACTCATTGTTGAAGAAAATAATACAGAAAAATCCAACGATTATAAAGAGGAAGTCAAGTAAACAAAGCCTAGAGGGTTTAATTTTGCGAATCGCTCATTTAAAGGATGCTATCTTGGCAACTGTAGAAAGGAAAACCAACACCAATTCAGCCGATCGACCGAGCTGAAGAACAAAAATTGCTGGAGATTCTAAAAAAATATAAGGAAACAATAGCTTGATCCATAGAAGATCTGAAATGAATAAGTCCTTCTATCTATA
Organism: Tetrastigma voinierianum; assembly: GCA_016808115.1. Classification (NCBI taxonomy): domain Eukaryota; kingdom Viridiplantae; phylum Streptophyta; class Magnoliopsida; order Vitales; family Vitaceae; genus Tetrastigma; species Tetrastigma voinierianum. The sequence goes on from JAEQBH010001625.1 coordinate 102,830, forward strand.
TGCACAAGATCCTGTTAGAGGAGAATGCTAAAACCTCTATAGAACACCAGAGAAGGCTGAATCCAATAGTGAAAGAAGTAGTAAAAAAAAAGGTTATGAAATGGCTAAATGTAGGCTTCATATATGCAATCTCAAACAGCCCTTGGGTGAGCCCAGTTCATGTAATTCCAAAGAAGGGAGGATTCACTGTGATTAGAAATGAGAAGAATGAATTGATTCCTACAAGAACTGTGACAAGATGAAGAGTGTGTATAGATTACAGAAAACTAAACATTGCTACCAAAATGACCATTATGCTCTACCTTTCATTGACCAAATGATGAATAGGTTAGCAGGGCACTCCCATTACTGTTTTCTTGATGGATATTCTGCTATAACCGATTGCAATAGTTCTGGGAGGACTATGAGAAAACTACATTTACGCCCTTATGACACCTTTCGCTGTATGATGCCTGATTATGTAATGCTTTTGCCACCTTTCAAAGATGTATGATGTCTATGTTTTCTCATTTTATGGAAGAGGCTATGGAAATATTTATGGATGACTTCTCAGTATATGAATCCAGTTTTGAGAATTGTTTGGAAAATTTAGAAACAGTACTTCAAAGGTGTTAAGACAAAAATCTAGCCTTAAATTGAGAAAAATTCCTTTTTATGGTAACAGAAGGTATTGTCTGGAACACAAGATCTCTGCAACTGGATTGGAAGTAGACCAAGCAAAAGTTGCAATTATAAAATCTCTCATGCCACCTACAACAGTCAAGGGGATAAGAAGTTTCCTTTGACATGCTGGTTTTTATAGCTTCTCAAAAGTCTCTAGACCATTATGTAGACTGCTGGAAAAAGATGCAAATTTTGATTTTGATAAATCATACAGATCTACATTTAATGAAATCAAATCTAGATTAGTGACCACTTCATGTTAACACATGACTGGAACAATGATTATGAAATTATGTGTGATGCTAGTGATTATGCAATGGGAGCTGTATTGGGACAAAGAACTGAAAATATATTCAAGGTCATATACTATGCCAACAAGACCTTCAATGAGGCACAAGAGAACTACTCCACCATAGAGAAGGAGATTCATTCAGACCTTATATATTAGGGTCCCATGTTATAATACTCACTAATCATGCTGCAATTAAATATCTAATGGCAAAGAAAGAGGTCAAACTAAGACTGATCAGATGGGTACTACTGCTACAAGAGTTTGATATGGAGATCAAATATAAGAAGGGTAGAGATAATGTGATAGTAGATCACTTGTCTAGATTGGAAAAGAATACTGACAAAGAAAAAGGAACTGAAATAGCATAAAATTTTCCAGATGAGCAGTTGTTTTTATTATCAGTTTAAACACCCTGGTATGCTGATATTGTCAATTACTTGGTTTATGGAGTTATGCTACCTGAATTCAGCTACCAACAACGAAGAAAATTGAGAACTGATTGCAGATTTTATATTTGGGATGACGCACTACTGTATAAAAGAGGAGCATATATGATCATAAGGAGAGTCTTAAACATAATGCGTGGTATTATGGAGAAATGTCATGCATCACCATATGGAGGACACTTTACAGGAGACAAAACATCCTAGAAAATTCTCCAATCAGGTTTTTATTGGCCTACTCTATTCAAAGACTGTTTTGAGTGGGTAAAACATTGTGATAATTGTAAGAGAATGGGAAACATAAGGAGAAGAAATGCAACACCCTCATATGGGAATTTTTTGATGGTGCAGATTTTTTTTTTTATGTTTTTAGAATAGACTCATAGGACCTTTCCATCATTTGGTAATATATACATTCTCCTAGCTATGGATTATTTATCCAAATCGATGGAAGCATCATCTTGTCCCATAAATGATGCCATCACAAAGGGTCGGGTTTACAAAGAAATATTTTGAGTGTATCTTAGCACCTAACAATCATTAGTGATGAGGGAAGCCATTTTGCAAATAAAATTTTTGCAAAACTCATGAGCAGATATGGAATCAGACATGTGATGGGTTTGGCTTATCACCCTCAGTCAAATGGGCAAGCAGAAATTTCTAATTGGGAAATAAAGAAAATTCTAGAGAAAACAAGAATACAAGGTAAAGATCGGGTCTATAGCTAGATGATGCATTGTGAGCTTATAGAACTGCTGGCGTAACTCCATTGAATGTCCCCACACAGAATTGTATTTGGAAAACCTTATCATCTCCTTTAGAACTAGAATACAAAGTTTAAGGCCATCAAGAAATTGAATTTTGACTTCAAGTCAAGTAAGGAAAAGAGAGATTACTCCAAATGAATGAACTAGAAGAATTGAGAAATGATGCTTATGATAATGCCAGAATCTACAAAGAAAAGACCAAGAGTTGGCATGATCAAAAGATTCTAAGGAGGGAATTCAAGGCAGAAGAACAAGTCCTCTTATACAACTCTAGGCTCAAGCTATTTATAGGGAAATTGAAGTCAAGATGGAATGGTCCTTACACAATGGTAACAAGTACAACCTTTGGAGCAAGAATATCGAAGGCTAAATCTCAAGAATTTAAAGTGAATGTCAGATTGAAGCATTATCTTGGAGGAAGCATAAATGAAGTTTAGACCCAGATTTTGAAAAGGGGAAGAGTTTTTCTGAAATGAAGACATTCTGTAGCAAGTGTTTGGCTAAGGACATTAAATTGAGCAGCTTTTTGGGAGGCAACCTGCAGAATTTTAATTTTGATAGTTTGATTTAAGTAGTTAACTTTTATAAGTTTGAAGTTTTAGTTTCAATTTGTTTGAAATTTTATTGTGTAGATTGATAGTTTGTTGATTTTCTACACGTGAAAGCTGAATTGAATGGAAGTTATAAGAAAGCACACTTTCAACCGAAATATGCAGATTGCTATATGGGGAGAATACCTTTACCTCACTTGTCCTTAATAATAATGCATAGTCAAGCTTCGAGGAACAAATTGTTTTGATGCATTGTTGAATATCTGACTCAATGACATTGAGTGAAAGTGAAGAATGAGATTTATTGTTCATGCTTGAATTGGAGATTGTTTGATGAAGGTACAAGTATGAACTATGGATGCTTTATTGCATAATGTCATTTGAATTGAATGGTGGAAAAGAAAACGCGGCAAAAAATTTCGAGGGTAGAAGAATTCGCGTCGCTGACAGACAGTTATGTCAGCGGACCGTTGAACTTTGTTGCAACAATGGTTCTTTTTGTCGCGACAAAGAAAAAATAAAACCTCATCTTAAGTGGCAGAACTGTTGTACATGTTTTCTTTATGTCACACAATGTTGACGTAGATGAACTCTTTCAAAAACATGTCACTTATTACGATTTCACTATGTCGCGACATAAATCAACTGGAGCATAGACAAATTTATGTTGCGGCCATTTTTTTTGCTCATTGCGACAAAGAATTGCCCTAATAAAAAATTAAGTGAAAATTTTATGTCGCGACACCAGATTAAAAAAGGGCACAACTTTAGGTCAAAAATTGGTCGCGATAATTAATAAAAGAAAAAAAAATCCATGGTCTATAAATATAAATTTTTTGAAAACTTAAGGGTCATCTGCCTCATAACATTCAAAACCATTCACTCTCACTAAATCTCTCTAATTGCTCGAGACCCTAGATCCCTTAAATCGCTTCCTCTCATGATGTCTGAGCCCACAAACCCGTTCCAAACCTCAACGAAATCATGGAAGAATATGCTAAGTTGGAGAATGAAATAGTTCAAGCCACTCAGGTAGTAGAAAGGCTAGTGAAGAAAGGGTTGAGGTAAACAAAGAACTTGAGTAGACAATGGAAGAATCTATAAGGAAAAGAGGAAATGAAGAAGCTGAGAGCAGTGTACAAAAATCTAGTGACTAGGTCTCGGATTTGGCCTATGTCGCTTGGAAGGAAAAATTGCAGTATAGAGACTTCATTGGGGAAAGAGGTTTCAACAAGTGGATTTCTCCATTCACAGATTATCGAAGGTAAGTGATGGTAACTTCTTCAGGAGTACAAATTCGAGATTTGTAGATGTAGTAAAAGAGTTCTATGCTAACATTTAGTAGGAAACATGATAAGGCCATGTCTCATAGAGAAAACGGATATCCTTCGACAAAAAAAGATCATTTAGACTTACAATCTTCAGAGAGGAAGAATGGTCGAATTAAAGACTCCAGGAAGCATCGGAACTTCCAGATTAGACTCGCTGACTGATGGCAAGGGAAAGTGGAACGCCACCAGGAAAAACCCATATGAGTCCATCGCTAAAGGAGCACTAACTAAACCAGCAAAGGTGTGGTTTTATTTTAATGTTCAGTCATTCTGTCTTCCAAGCACCTATGCACAGTCAGGGAGAAAGAGGCGGTATTGTTATATGCCATCCTCAAGGGGTATAAATTTAGTATGGGAAAGATAATAGAAAACTCAATTCTGAGTTATTACAGAGGAGGATACAAGGGCCTGATTCCACACCCAGTGCTGATCTCGAGGCTCTGTATCTTGGCTGGTGTCCAAAGAGACTGGGAAGAATAAGAGAACTCCCAAGACATCACCCCTAACACTAACAGGAATCACTAAGGGGCCTAAAAATAGAGGCAAGGGAAGACAGGTGGAAGCTATAAGAGAAGAAGAAGAAGAACCAGCAAAAATACAACAACCACAGCCTGAAAGTGAAGCTTCGTGAGTTTCAACAGGCGTAAAAGTGTGAGCTCTAGTACTCGACCTTCCTCGAGGTGAGACAAGTCCACTAAGATCATGTTGAAAGCTTAGAGCCTCTCTAGGGTAACACATCAAATTAAATTTTAAAGTCACGGCAAGAAATGGAAGAAACGGACAAATCAACTGAACTGCACTTAACCGTGATAAGTATCGCATACAGTTGAAAATGAGGGACCATAGTTTGGAAGAAGCCCTAATATAGAGAGATGAGGAATGGAAGAGTAGATGGGAACTAAGAGAACAAGAGCTGAGTGCAGAACTAAATACAAGAGAAGATGCCTTTCTCTTTGATTAGCTCAGAAAAGATAGTGAGTTAATCAAAATCATGAAAGAGAGGGAAGAATCCATGGAGAAAATTTTGTTGCAGCAGGCAGATGCCTTTGGGTATCTGTACAAGGAACATCAGAAGGAAATAAGAACTCTAATTGAGAAAAAGGACAAAGAATTGGAGGGCATCCTGAACTACAAGGGGAGAGCAATGACCAAAGCTTGATATCACAAGAACCTCGATCAAGATGTACTACCAGGTGAGTTCGAGGGAACCTCGAACTCATCGGGAAAGACAAAATGAATTGATCAAGCAAATAGCCCTATCCATGGAGTGGTCTGCACTTAACAAAAGTGGAGAAGGTAGTAGATCAAGGCAACCACAAGTCCAGATTCCTAAGTTCTCACCTTCTGCAGCTAGGTACAAATTAGATCCAGTTAACCTACCTTCCTCCCATAGGCATAAAAGAAAAAGAAAATAGCTCACCCTTCCATCTCTTCTACCTCTCTGTACCTCATATCCCATCCTTGAAAAATTCAATAAAATAGAAAATTCTTTGCAAAGCTTGGCGTTCAATTTTATTTTACATTTTTTCATTTCTTTTTTGTTTTGTTTAAATTATCTTTCCTTTATGTTTAATAATTTGAAATTGTTGAGTTGTGGTAAATAGCTTAGTTAAATAAATGAGAAACCAAATTTCCTAGTTGGAATTGAAGCAATAAGTCAGGATTGTTGGGTAGAGCTGAATTTGTGCTTAATGGAATTGGTTGTTATTGTTAAATTCTCCTCGAACTATCATCATCTAATCGACATTCTAACTGGTAAATAACACAACAACACATCCACAAAACCAAATAAACATCTGATAGATGCATTGGGGTAGGATAAGATGAATTGAAAGAAAAAGTTGTAAAGACATTGATAAATGTGTTGAACTTCAAGAATAAGGAAGGTTTTAATAAAATGATGGAATAGATAAGAACTATAATTATGTTTTTGTAAATAGTTCGTGACATAAAAATCACATAAGTTTACACATGGTCACCAAGAACTCAAACAAATTGTGCCAAGATCAGGAACATCTTTTGGGATCCATCATAGTAATCTCTCCAATGTCCTATAACTTGTTGGATTGTTAGTTAAGGAGAAATCCTAGGCAATACCCCTAAAAATAAATGATTTAGGCCATCCTTGGAAGTTTGAGCCTTTTAAAGCCTACCCATATGATATGCATAAGCATATACACTAGTTCCTTATTTGAGCTTATAGCTAATCTCATCATCAACAAGCAAATGAGAAGCAAATTTCCTTCCTTGAACATAATCCTACAATAAAGAACTCTTATTTTCCCAGATTATGAGACAAAAATATTATTAACACAAACATATGGTCAGGGAATGTTATTTAGAAAAAAAGTATAGTAAGGCGAAAGACAAACTCATTGAGATGAAGAGATACGAATAAGAAAAGAAGTCAGAAAAATTAAGGAGGAATGAGTTTGGTTCGTAGCCTTCCTCCCTGAACAAAATTGTTTCAGATTCTCCTGCTCAACACCTAGTACCTAATGCCAATCGGGTGGAGTTACGACCAAAGTCATGAGGTAGAAAGCTTAAAAAGACAAAACATTACACCATTCCAAAAACCTTGATAACGGATGAAAAGTAAAAAAAAAAAAAGAGCTTCTAAGATAAGGAAGAGAAGTCATACTCTAATTAAAGTAAATGAAAAGAGAAATACAAAGTAGAGAGTATGCAGAAAGATGCATAAAACCCATAGGTTAGCAACTTAAATTAAGAGAAAATAAGGATGATGAAGGAAAGAGTGTGTTGTCAGTGAAATTGGTCGATTGAGCCTGGGTGTCCAATTGTCTACCCAATTGCCCAAGCCACACATTACAAGCCTAAAAGACCTATTTGACCTTGAAGGTGGTCTTATGCCTACATTAGTGGAGATTAATATGATAAACAAGCATATGAGACTTTTAAAATGAAAGAGAAGTATGCCAACCGAGTATTATCCTAGAAAATTAACTAATCTACCAATGAAAAATAGGGAAGACCAGAACACACTTACAAATCAGGGTTTAATGATTTAATTGTTTACATCATATGAATTATTTGTTGGTTCAGTGAACTTAATTGAAAATCTTCCTGATTCTAGATTGGAAACATGTTTAGAAATAATTTTAAAATTGACTGATGTTTCCTTCCCAATTGAGCTTTAAACATAAAAATGTCCTTAAAAATAAAAGCTAAATTGTTTGAGGACAAACAAAATTTTCTTTTCTATGCTTCAAATAAATAAAACTTTTAAGTTCAGAATTGATGAGTCTTAAACTCATCTATTTTTAATCCATTTTTCTGGAATTTTTTTAACTGTTTCAAATATTTTTTTATGCCAAATTATGGAATATTCACCAACTTTGTGTTTTACAAGTGTTAATTGAAAAGGGAGATAATTCTAGCAAAAAATAAGCAAAAAAAGTTGAAATTGTAGCAGTCTCTATTGTGACAGAGTTTTTGTCTTTCGTGATAGAATTTCAAGCAAACCAAAAGAACTATGTCGCACTGTGATGACCCGAGTCCGCCCAACCCGACAGAGTCCGAACCGAAACCCCTGGGACACTGCTTATTTCTTTTAAAGTCACAATCAACCTCTTTAGTTATCGCTTTATTAAATTTTAGTTTTCAGTGTCGCGACCCGAATCCTCGACTTGACCCTGACATGATCCAAGCCAAAGAGCCCGGCTTACTCGGGAGCATTTTCAATTATCTTATCAAAACATTTGGCTTGTCTTATTCATTTTTAGATTTTGTAAATTCGCTAAGCATTTCATTCTCAAGTGCTTCATAAACATTTACAATTAACAAAGATTCATAATGTTTATGATTTAATAAAAATGCCTTACAAAAATAAGGATCCGTAGCTTCAAAACTGCTTTTACAAAAATGTCACTGCTCAAAGAAATCAGTATCGCATATGACGGAGCATACCGTACCCTTCATGACTCTGAGAGCTCTCGATCTGGTCTTGCTTCGATGTTATCACTCCTGACTGCATTGATAAAACAATACGCTAAGCATTTTCATGCTTAGTGGTTCTATACGCTCAGATTCCATTTTTCGCTCATATAAATCATGATTTATCAAGATAATGCCTTATACAATATCGCAGTAATGTAAAGATACTTACAACACACTTTTCGTTTACCGCATCGCTTTTTTCGGTTTGTGATTCCACATATATTATAATTTGATGATCTACCATTATTCACTGGTGAATCCTGCTTGTTTGTCATTCAGTAGTAATGTGGTTTCCTCACATTCAATAATACCGTCTCACACATATGACTATAGAATTTGACATTCACGCATGCATTCGGGCTTGGTGAACTCATCCCTGCCACACCAAGAGTAATGTGATTTCGTCATAATATTAATGGCCTCACATATGACTATAGAAGTCGACATTCACATTTTCTCTATGTGTATCCGGGCCAGAATCCTCGGCCCCTGCTGGCTTATTCAGTAGAATGATTGCTCAATATTACCGCTCACATATGACTATAGAAGTTTTACATTCACGATGCATTCGGGGCCAGAACTCGCCCCGTTCGTCATTCAAGAGCAATGTGATTTCCGCATTTGACAAATACGGTTACCTTCATGACTAATTCAGCTTAGTGAATCCCGCCATGTTGGTCATTCAATAATAATGCTTCGAAATCATTTAATTTTATGTAGTAAATTCAGTTTGTAGTTCAAATACACGTACATGCAGATATAAAACAAACATTTCAAATATTAATCATTCAAATCGATATATATATGCATCAGAAATAGAGAGCAATATGAGAATATACAGCCGCAGTAGTGAACAAACTAGAATAAAGAACAAGTATGAATCAAATAAAGAATAAAGAACGGTATGAACAGACCAATTATCAATTCCGTTTCTTTCTCATGTCAATCCAGGTCAGGTTATCACACCCGCACTCAGCCAAATACAATTTATTCACTCTTAGTGATTTAGCAAATAATCATACGAACTAATATCTTTGAGGCAAAGCTAACCATGAGGCATGTAGGTACGGCACGCTTTTTGACTTAGTTTCATTCTTATTCTCTAAGAGTCTACTTTACTCATAAATTGAATCACCTAATCGGATTATCCGAATCCAAAGTTATGGCATTTTCATGCCAACTAATAAATTCTACCGACATTACACTGGTGACTGTTTGTATTGCTCATTTTCCGGGGTCTAACTTCATGTTTGACTCTAGGTCATTGTACCCTCAAAGCTACAAAGCAAGGGTTCTATTCCAACTGAATCACCCAATTCGAGCACCGAACTCGTTACGTCCAAACAACCCGGATCACTCTATGTTCAAAGCTGGAACCAGAATTTGGCTTGCACATGGCCTCACTTTGAGTGAATTTTTAGGTCACTTAGGATCATAATTTGACCATTCCTTCTCTTTAAGTTTAGTTCTCCTTGAAGTCTATTTTACGTAGCCACTTTAATCACTCAAATCAAATAAGAAATGAGGAAGTTATGGCCAAAATACGAAAACCGGTCGAAACTGGGAAAGCGTAACAGTTGTATCGTACATGTACCAACATGTACCCCGGCAATGTCGGGCCAAAATGACCAGAACACAAGTTGTACCGGGTACAGTTCAAATTGCACCGGTACAAGTTCAATTGTACCGAACTCCGAAAAGTGCCCGTAATGTGTATTTCTCCCATTTTTCATGCACTTTCCCATCCCAACCAAATCTATCACTTCATATACACTCAAAAATCATTTCAAATTCATCTTTTTAACCTCACTATCCTCTAAATCACCTTTCAATGGATATCTTTCATCAAAACCTTTCATGATTTTCTCTCCCTAAAACAATTCTAATAATATGGGTCATAACCCATACACATGCCTAATACACAAATTTGTTGGGTTTGTTCTAACCCAAACCCCTTACTTGCAATTAACCGTAAATCCAATCCTGCATGAGATTCATGTCTTTCTCAGATATTGGGTTTCCACTCCACAACACCAACAAGTTGAGGGCTTGTGTGATCTCTTCCACAAAACCTCTAGACAAAGGAGGATCAATTCTCCTTCCAAAGCTCTAGAACTAAAATATATTTGGATTCTAAGACAACATACCCATCTTTAATTCCTCCTCCTCTCTTTCTTCTTCCCTTTCTCTCCTCTTGCTTTCTTTGCTCTCTTTCTTCACACTGCTTTTTGTTAGTACTGGAGACCAAAATGAATTTTGGTCTTATCTCCCCTTTTATAATTCCCATAAGTCTCCAAATTGCAACTAAGTCCTCACCTTTTAATTGCAAATCAATTTGTTTTAATTTATCAGGCCTCCATCTCTACTCCCTTTATGGCATTTACAATTTGTCCTTGTTTTAGTGCTCAACTTCGTTCACTAAATTTGCTATTTCATAATTTGTCAATTCATCACTTTCCTAAAAACTCAAGTTTTGCTCCAATTCATACCCATAGAATATATAATAAAAATTATTATAAAAATTCTAGGTATTTTTTTATATTAGCAAATGAGCTAAATCCACTGTATGTCACAATAAAGCCAAGGCAGAACTCAAGGCTGAAAAAGTATTTTTGTCGCGACAAAGAGTTTTTCTGTCGTGACATTGCTGAAGAAGAGTGTAAAGAAGACTCGCTATGACACTCCTTAACTCGCCACAACAATGACAGCGGTAGATGAGAACTGGCTGACAATCCTTCCTTTCACGCAACATAAAAAAGGTCAAGATTAACAATAAACTCGCCGCGACAAAACAACTCGCTGCGACAAAAATGGAAAGAATACAACACAAGTCAGCTGAGACAAGTGTTTTTATGTCGCGACAAGGTTTTCAGCTTGAAGCTAGCTCAAGGAAGAATTTCTATAGAAACAAAGATAATCCTGTCACGACATTACATTCAGAATTCACAACAAAGAGCAATAAAATCTCTATCGCAACAAAGATTATTTCTGTCGGGATAAACAAAACATGAGGTTAAGGTTAATTCTATCACAATAAGGGAATTCTCTATCGTGACATAGAAGTTAAAGAGCAATACAAGAGGAATGGCAACAAAGAAATTCATGTTGCGACATAGAGAAATATTGAAGGCAAAATCTCTGTCACAACAAAGAAGTTTTTGTCGCGACAATAAAAGTTGTGTTGATAAAATTTGTACTACCTAATAAAAAGAAAACCTGGCCACATATATAAATTGAAAAAGAATTGAGATTAGCCGTCAAGTTTGTCGCAACAAAGAACTCTATGTCGCAACAAACAACTAAAGCAAGGATAAGGACTAGAGAAGAAATCCTATCGCAACATAGAAAACTCGATCGCGACAGAGATTATTAAAGAACTGAAGAAATCCTGTCGCGACATTATCAAAGTCTGTCGTGACAAAATCCAAGAAAGAGCTTATAAATCAGGTCGCAACAAAAAATAACAAGCAGTGATAGAAGCCAACAACAAGAACTTAAAACTCTATCACGAAAAAACTTTCTATGTCGCGACAGAGCGACCAATTTGGGCCAAAATTTTGGGGATCCACAACGCAATTATTGAAGTGCAGCCCAACATTGGAAAGTCTATAAATAGACGCATCTAGGGTACTATGTGCAACTTCCGAAAATCCCGACTTCTGGGTATCAAGACTCACTAGATATTGTTTTTTTCTTTATTTTTTTATATTTTTCTTTTATTTCATTTTTTAGTAGATTTTAGTTTGTTTTATTTAGTTAGTTTTCTTGATTCCTTTAGTTGAGTAATGAACTGTAGTGCACTCTTTTGAAATGGGAATTCCTTGTTAAATTTTCTTCATTACTATTTTCAATAAACTGAGTTTGAAAATTTCTAGATTTATTTATTTCTACATGCTTACTTTAAGTGAATTTTCCGATCAGCTAGTTACTAATATGAGTGAACCAATGAATGACGAGCTCTCTCGGGAATGGGTCGATGATGATCATTTGCAATAAATGGAAGAACACCTAGTAAGATTTCTTGAATCATTTGATCGTATTATTTCTAATCCTAATTGTTCACAATACCAGCAACGCAATCAAGCAGCATTGTATCTTGTTCTGATTTCCAAAAGGCTCTCTGCGTGACACATAGATGGAGAATCCTGAGGGTAGAGTGCAATTCTTTGTGGGTATGGTACACTAATACTTTGGAACCACCGAACTCAAACATCGTCGTGATAAATCACTTCACAATCTTACTCATGGTTTGAGGATAGTCTGATGAAGTATCAGTTTAATCAATAAGAGGTTTTGCCTCTCTTTGATGGAAGGATTCTGAACCCGTGTTAGAAAGGATCTAACCAAGGAACTGGAGAATTTCATCAGTATTGAAGGATGAGGTACCTTCTAAATTGGAGTAAAGGTCATAATATCCCGTCTACAAGAATTCTCACCCTAAGATCTAGGTATGAAGTACTAAAAAGGAAAAATACTCAAATTTTATAAAGAGGATTATATCTTACAAGTAGTTGATTAAATTCATGAATCTCTAATTAGTGAAAGGTATGGTTGAGGGAGAAATCCAAACTATACCACAATGCATCTTTGACAAATTCAGCTTTCCAACTTATGGCTTAGATAATACTCAAAATGATGCATTATTTGACAATTATTCATTGATCTATGTTCTAGTGTTGTCTCACTCAGTGAACTCTCAACTCTATTCTTATTAATATTTTATGTATACTAATGAATTTAATTTAGTATTATTTTATTCGTTTTCCAATCATCTTAATATTGGAGTTCAAATAATAAGGACTGAAGGCAGGGTAGTTAATTTTGTGGTTCATCCTCAACCCCCGTGGGAACGATACCTAGACTTAATGAAAATCCACTTTTATTACTTGTACAATCTGTGCACTTGCAGTGATTAAGACTAATCAAAATCTTTAATGAATCCAATTTACAAAAACAAAGGGACAAAGATATATTTTCATCACATTTCAGTCTCAACAAGTTTTGGTACATTTGTAGGGGATTAGATAATAGTCCTTGGTAGCAGTTCCATAAATTTTTTTATATATAATCTTGTTTGTTCACTGGGCTATCTATATCACATTTTAGTCGAACAAGTTTTTGGCGCCATTGTCGGGGACTTTATTTAGTCCTTGATAGCAAAGTCATAACTTTGTTTGCACAATTTGGTCTATACAAAAATCGGTCAACAAGTTTTTGGCGCCGTTGTCGGGGAATAGATAATATTGCTTGGTAACAATGTCAGAAATTTGTATATGTACAGATTTGGTCTGAACAAGTTTTTGGCGCCATTGCATGGGACTTTAGTTAGTCTTTGGTAACCGTGTCGAAAATTTGGTCAACATTACCATAAAATGACATTTTTCCCAATTCAAAGCTAGATTCTTGTCTTGGCACCTTTGAAGTACAGTTTCCAAATTTTCTAGGCAATTCTTGAAATTGGATCCATAGACTGAGAATTCATCTATGAAGATTTCCATAGCCTCCTCCGCTAAATATGAGAAAATAGACATCATGCACCTTTGAAAGGTGGCACGAGCATTACATAATCCAAATGATATCCTTCTAAGTAAGATGCTGAGGATAAGTAAAAGGGTAGTCTTCCGATCCTCGTTATGCACCTGACAGAATTCAGAATATCCATCAAGAAAATAGAAATGAGGGTGTCCTACCAATATGTCCAACATTTGATCAATAAAAGGCAAAGGATAATGATCTTTCGTGGCATCTGAATTTTCTTCAATCTTGCACTTCCATCCTATTACAGCTTCACAACTAATTCATTATTTCTATTTTTCTCATTTTATGATAGTGATCCACCCTTCTCGGGAAACCAAATGAACCTGGGCTTAACGCTAAGGCTATATGAGATTGCATAAAATGAATCTTGCATTCATCCATTTCAGTACTTATTTTCTAACAACTTTTTTCATAACTGATCTAATTTCGATGTTCTTTGATGTTTTACTTTCCAAGAGAGATTTGAAAAGCAAATATTAGTGATTAAATTTCTCTCTGTGGTTTCAATGTCCTCCTCCAATTCATCCATGGAAGTAGTCGTCTCGGTCTTCTATGCATGTAAAGAACTAATTAAATGCAAATATTAATCGAGATCAAGTGAGATCAATAGACAAATTAAATATATTATACAAGTCTAATAAAAAGATAAGTAGAATGATAATCATGACAAATGTTTTTAAAATTTTTCTTAAAATTCATAAAGAAAATCCAAACTAGTTAATTCTCTTGGTTTGAATATTGATATTTAAACTTTAATTCAATCCTCACAAAGAACGCTTAAAAACATGTCAAATTCAAATTTCAGATGAGTGTGTGTGTGTTAAATTTATAATCGCCTACCACCAAAGACTATTCACCCCCACAACAAGCCACTTCAGTGAAACTGTTGTTTTTTACACCAACAATCTCCTGCAATCAACTAAGCTACAAAGACTTATTCACTTAAGAATCTGTACAAAAACTTGTTTGACTTGATTTATAACTGACCAAATTGACAAAATGATTGACTTAGATACCAGAAATTGTTTCCAATCCCCAACATCTATGCCAAAAACTTGTTTGACTATGTATATAAAGGATGTTTTCTACTATGTATGTAATAATTTTCAATTAAAAGTTCCATTTTTATCTAAATCACACCACAACTAATAAATTCATACAACACAGTATGGATTAGTAAGTGTCCATATCATTCCCAATTTGGGATTGATTAGAAAATCTAAAGATCAACCCTTACTACTTCTCAAGATCCTCACTATTTGAACCCCTATTTTCTGTATTGTGATTTAACTCAAAATAAATTGATGAAGAAGTAAAGAAATTTAAAATGCACAAGGTTGAGAGCTCATCGATCGAAATAACACCGGGAAATGAACGTGTCATGATTTATCACTCTGCAAAATTCCTAAAAAATACACAATTATGATAATTTTGGAATTGTTTAGAGCGTATGTAGCCCTCGGAATACCTCCTGGCCACACTACATATTTCAACACTTCCCTAGATGACTCATATTCCTCAATTGGGTTAATGGGTCTAAAATCCACTTTTAAAGATCTGATCCTCTTCTTTAAGATCTAACTGTTTCCTTTTAGTACTTCTCAACCACTCTAGTAGACTGGAAACTACTTGTCATAGATAGAAAATGCAAGCCCTCTCCAAACATTATTTAAATTTCATACCATCAATTCATCTAAAATGTCTTCCTTTGATGAATCTGTTAGCTAGCACGAGATTGAGATTTTTCTACCCATTTGAGGTGAAACCTTTAAAGATTAAACTGATAGATTAGCAGCTGATCTATGCCTTGAATCACACCGGCCACCAGAGGTCCTGAAGTCAAAGTTGAATCCTGATCTGCGCCACTCAGGTGATCCTAATCAACACATTTGTTTCCCTATATTCTCCTACTACCGTAGTCAAGCTAACATAAAGAGATAGTGTCTAGGCCTAACATCTGATGTTTCATCCCATCACCAACGATCTGCAAAGACACTGTTTGGAAAATGGTGAGACTTTTGCTCGATTTTCTTGATCTGGGTTGAATGTAAGCCGGGCCGTCAACTGAGAATCAAATGTTTAAACTCCAGCGTGAATGGTAACCCATGCCTGGTCACTACGGATAACAAAGGGAAGAAGTGTCCCAAGCATATTTCTCTATTAAAGTTAATGATATATAGTCAAAAGCCAGAAACTGCAGATCTTTGTTTAGCTATAAAACTTCCAACCCTAGAATCACCATTTGAGTCAAATCAAATACTACATTCAATGTCCCAACATTAGAAACTCTAGCATTTAACCTCATCTAACAATGGTTCAAATGAGAGAGGGCAGATCAACAGATTCAAACATTAAGAATTTTTATCTAACCCTAAAGCATGACAAGTATCACTCAAAAGAAAGACATTAAATGGCATAACCCTAGTTTGAAAAAGTTTGAACCATAAAATGCACTGAGACTATTTGTAACATGACATAACCCCAAGAGCTCCTCCCCAAACCAGCAACCTCCTCAAGGTTTTGAGGCGTACATCCTCAGAGTTGTCACCTCAAGGTGTTTGGCAGCCAGAAAATTGCAGAGAAAGAGGAGAGAGAAGAGCAAAATAAAACCTAAAAACTAAAGTCATGATAAAAAACAGTTAGGGGTTACAGTTATAAGGTGGCTTATATAGCCAACCCAAATGTGAAAATGACAAAATGCCTAAAATATGAAAATACAATAGGGACAAAGGGTAATTAATCAAACGTGGGTCGTTTGAGTCAAAACAAAAACATTGTAATGGATTTGCATAGAATCATGAGATAGTTGAAAATTTCGCTTGCTTAGCAACTTCATAGTATAGTGAAATTCATGAGATAGCGAAAATCAAAATTTTCAGAATGATCACATTCACTGGCTAAATGGCCACAATAAATTTTATTAGCTTAGCAATTTCCTCAGATAGCTAAAATTTCGAGGAATTTATGATTAAGGGAATTTTCGCACGCACAGCTAAAATTTGGTTTCCTCCTCGCTTGTTTGCTTTACACGCATCAACCTTTCATCAACCCACTTCACATTTCTTCATTTTCGCTGATGAAATCATCAGAAATCCTCAAAGATTCCGCACCTCAACTTTGACATCAAACTTTGAAATTATCATCGAGGCATGCAAACCCGCAAAATTACCAAAAACAAACTAAAATGGAATTAGTGGTACCTAATTCATGACATGTCAATCGACTAATCTCATATGGATTATATGCCAAAGTGTTCCAAAACCCATCTTAATGTGATCCTAAAACAGACTTTTCGTAAGACTATTTAATCCTCACCAAAGATAACAAAAGGATCTTTAGAATTCATTAGTTCAATAAACTGCTCTTTGCTCTCAGGTCGTCCATCCCTATGTCACTCAGGGGGATTCCTAGAAATCAGAACATATATACAACTCTTTCTGGGTATAAAACACTGATATTCCAAACATCTCATTGTAAGAGCATTACCAATTAAATCATTCCAGTTTTCATTCATAAAATAACATTAAAATACTACAAACAATAATCAAAACAACAAACACTTCCCAGAGAGAGCTTAGCCTTCCATATGTGGATCATCAATGATAATGACTAGTTAATCAAACAAATTCATTGAAATTTTAATCAAAATCGAATAAAACGACCGCAAAAATTTCCAGATTTCATTAAAGTTTAGACATAAATGAAGCTCAATTTACTATCAATCCAGCTTGGAATCTCAGCTCAGATCTACTACTCTAATCCTAAAAGAATGAAAATAAATCTAGAAACAAAACTAAAATGTAAAGAAAATTAAAAGAAAATTATATACAAAGAGACTTTAGCTCTTCCAAAAAGCACAATACTAGATGAAAACGGTTGAAAGGCTACGCCCTCTTCCCAAGAAGGTCTTGCACTTATAGCTCTCAAGGTCTTAGGCCCAAAAAACAACGAACGCACTGAAAGTCAAAATTACGCGCGCCAGTGCTGGATGTGGAAATGCGTCGCGGCTGGCGTCGTGATCGGCGTCGGACATCAAGATCCTATGAAATCAAGTTTATGACCAATCACCGCCGCGTACGTCATGTGATGTCAACATTGAAGCTACTATGTCAGTGGATCAAATATGGTACGCGACATTACCTTTAACATCAACGAACTTTGATGCAGCGACATTGGTCAGCCCGAAGGTCGCAACATCAGGTTCGGCGGGTCGCGACATCGGATCTTCTTTCTTTCCTTTTAACTACCGTCGCACATTACAACCCGCGTCGTGACACTGTTCCGATACCGAGCGCCCGGACAATGCTGGGCGACATCACCGTTCAAGGTCGCCGACATCAATGTCCGGCGCTCCAAATGGCACGTGCGTTAAGTTTCAAACTCGTTGTTGATGATGTCGCTACATTGCAACGCATTCGCGTCGAATGCCTTTCGCGTCACCATTGCTATTGTGATGCGACATTGAGTGCTGATGTCGCCACCATCGAGGTTTAATCGCCGCGACATTGGCTATTTCTTCGTTTCTACCCACTTTAGCCGGTCGTGACAGGGGAAATCCAACCGTCATGACATTCGGCGTCGCATTGGAACCGCGTCGCGGCTACTGGAAACTGAAGGTCTTAACATTGAAGTAAATTTCATCACACTCTCCACAACGCATGCTGGGCGACATTGAGTTGCGTGGAGGTCGCCGACATTGCAATGGCGAATTTCGCGCTTTGGCGCCTTTTCCGGCGTCATGGCTGGTGTCGCCACATCGGGTCGCTCCATATCGCGAATCACGAAGTCGGCACGCCCCGGCTGTCTTCGGGCGAGCGTCATAGCAATGTCGCAACATTGACTTAGAGTTTTGCAGTTATGTGTGATGTCACAATTGATGTCGTGGCTATGTCGTGGTGATGTCATGACATTGGCATTTCTTTGTTCATTCCTCTTTAGCCGATGTCGCACCATTGGAAATCCAATGTCACGACATTGAAGTAAATGTCATGACATTGTAGACCCTTAATTTTGTCCCTCAACACTCTGTGACGATCTTTAGGGTGTCACACTCACCCATCGTTTCCTATATGGCACAGCTTAGGTCCTTTAGCTTAGTCTACCCTCTCGAGCCTAGTGGCTTCAGAGGTGGCAGCATTTGAGGCAAGAGTGTGAAGTTACTGCATCAGTCCCAGGGAAGTATGGTGAGGCTGATTAATGCCCAAAAAGTGCAATTTCTAACCCTATATTAGATAGGTTTTTGAGTGCTTTACGCTTTAATCATGTCATTTATACCAATTAAGTAATTTACTTTCTCATGGTGAGCACTTATGCCATTTAGAGGTATTTTCGTTGTTTTACATTTGTGTACCCTCGGAGTTTAATCTCTGGTCATAAAAGAGAATCACAGTTGGAATTGTCTCACTGAACCAATTAAGAATCATGTCACCTGTAACAACAATGGAGAGTAAAGGCAGCTAAGAAAATTCGGCGCAAAGCCAAGGCGTGATGAAAGCAAAGTGAAGGGAATAATGCAGAATAGTTTTATGAAGTTTTCGCTTAAGATTACTAAAACGAACCTTAGCCAAAATTTCGCAACCTGCTTAAAAATGCCAATTCTCGCTAAGACCACCCACTCCCTTAGAAGACCGTTCTTTAGCTAAAATAATTGATTTCGCTTTCTCACAGAATTTCCATACCACTAAATTTCGCTAGGCCAGCGAAATTGCCCACCTTGTTATTAGGACTGCTGATTTCTACTAGCGAAATTCCTTCAGCCGAATGGTAAATTGATGCCTGGCCATGCTTTGTAATTAATGCCAAACCGCCCAAATCATGGTGTGTTACTTCTAATTGTCCTATAACTTAGCCAACTTCATAGGTTTTTTGGCATTTTCATGCCTCGAGGTGGGCCTATATAAGCCCTTTGTTTTGGTAAACCTAAGCAACAATTTCTTGGAATAATTTGGAGGAGGAGAAGATATTTTGTAAAAGCTTTCATTTTGTAACAAAGTCTCGTATTTTTATTTAGGTTTTGCTTTCCTCTTCTCTCTCTCCCTCTTCTTCACTTTCCTACCGCCAACACCCTCTCTGAGGGATGATTAACCCAAGAGACGCACAATTCTCCTTTTCTCTCAAGATAAGGGAGCCAATTGGTGGTGGGGCATATGCACAAGGTCCTCTTGTACTAAAAGCCACAGGTAGTATTTATGGCCCTTGATATCTCAAAACATGGTTGCAGACAACATTGGAATGTCGCTAATGTAGCCAATACTCTCCATGCTTTAGAACACAAAGGCATAATTAGCGATAGATGTACCGTTGTCTTAGATGGCCTCACAGCCTCGAGACATTGAATGTTGGTTTCAAACAAAGAAAGGGCCAGGTCCACACACCTGGCTCACCGGGGCCAGGAGTCATTTCGCTGGGTGAGGCTTTGCTAGTTAACATAGATCCTAAGTATGCCAGCTTAACTATAGGCTGTATGTCATAACGCGTGATAAAACCCGAGGACACTGCTCATTCTAACTTGCCAAGTTAGTGACCTAAATCTCAGTTAACTTTTTCACCTTTTACTTTCATGATAATTTTCCGTCAAACCATTCATCATTTAGAAACACAATTCCAAAGAGTCCAAGAAAGCCTTACCTTCGTGCACTGGATACGCAGTATTTTTGTGGATGAAAACCCATCCCCTTGTTCACCCTTAAGACCACTATAATGTAGTAGCTTGGACTGGCCATAGTAGAGAAGAGAGGGAACTTAGGTGTATATAAATTTGTTGATTTTGTCACCTTACTGGGTGGGTACGGAATCAAATGATACTCACGCTGTGGATGGTAGCAAACTACTAATGGTAGTTGAAGGTGTACTAGATCAATATCATGCGCCCAAAAAGTGCTATTTTTGAACCCTATTTTAATACAGGTTTTGAGCGCTTTTTGTGTACTAATTGTTGTAAATTTAACCTAATTACATATTAAGGTCCCTAATATTCTGAAGATCAAGATTTTGTGGCAAATTTTGCGCTTGCTAGCTAATCACGCCTAACATTGTTGAGCTGATCCAAATATGAAGAATTAAAGTCAAACTCAACAGATCATAGATCGAGACTAGAAGGAAAGAAGAGAAGAAGAAGGAAAAATGAAGCAGAAGAAAATGGAAGAGTAAGAGGAATGAAGGTGGGCCACTGGAACAAAGAGCCGCAGAGAAACCTCGGACTTTCGCTAGGCTAGCTAAATTGATCGTGGATGTTTAAATTTCAATTTCGCTTTATATTCTGTAGAATTTCGCTAGCTACGAAATGTCACTATTCCTAGCCAAATTATGTATCACATCACAGTTAGAATTTCTCACAGAGTTAGCTAAATTTCGCTAGCTAGCCAATCAAGCAACGCTTAGAATAAAATTCATGATTTCGCTTATCTTCTCGGGTGATCGCTACCTAGCGAAAATTTCGAAACAGCCAAACTGACTCACTTATTAGGTAGCTAAATAATGCCAACCCACTTAATTCAGTGCATACTCTTTGTCCTTAATCCTAGCCAAATTGTTAGCTTTCTTGTATTTTCACACATTGGGTCATTACAGAAGCCACTTTATAGTTTCAGAACCCTAACTTTAATCTTTTCAAGAAATATCTCGCAGCCTTTCTCATTTTCTTCTTCGCTTCTTTCCTTCTTTCCTTCTTTGGTTAAGCTAAACACCCTCCAAGGATGACAATCGAGGATGAGCTGCAAAACCACTTCTCTCTTGGGGCAAAATACGTGAGACTTTAGGTTGGCTGAGGTCATTTTTCAAGTGTGGAAGGTGCGGTCATTTTTGGTTCCCAAATCTCAACTCTAGGTTTTTAGCTTTTGATTTACTTCTAGAAATGCATTTGGCAAGCTTTTGTGGTTTAGTATTCTTGGGGCTTTAGATACACTAATATCCATTACTGGCCTTTACGAGCCACGAGGAGGTTAAGGGGTTAGGGTCAAAACTGGAGGCCGACATTTAGCATTTCTAATGTTATTGATTCACGCAGCACACTTCCATGTTGCAGGATACAAAGCAGATACTTATTACAGATGCACTGTGGTTCATTAGATGGTCTTACAGCCTCCAAACAATATCACCAGGCTCAAATCAGAAGGGGGCCATGATGCATGCTACCAGGTTGACCTCTGGAGCTGATTTTCGATGAGGCTTGCCAGTTAAACATAGATCCTATTTATGCCTGGACTATGTGTCGCTTATCATAACGCGAGGAAATTAACCCTTGACCTCTCTGCCAGGCCTAGACCTTAAACCCAGTGGCCCAATGTCAAAGGAGTTCTTTTTCTTATTTTTCTACTTTATTTTCTGGGCCAAGAACCATCCACTTCCCGTTCATTAAACCCCAAAAATCCAAATTTAATTCACCGCTTGATTTATTCAACTTCATTTGGTACGAAGAAAACCCATCCTCGTGTCTTCAATTCTTTTTGATCCGCTATGTCATAGTAGCTTGACTACTTAGCAGAGGAATCCACTTGACACAAATTTTGTCGATTCCGCCACCTCCACTGTGGCACGACCAAATGGCGCCAAGTGCTGATGACTCAAATAGAGTTGTTTCATGGGTGAGGCTTTAGTTAACATAGATCCTGCTATGCCATGGACTATAGGTTGCATGTCATAACGCTTATGATAAAACCCGAGGACACTTGTCACCCTAATCCTGCTGTTAGTGACTCCAAATTCCTTCAAAGTTAACTTTTCTACCTTTGTACTTTGAAGGTTTTATACCTCAGTTTCTAAAACCATTCCCACCGTTTTGAAACACAATTCCAAAGAGAGTCCAAATAGAAAGCCTTCACTCTTCGTGCACTCCATAAACCATTTAGATGAAACTATCCTGGTTCTGACCCAGGATTACTTGAAGATCAAGTAGAGCTTGATCACTGCAGAGTGGTAACCTAGTGTGTATGTTTTAAGATTTATCGGGTTTGTCGTGGCATTAATCAAATGGGAGCGCCACGCTGACCAGGTGGCTTAAATCACATTTACTAGAAGCTGGCAGCCTTAAGATCACACGCTATAACTTTTACCTCGCAGCTGCTAGATCTAAGCTGCAGCACTTGGTAAGATCCACTGTCACTGTCATATGAACACTACAGATTTAATTTTAATCTTTTCGCAAGCTCAGAGTTGTCTTTATGGTCTCAAACATAATGTTATATAATAAGACAGACAATGTGTGATCGATGTGATAAAGTGGCAATCGTGAATCGCTGAAGAGTTGGCAAAACACTCCATGTCATGATCCATGTCTTGAGTAATGAGTTGTTCAGAACCTCATTTGAACTGGGAAACGAGAACTACTTAGATCGAATCTCCCAGATAGCTCCATCCTAGATCACACCTTCGCCAAGATGGAAGAAGGAGGCCAGATTTGGTGGTAGACTCACCACATATCATTATATGAAAAAATGAAACATACACACTAGACACAGATTTTTAAAATTCACTACATGAAGGTGATATATGATTTGTTTAATAAAGTACTAATGACTTTAAAGATATGGTTTAAAGACATTAGTTAACTCATCGAAATTAAACCAATTAATAATGCAGTGGAATTCTTCCACAGTTCTTTCATATCATAAACCAATGAATTTGAAAAGAAGAATTCAATCTTATGTTCTATGATGTGGTATAGATTTAATAAATATATTAAGATTTGTGAAACCATCAAATAACACTGTTATTTGATACTATGTCAGAAGAACCACTCATGGTATACTCCCACAAAGAGGTGTTAACTTTAAACCATGTTGGGGAGACTTGGCAATAATCCTACTAAGTTTATTTTTAATTACTGGGCTTCTAAGGTCAGGATGAGCCTGAACCAGAGAACAAAGATGATAGACCATAAAGGCCTTGGCAAGATGTTGATCATCAAGAAAATAGATTGAGAGTTTGTGATTCTCAACCCAATGAGGAAAGTAGAGAGCTGGTAAATGTGTAGCCCAAGAGGGGCAGATGCACAAGGATCTGGTAATCCCAAGAGCCACCTAATCCGCATCTAATTCTAATCTCCTCAGATGATCAATGAATAATAACCAGGGCTCTCAGAAGGAAGACTGAGCGCTTTGAAGCCAAAACACTGAGATACACAGCAATCCACATGCCCATGAGAAGGGCTGTTTCACACCCCAATCGAGAACGATCAACTAAAGAACTGTAACTCCCCACATGTACTGCAGATAAACCCCGGCCCCACCATCCTCATCTCACATTAGACAAGCCATTGAATTTGGTAAGGTGGTAGGCAACTGTTTGAGGAACAAAAAAGGAATCAATGTCTGGCGCCTGAAAGTTGTCTGTAGAAAGTACCTTGAATAAGAATAGATGGGCTTAGTAATCCCGAACGAAGGTGATAACCCTACAGTATTCAATCACGAGATCAACAAGGATTCTTTGGAGAATTTACAGAAAGAGGGAGGTTCCCTTTCACAAACAGATTCAAACCACTAAAGGAATTCGCAAAAGTGGATTATCAAACAATTCGAATGGATGAGGTTAAGGCCGTAATCACCACACGAGAAGTGGAAAGAGGTTGATCGACTATGCAGGAATGCATTGAAGAATCCAAGCGGGGAGAAGAGGCAGTTAGGAATATTCTCCTAAGGAGGATTCAATCAAATCTGCGTACCACCTCCATTCCTGACACTTAGAGGAAAGAAGAGGCATCACCGGCAAGTAGGCATTTAGAGGTCTTAAAAAGTAAGGGTTAACACCTTTCTTGGACTAATCAAACAAAGTCCTGCTTATGCAAATTTTTTTGAAAGATCTTTGCACAATCGAGAAGGGATTAGGCATTGAGAGAAAGCACATTTTCTCCGCCCCGAGACATATGTCAGTGCCATAATCTGGCATACGTCGAATACAAGATCACGGATCTCCACAATTTCGATCAATATTGGTGGGAATTTGCGTGAAAGAGTCTTATTGTTTGGGAGCAGTGTGACCTAATCTGTAGTATTGATCTCTAAGTTTGGTCTAAGTGAACTTAAACCTACCAACCTCACACTCTCATTGGCGACCAGATCAGGTGAAAATCCTAAGGGGATATTGAGGAATGTCTTAGTGAAGATGAGCAAATTCTCTTTTAGTAGATTTTGTGGTACTTGACTCTTGAACCAATTGCTAGTGAACGATGTGTACCAATCATCTTAGGAAGACCATTTACGGCCCTTATGATACAATAATAAATTCTGCCCAGAAATGGAATTAAATGCGATTAACTTTTGGTAACATGACCATGGAGTTGAACATCTTTCATTTGAGCAAGCGACATGGGATTCTTGAAATTAATCAAATTTCGATGAAGTTGTTTTAATTGAGTGTGCGAGGAAGCACAGTGTCCGAGGAAATACGAGAGTAATTCCCGTAGAATGTGATATATTGGTCTTGCCATGAGGAAACCCACGCAAACCAATTTACTTCCGATTCAACGGTCGTCAACGAGGGCTTGGTCAGCAGTGGGCTGAAACCATGGAATTGCTTGGAGCATTGCGGGGTTGAGGAGATTATCCTCCTTGACCCTCCTTGAGTAATTCTGGTATATTGAACTGGTTTGGTGTTTTCAAAAACCAAATGCAGATTAAACAATTTTTTGTTTTTTTATTTTAATTTAAATCGATTTCACTTTTTAGCTATTTTTAGTATGTTTCTTAATTTAGCGACTTTCCATTTGCATGATTGGTAAGTATTTTATATTATCTTATATTAAATTATTAGATATATTCTATTTCTAATTTTAATTTTAATTTTACTTTAGTAATATATTAATTTTCATTTACAATCCACGAAAATTAGTGCGGTGTGGTGTGCGATTGAGCCAAATTCATTAAAATAGGAAAATTGTGGGAATTATAAATTTCTTAGTTACAAGCTTATACTCAGCGGGGAGGGGTTGGTTTAGAATGCCACTTCACATTCTCCCACCTCCCGGCCGTCACGAGCTCCCAGTGAAGCCACGAGTCGATCTGCCCGCGTGTAGACCACGCTGCCAAAGGCTCTTTGCCCGAGTTCGTGTTTGGAAGAAGCTGACCATGACCCACACCGGGGCTTTGCTGGCCCGAGTTTCTAGGCTATAGCCATCCTCGGTCACGCCTTCCCGATACGTAGGGCCTTGATGAGCCTCCACAGCGCGAGCCCGGTTATTCAGCACTTTCATTTGAGCACTTCCAGCGCGGGGATGCAGGTGCCCTCGGTTCAGCTTCTTGGTGCCACTCCAGCGGTGATCGTGCTCCGAGCCTTGTTTGGTTGGATTCGGGGCCGGCCCCGGCCTTCTGATCGGTGAACCACTGGATTCCGATTCAGCTTGCTTTCGAGGTGGTTTAGTAGCCTCCGGAAACTCACAGTTCGATGCTACGGGGTCTCGGTTATATTTTCGGTGGTCGAGCCCTTTTCCGGTATTTTATTTTGTGCTCGGTATGGTTCGTACTGGTGGGTCGAATCTTCGACCTTGGGTGAGATTCGGCACGCACGAGAGAGTGGCCAAACTCAGGTCAGCTCTGCGCCATCGCGCAGATCCAGAGCGATTATACGAGAGCCTCGGGGATTAGAGCGGATATCGAACACGGATGGGACGGGGCCCATCGCTGTACCACGGAGGAGGATTAGGGCCGGCCCTCAGGCGAACCACATCGGGCCCAGGCGAGTCATCCTCCACCCGGCACCCACCATCTCCAGTTACTTCAGCTGCGGAGGCGACTTCATCACCTCGAGTTTGTCGCCGCGGCTATCGGATCGGGAGGCCGTGTTCGTGAGGAACCGGGTTCAGGAGATGTGCGACTCCTGTGAGGTTTCATCGGAGTCATTTATGACATCCAGCGTGGTGACCCGGATCACAGGGAGTCTTTGAGATTGATCGGGGAGTATTCACTCTGCCCATAGTATTTCATGACGAGTTTTATTACCCCGAGCAATGCTTTGCGGTTCTACCGGCTCCATGACATCGAGGGGAGACGACGTGCCCCAGAGATTGATTTGGTATAGATGGCAGCCACGGTGTACTCGGACCAGCCAGATATTTCGACATTGGGGTTGCGCATACCCTTGTGCCAACAGGATTACGAGCTTGGGCCCGCCACCGCCTGAGGAGATGGTCGAGCAGCGGCAGGCTACCCATTCTTTGGTTGGTGTTACACTACGAGGAGCGCTCCGCCTCGAGATCTTTCATCGACATCTTCTACGTACCAGCTTGTTCCCTGCAGCATTATGTGCAGGAGGGGAACCCACATGTGGAAGCTCTTTCTGCAGGATCTCAGGGATTTTGGTTCGGCCGTGGCCCAGTGATGACACTGCTGTTGCGGTTTGAGGGAGGTCCATCGGAAGGACGGCCGGGCGGAGAGCATCCCAGCTGCCCGATCACGAGACTCCTCATACTATGTTCTCGAGCAGATGGGTTTCCCAGGAGCCCGAGTAGAGATGAGAGCTAGATCACACATGTAGTGTCAGTGGGCTAGGGTTATGGTATGCCGGAGTCTCTTCATTCCATATGACGACACAAGGATCGGAGTCTTAGGGTCAGGAAGTTTGCGGACCACCACGTAGATGATATACGCCCCTGAGCTTAGAAGTGCAGAGGACTCCCATTCCGTCGTTCACCTCCGTCTCCTCGCATCTTACATCGTGGCTGCAGCGGATACTCCGGGCCTTCTGACCGACATCATTCACTTGGAGTACATCCGTGCTAGCTCGGGAGAGATAGGCTGGTGTGATGGATGCCATCTGCTCACTTGCGACTACACAAGGCTGCCCGAGGATCGGAGAGGTTGGCCAGTGCAATTCTATCTTGACTCGGTGTAATACGTCTAGGTCTTTCCCTCATGTTCTGATCAGAGAGGCCCTGCTTGATGCGACTTCATTGTGTTACATTTGTGCGACGACGAGTTTAGAGACCCACCACCACCCGCAGCGATGAGGTGGTTTGAGTTTCTTTACAAATTTTGCATATTTGTTTTATCAACTGCTACTAATTTTGTTTAGGATTTATGTGGCATAGTAGCGGTGATACTTTAACGTTGCTTTGTATTCATGTATTAGCCACTTTGGCTATATCAAAAGCTATTCAGTATATATATATACAGACTTTTGTATATCATGTTTTGTGCTTTGCTATGTGTAAATGTTTTTCTTTTCAATTGAACAATTGAATTGCTACAATTGGACAATTGAATTTATGATTGGACAGACAGTACTTCTGATTGGACAATTGGTGCTTTTGTTGGATAATTGAATCACATTGTTTGTCCCTTATATGCTAGGACAAATTCCATGCTTGAGAGACAATTTTTTGGTCACTTACGGTTCAGCATGCTGACTTGAAATTCCCATTTATCTTAATTCACACCGCACTCAGTTGTTCGATAAATTTGTGAGAATTGTGTGTGCCTTCTTCCGCTTTGCAAAGCCGACCTTAAGCATGTTGTTTAACCTAGGATAGGTTTGTGTTACCATATGAAGACCAATGTGGTCTTCGAAAAGAAAGAAAGAAAAGAAAAGCAAAAGAAAAAGAAAGAAAGAAGAAAAAGAAAAATAAAAGTCATGAAGCTTTGTCTTGAAACTTAGAGCACGATTCGAGGGTATATGGCGAACCTTTGAGCTTGATGCCCTAAGCCTTAATTGGTTTAGGAGTCATCGATTTAGTGTTCGTTACATGGTGGATAGGTGAAGTTTAATGACTTGTGGGTGCTTAATTTTGAAGTCATTCGGAGTTCGAATTGAAGCCTTTAGAGTTAGTGGTCATTGATCCTTTTAGCTTGACCCCTAAACAGAGTGGTTAAGTCATCGGTGGACCCAGTTACGGACTTTGGTGAAGTCGAATTTTTAAGCATTGCATCCTACATTATAATTGAAAAGAAAAAGTGTAACTAGCCTATCTAGGTTGTTCGACAACTTAAAGGCCATGTCGGTGCTAGGTTGGGGGAGGTGTTACGAGTTTATTAGCTTAATCTGGTTACATAAAGAATCATTAGACTTAGGTGGAAATTCAAGTTGAAATTATGGATCCAATATTGACACAAAATTGTTCTTGTATGGTTTGATTAACTCATATCGGTTTCTGACTTTGATTTCCAATTTCTCGGTTTAAGGTAATGTTTATATGTATATAAACCCTTTTGAATCATAACCTTTTTACCAATCACCACATGCATCTCCTTTTTTTCTTTATTTTGTGCTAAAGGACTAGCAGCGTTTAGGTTGAAGTGTGATTAATGCCCAAAGTGCAATTTTGAACCTATGTTGGGTAGGTTTGGTACTTTTAACTTTAATCATGTCATTTATACTAGTGAAGTAATTCTAGTCTTCTTAGTAGCATATACCATTTAGAGGGTATTTTGGTTGTTTGCGGTGTTGTGCACTCTTGGAGTTCGATCTCAATACAAAGGATGAATCATGAAGTTGGAATTGAGTCTCGGCCATTGACCAGCCCGAGAATCAATGAAAACAAAGGCGAGAAGTGAAGAAAATTCGATGCGAGTTGAAGGCGGGATGAAGCGTGAAGGATCAACAATGCGGGAATTTTAAGCTAAACTGCGAAAATTTTACCGTAAGAGTACGAAAATTCCTTGACCTTATTGAGGGGCCATGACTAAAAAATGCCAAATTTCGCTAGACCACTCAGAATTTCGCTGCTTGTTCCTTAGCGAAATAATTGTTTATTCTCTGAAATTTAAGCTAGCTTAGCGAAATTTCGCTAGCTAGCGAAATTGCCCACCCTTAACGAAATTTCTTGTTTAAGCTGAACTGTTGATTTAAGCTAATTAAATTCTTCAGCTAGCGAAAATTGATGCCTCGTCATGCTTTGTAGTGTGTGGCTTAGCCTCGAGCTTGGTGTATTATTACTTAATTGTCCTATAACTTAGCCAATTTCATAGGTTTTTGAGGTATTTTCATGCCTTGAGGTTGACTTTATCTTAAAGCTGCCCCTCTTGTTTTGCTATTCTAAGTAACAATTTTTCTGGAATAATTTGGAGGAAGGAGGAAGATATTTTGTAAGTTTTTCATTTTGTAAATAAGTACCATTATTTTTATTTAGGTTTTGCTTTCCTCTCTTCTCTCATAACTCTCTTACTTTCTCGGTACGCGAAACACTCTTGAGGATAATGACTAAGGGTGTTGTAAAGCCTCACTTTTCTTTGAAGAGGAAGGGGCCCAGCAGTGGTGGGGCATATGCATGTTGTCCTCTTGTGCCCAAAAGCTACGGGTAGTGTATTTATGGCCCTTATATATTCTCAAAAACATGGTTGCATAACATTGAATGTCATTAATGTGCGATACTCTCTATTGCTTTAGGATCAGTGCATATTCGGTGAGAGAGTGCGTGATTCTTTAGATGGTCTTTACGAGCCCAAAATGATATTTATATGTTGGGTTTCTCAAATTAGGGTTGCATAGCATTTAGTGTTATTGTTTGGCCAATACTCTCCATGCTTTAGAATAGGGTGCATAATTAGTGATAGATGTCTTGTTGTTCTTTAGATGGTCTTCTGAGCCTACGAGATGATGTGAATGTTAGGGTTTCAAGCATTAAAGGGGCCATAGCGCATGCTACATATTGACTCAAATAGGAGTTGCTTCATGGGTGAGGTTTGCTAGTTAAATATAGATCCGGTTATGCCATGGACTATAGGTTGCATGTCATAACGCGAGGATAAAACCTGAGGACACTTGTTTGCCCTAACTTGCCAAGTTAGTGACCTAAATCTTCAAAGTTAACTTTTTCACCTTTTACTTTCCCGGTTTTACAATTCTCGGTTTCTAAGCCATTCCCAGCGTTTTTGAAACACAATTTCAAAGAGTCCAAATAGAAAGCCTTACCTTCGAACTGTGAGTCACGGAGCCATTTTAGGATGAAAACCCACCCATCCCAGGTGTTACGAATACGAACCCTTTATGGTAGCTTGACTACGGCGATGGTAGGAATTTTAGGTGTATATAAATTTTGTTGATTTAGCTCAACTCTTGTGCCTGGTGAGAGGCCTCCCGAGGTTTTAACTCAATCGGAGTTTATTGGATTATGTCAAATGAGGAGCACTTGGGTTTGTTTCGATCATATCTCCCTTATCCAAACTCGGAATTATGCACCATTTCTTTTATGGACTCCTTGTTCTCCAAGAAATATTCTATCAAAATTTCAAAAAATTTCCCAACTGGCTCAACCGGTCCTCAAAGTTTCAACTCAAAGCGAAATTTCATTGGAAGCATGTATGGTCGGGCACTTTCTGGCTTGTTTGATCATATCTCCCTCATCAGGCGAGAATCATGCCGCGTTTCTATTGTTGTTGGATTCCTTACTCATTGAGGAATTCTCTACAAAGATTTGAGAAATTTTATCAATCGGTTCGATTAGTTTAGAATCGGCTCAGCTGGTTCAACGGATTTCAATTAAAGTTCATTATTGGAGCAGGTTCGAATTCGAAGCACTAGAGCTTGTTTTGGGCATATCTCCCTCATATGAACTCCCGAGAATCACCCACTCATTTTTAAGATTCCTTATTCTTGAGGAACATTGTATGGAAATTTTCAAAATTTTTTCTCGACCCGGCTAGTAGTTGGAATCGGTTGAGGCAGGTTCTTAAGTCTTCTATGGAACACTAATTTTGGTGGTTTTAGAGCCCAATCCTACTTGGTTCAGACTATAAGCTCGAGATCAGTCTAAGCACAATTTGGGTCAATTATGGACCATTTATGGGTTGCCTTGCAACCACCTTGTTCTAGATTCTTGAGGTGGTTAAGAAAATGAGGTTAATGGCTTGACTCTAACCTTGTGAATAGAGGGAGTGTTTATGGAGTGGGGAAGTCGAGGCGATTGAGGAGTTCTAGGGTGAAGATTTGTGCAAAATGGAGTGAGCTCAAATGTTTATGAAGGAGAAATACAAGCAAAAAAAATGTTAAGAGGAAGGGGACAAGCAAAAAAAATCCAAGAGTAAAAAAGAGAGAGAAGAAAGAAAGGAAGAACGAGGAAAAAGAAAAATATGAGAGATTCTCTAGATCCGGGTAGGAGTAGTCTCTCTCATTTTGATGGGTATTTCCTAAATTTTTGAGGGAGTGGATACCTGGTTTTGGAGACATAAAAGAAGGAAGACAAAGGGGCAGTAGCTGTGAATCCTACAGGTATGAACGTTGTATGCTTCTCCCGTTTCTTTTGCGCTTGTCTTTGCCTTTGATGTTTGCAGTCTCGTTTTAGGGCACTAGGAATTGTTTGGGTTAGTTCTCACTCATTCAGTCGGAGTAGTACACCATTTTTTGTTAGTTCCTTACTCACGTAGGAATGTTTTGAAAAATTTACGGACTGTTCTCAACTTCGGTTGAATCGGATCATCACGGTTCATTGGTTTTATTTTGAGAATAGTAGTTAGGGCACTAGGCATGTTTGGTGTTTCTCTGTTTATTAGTCGGAGTGTACCTTGTTTATTTTAAGTTCCTTACTCTATAAAGAATGTTTTTAAAAATTTTAAGAACTGTTCTCAATCGACTCAATTGGTTGGGGAACCAGATCATCCGGTTCATTAGGTTATGTTTTCAGGAACATCAGTTAGGGCACTAGGCATTGTTTGTGTCAGTTCTCACTCATTCGGGGTCAAAATTATACATCGTTTGTTTTGTTAAATTCCTTACTCTATAAAGAATTTTATGAAAAATTTTGAGAACTGTTCTCAACCAGCTCGATCAATTGGGGAACCGGATCGGCCGATTCGTTAGGTTCTTTAAGGAACTGACAATTGGGTACTGCATTGTTTGGGTCGAATTCTCACTCATTCGGAGTTGGAATCATACCTTTGTTACTCTATGAGGAATGTTTTAATAAAATTTGATATTTTTTCTCAATCGGCTCGACCAGTTGGGAAATTGAATCAGCCAGTTTGTTAGGGTTTTTTTTAGGGATAGCATGATTTTAGTTTAATTGGAGCATGACCTTTGTGAGTCAAGCCCATTCACTCCAGATTAGTGTACAACTATGTTTAAGGTCTGAAATGGGGTTTATTTTAGGTTAATGTGGTCCCATTTTGGATTCATAAGAGTTATAGTCCAATGCGGTCAAAAGGGTGTAGTTAGTTAAACACCCAAGTAGTTTGAAGTGTTTTGTCGAGCCAGATTCTTTGAGATGAATAGACATGTTTATGATTGCACAAGTGTTGTAGCATCAATTAGTGGCTGAGATGCAATGTATGGTTTCTCTTGGCTTCCTTTCATTTTGATATTTTATTTTGAGAGATTTTTGTATGCCCAAAATGAGCAACTAACCTTCCCCTACAGCGCATGGCTAGGGACCCCAGGTACGTGCTTGGGTTTTGGTATTTTCATTTACATGCGTACATGGTGTTTAGACTTTGATGTTTGTGGTGCATTTGAGCTTGTTGACTGACCTCTTATGTTGTGCTTAGCTAGGACCATAGGTATGCACCATTGTTTTGTTTGGTCGAGTGTTTATGCATGTTAGATACTGAGTAGGTTGGTGTGATTCGGGTCATACATTTGCTTACAGTGATCGATTAATCTTTGACCCGTATGATCCAGTGCACCGATTCATTAGTAGAGGCTAGGAGTTGGACCTAGAAGGGTCGCACCTCGCATGGGGTACCTTCCCAATAGGTAACCTAATCCCCAGGCAATCTTGTTTTGACAATGGACCATTTTCTGAATAGGAGAGTGATGAAGGTTTTCGTTCTGCACTTCATTTTCCCGTTTAAAAATAAATAAATAAATAAAAGTAGTGGCGACTCGAACAAAGCTGTTCTCGCAGGACGGTAGAAATCAACTCACTTTTTCTATTAATAGCCGAGTCGTGCCGTACGTGGATACGGGTAGGGTCCGCGGGACACTCTCACCTGATGTTGAGGAACATTCTTTGGTAGTGTCAAATTTTGCCTCTTTTCTTTGCACGGTGTTGATTTCTCTTTTCTTTTCTTGATTTCTGCTTCTTTTATGTTGATTACGCTTCTTTTCACTTAATTTCCACCGCAAACATACAAATTTGGTGAAGACTCCATATTTTTACATTAAATTGAACTTGTAAACCTTAAATATGCATGAATAATGGGATTAAAAATAGATGAGTTTTAGACTCATCAAAATCAAATTAGCATCTTTTTCTTGCGACTACTGTGGGCCCGACTATCATGAAGAAATCTTTAGCCGTCCTCACCGTAGAACTCAGCATATGCGAGGAAAACTTTATGATTTCTTTTCTTTGATGAAAGTTGGTGAAAAAATAAAGGACATGCTGTTTTACTTGATCAACCCCACAAATCTACAATAAAAATTTTTAAAACCATTCTTTTGTTACCAAAAATGGAATTTTTGATTAGATCAAGGTTCTTGTGTACATCTGTAGTACCACATTGATAAGAATTTTGTAGCTTAGGTTATCAAAAGCTGATCCATAAACAAAATAGTCATCCTGTGAATATTTCCATAAATCTTCTACCAAATCTAAGAAAGATAGACATCATTATCTAAAATGTGGATAGGGCGTACATAATCCAAACTAATCATATACAAAAGCAATGGTTCCATAAGGACATGTAAAAGTTGCTTTATCCTGATCCTCGGAAGCTATAGCTATCTGATTATACACGAATAACATCCGAGTAATAGCGAGGGTCCAGGCATTTGGTGAAATAGTAAGGATGATGATCATTTCGATTCAAAGTAGTCTTCCATTTCTATAGTCAGTACACTTCTCTCCACCCAGCCAACAGTCTGTATGGTATCAATTCATTCTTCTCATTCTGTGATTTTTACTCAATCCATAATTCTTGAGAGCCGCGTGAGTGAGGCTCACGAGATATCATGGGATATGATGAATCGGCGTGAGTCATTTAGACCTTCCTTACCACTTCTTTCATTACTTGGCTCAGCCTCGGCAATTCAGTGAGTTTTTTAAATTCTTCCTCCATAAGGATCTTATGCATGCATATTGACTGATCTGCTCTCAAGATCTTAAGTGAGCAAATTTATAGCTGTATGCTGTTGGGGTTTACCACTCTTTATACTCTCTAAAAGTTAAAATCACATTTATCCAGTAATGATCACTCAGTTTGAGCACTGTAGCTTCTCGGAAGGCATATTCTGGTGCTTGATGTTGTTTAAAGACCGCCACTTCCAGACTCTTCTCCACCACCTCTATATATTTATGTCACTGTACACACAGGTGTGCTTTTCTTCACTTCAAGACCATATAGTCTAGATTCGGCATTTGCATTCAGATTTTCCCCATCCAAGTCTTCTTTGCACAAGGATTTGATCATGCACTCTTCTAATGGATCCAACTTCATAAATTCTTGTTTCATCTCTTGTATGTCAGGAATTACATTATCAATCCTCATGCACTAAACTCTTTCAAAATCAGGTTGTTTCAAACTTTGATTTAGGTTAAAGTGTACTTTTTCTGTGCCAACCTTTAGAGTAAGCTCTCCTTTCTTTACAATCAAGGCTGCACCTATAGCTAGAAATGGCCTACCAAGCAGTAATGGCACTTGTTTGTCTTCCTCCATATTAATTACCACCTGAGTCCACTTTAGGAAAATGGAACTGTAATGATACATCTTCAATTATGCCCTCGGGTTGAGTCATTGATCTATCTACCATTTTGATTAGTGCCCAAATAGTGTTGTTTTGAGCCTTGTTCATTGCAAGTTTTGAGCACTTTTGTGTGCTTAATCAACCCAAATAACCCGATTGACTGCCCAAGCTCAGGCTATACTCTTAATCATATTTTGTGGATATCTTTGTGGTTGCAAAGCCAATTATACCATTATCTTCAAGCGATTCAAATCACGAAGGGCATTAAACTTCAGTACGCATGAACAAAGCGAAGGCAATTGGGTTCATCTGTGGAGGAAGAGTGGGCATTGCAAAGGGTTTTGCGATCGCTGCCAATTTCG
This sequence comes from Tetrastigma voinierianum, assembly GCA_016808115.1. NCBI lineage: Eukaryota > Viridiplantae > Streptophyta > Magnoliopsida > Vitales > Vitaceae > Tetrastigma > Tetrastigma voinierianum. The sequence goes on from JAEQBH010001625.1 coordinate 138,277, forward strand.
ACACGAGAAATTTTTTATAGCACGCCTGTTTTCTATGTTAACCATTTTTTGACTGCTTTTCGTGGTTTTGTACCAAATTGCCCTCATTGTATCTTTTGTTGTTTCATATTTTTTTGTAATTTCCTTGACTCTGAGCAGTATATAAGCCTCAGTCAAGCTCTGCAAAATCAATCAATCCATCAATCAATAAAATTGGTGCCAAAGATTTCAACTTTACCGCAGGTGTGATTTTCTCTCAGTTTCTCCTTTCTTGCACTTTCTCTGACAAACACCCAGTGAGAATGGCAACTCAAGGGATGCTGTTAAAGCCCTCTCATCCTTGAAGAGGAGGGTCACTAGATTGAAGTTTGAGGAATTAAAACCTTGTCATCTTATTGCAATATGAGGCTTTATTATCATTTAGGTTTCTACATTTCATGTTAGGTTTGAATCCTTGTGATGTACCCTGAGTGGCCAGTACTTGGCAAGCTTTAAAGGTTCAGTGGATACTTATTGCTAGATCCACTGATGCTAGCTTAGTTGCCATTTATTTGCTCCTACAGGTTAGATCCAGGGTCGGTTTTAGCTGCTTCGAAACATTAATGGTTAATAAATGTTGTATACTAGGAGAAACACTTTTAGGGTTCGGTCTTTTTGGCTAAACATAGATCCGGTTCAGGAAATGACTATAGGTCATCCTCCCCAGCCTTAAAAGGAAAAAGGCAGGACATGTATGTTGCCTTAGAACCCTAGCGCTTGATTAATTGAAACGAGATTCTTTTACACTTTATTTCCCAGTTCAGGTTTTGAGCCATCGACCTCCTGCTTTTACAGTCACCAAATCAAAGTGGAAACACCATTTTTCGGTCAAGCGTGACTCACTTTGCATGAAGAAAACCAGCTCCACGAGTTTGACCCTAGACCAGCATATTGCGGTGGCTTTGCTACGGTAGAACCTAGGATATAAATATTGTTGATTACGGACACTACCCTGCGTGACGCAGTCACATTTATAGGGAAAGTGTTGTGGGGTTAACTCCACGTAAACTTAGTCTTTACTGCGATAAAGGCATCAGTTTATCTTGCTTCCATAGTCACACAAAGCCTTCCCAAATTCATGGTTATCAATAGTGCAAGGTATAGTGAAACTTCAAGCATCTTTCATTTTATGTGGTACATTTTTCTAGATAATGACACTACAATTTGCAGATAAGCTCACCACCCCATTTTCATCCAATTTCCTCTTTTTGCTAATTACGTCTTTCATGAAGTTAGCATAATGTGGCATTTTATCTAATACCTCAGCAAAAGGAATGTTTATTTCGGTTTCTTAACATTGAGAACTTGGAAAGCGATAATCGTTTTGGCAGATTAGATCTTGAGAATGGAATTGGATGTTGATAAACTCTCACTTCCTTCTTCTTCTTTTGCATTCTATCATCTGTTGATAATCCATTTTGTTTCATTCATTACTTTCATCTTTTCATGTTTGAATTGTGTTTTGCTCTTTCTACATTACACAGCGATTTTTGATTTTCTTTTTCTGACTTTGTCGTCGTATAGTTTTCTCGGTCATGATGGCCATAGAATCTTTTGGATTCTTCTTTGTATCATTAGGGAAAGAATCCTTGGACTGATTTTGCAAGTTTAGGGCTAGTTGCCCTACTTAAGTCTCCAAGTTCTTCAAAGAGCCATTTGTATTTATATGAAATACATTTTGTGTTTGATTGGAAAACTGCATGTTCAGCAAATTTCTGTTCATGCATGTTGATTATTCTTTTGTTTTCTACCATATAGCTCAACATTTTCTTTTCAAATGATTGAGATCTCTTCTGTCCTTGATTATCTACTCTTTGAATTCTTTGATGTTGTCCTTGGAACCCAAGTGGAGTATAACTTTGCTGGTGCTTCAGATGGAGCTCTATAATTGCTCTTTGCTAGCTCTTCAATGATCCGAGTTTCTTCTTCAGCACTTTTTCTTTTGAAAGCTCCTCTAGAGGCAGCATCAACTATTCCTTTGAAGAAGTGATTCATGGCACATCTCAAAGTAGGGAATGTGTCCAGCTGAGTCATTTGTTCAATCATGCACATGGACCTCCTGGCCAACTATTTGTATCTCTCCTAAGCATTGAAAAGTGATTCATCCTCCCTTTGAATTAAATGAAATAATTTCTCCTATTCTTTATGATGTTAAAGCAGGACGAAAGAATTTGTTGAGATAAGCTTCTACTAGTTCTTCCCAATTCCTCACTGAACCATAGGGTAATGATTAAACCAACTAGTAGTTGTGTCTCTCAGAGAGAAAGGGAATAGTTGCAGCTTGATTACATATGGGTTGACACCATTCATCTTGATTGTGTTTGCCATCCTCAGAAATCTGCCTAGATGTTCATTAGGATCGTCACTTAGATGTCTAATGAACTGATTTTGCTAGACAATAGTAATCAAAGCAGGTTTTAGCTCAAAATTGTTGGTCTCAATTGGTGGTTGTCTAACTGCTGAATACTCTTCCCTGATTACTGGCCTATAGAAATCTTCCATGGTTCTCTATCTCTGTTGAGGTCCTACTACTGCTGCTACAAACATATTTTGGCTCTCATCTCTTTGCTCAGCCATATTTGCTATCTCAACTTCTCTTACTTTTTTCAGATTTCTCAAAGTCCTCTCTATCTCAATATCTAATGGCACTAGTTCAACTTCTGATTGACAATGCATATAATAAGCATCTACAACAATAACCACACTGAAACCATAATAAGATCACTGGATAGAATTGATCACAATTTCTAGCTTGAAGGATATGTAAATTACTCTTATTACTTGAAAAAAGTATTAAAGTAAAATGTTCAAATTAGCAATTTCCTTTTTGGTACAAATATTAGTCTATGACTCCCTATTTAGATACTTGGCAACAGCGCCCAAAACATGATGTTGGGTGTTTTTACACCAAAGTTGACCAAATTATTGATTAACTTAGCTAACTAAAGACTATTGATCAATCCCCATCAGCTTAGCCAAAAACTTGTTGCTCTTTTCTTACTCTAAACTATTTTAAATTTCAACTTGGTCTCTTTTACTGCAAGTGCACAGGTCAACAAGTAATAAAGAGGTTTTTAAGTCTAAATATTGTACCCACATGGATCTATAGGAAACTTCAAAGATTAAGTACTCAAACTACTCAAGAATATCACTATTTGAACTTAGGTTTCTAATTTTTCAATTTAACAGTAAACAAAATAACTGTATTTAAATGCTTAAATATGATTAGTTATACTTTAACAATTAATAGTTTCTTTGATTTGAGTAAACACTGGAAAGGAGTTGACAATGTGATTATTAGTTTTTACCTTGTTCATAAAAACAAATCGGTTGTGAGTTGAATCTTGAACTTGTTCAAGGGTAAGTTAATCATAGTCAGCGAATACCTTGACCACTGTCCCATTTCACGGTTTAGAACACCATGTTCCCAAATGAGACAGCATGTGTCTAAATTGCTACTTTTAGGATCTGATTCCTTTAATATTTGGATGAAACTTCTGGCGGTACCATCGACCAATTCTTAGAACTGGTTAGCCTTTCCTATAGATAGGAAAGCAGGACTTTTCTCCAAAATAATTAGTTCATCACTCTACAGATTAACCAATACACTCATTTCTATTGATAGAAATGACATATACTGATTAAAAATAACACAAGCTCTTTAAGTGTTAGTCACATGAACCAAGGGATCTATTCCTAACCTCAGGAACACACCTCAGTTATCACTAAAGAATATCCTGGAAATCAGGTGTTCGAACAGAGCCTATAGTTTGGTTCATTGAAATGATATATCAAGCACAAGAAAAATCAACATTTGAACTAATTAAGTCAGTTTAGACTTCAACATAATAACCCACGTTAAGCTGCGCAAGCGTGTGATCACATCATCGATAACTAGGAAGGTTGCTTCACCATCCACTAGATTACACATAACAATGACAAGTTGATCAAACAAGTCCATTATGCTCATAATCAAGAAAATGAGGAAGAACAATTCAAATAATGTTTTTTGCTTCACTAAAAATTCAAACATTGGATGTAGCTTAATTTTCAATGGTCACTCCACAAGAACTCAGCTCAGATCCATTATTCTATAAGAAAAATGAAAAACTACTAAAAATAAAAATAAAGAAAAGAAAACTATTTATAAAAATTCCTTATAACTTCTCTCCTAGTCTATTCTTTCTTATTGTCTATTTTTTGCATCCGCCTCTACATGCATTTCTACGCCATATCTCTTTGTATTTATAATCCAATCATTGTTGAAGTGAAATTTAAAGCGGAGGTTTTGGACTTCAATGCGCGGGCCCATTGGATGTTCCACTGACAAGTTGCCATTATCATTGTTGTTGCTCCTCATCGTGTCTTTAACATTGTCATGAGATTGTTATGACAGAGAGGCATTCCTAATTCTTTGCCTTTGTATTAGAATTTATTAAGTGACATTATTGGATTGGCCTTGTGTGGCTCTTTGTGATGTTCCACCGATGATCTTAGGAAAGATCGTTGCAACATAGTTAAATTTGTCGCAACATTGTATTCTTGCTACTTTTACTTTAATCTTTGGAAATATTGTGAATAACCCCAGTTTTGGCTTGTCTTCAAAAGTATCTTTGACTTTGTCGTGAACGTTTTGAGTTGTGATCTTTTAGGATAGTTGTGACGAGGAATTTGGAATCTTGCGACAACATTAACCTAATTCTCGAAACTCTTCTTTGTTGTCGTGACATAAGTGGAAATGTTGCGACAATTTGTATGTCACCTGCCTTAAGTTATGTAGCGACAAGATTTGAGATGTCACAACATTATTTCCTTTTTGCGCTCCTTCAGTTGTCACGACATTGAAGAAAATGTTGCAACATTTTATGTTTCCTACCTTAGTCTTTTCAGCATCTTTTATTTCTATTTTTGCTTGTTTTGACAATAATTCCTACAAAACAATAATTTGGTGAAGATTCCATAATTTTGCACTAAATTAAGCATCAAAGCCTCAAATATGCATGCAAAAATGGACTTATAACTAGATGAGTTTTAAACTCATCAGTAAACCAACCCTGGAACCCATTTTCATTGAGCAATCTTTAGAATTGTTTAATTCAGTTTTCAAGCCTCCCAGACATCCAATATTTTCATTTATTTTTGTTAGTTTTGTATTTTTCCTTTAAATCAATTAGTTGAACTGATAGCTTAAATAGTAAGGAGTTTAATTAGTTAAAATACTTGGTTAATAAAGCACTACAGTCCATTCCCTGTGGGATCGATATCCAGACTCTAAGAATCTATTATATTACTTGTTGGCCCGTATACTTGCAGATAATTGTCCACATGGATATGAAGCTAGGTCCTTCTAGATGGAGTGGTCATGAAGTGCTTTTCCTAAGGTTTTCTTTCCTTGGTGTCTTTATTGGTCTCAGCTGGAGTCACATACAATAGACTACCCGAACTATGCTCAAACCGATCATCGTTAGGTCCTTACGATCCTCTCATAATGCTGAATTTGATTTATCGTACCCTAATAAAATCCATTCAATACAAGACATTTCTAGTTCCCTCAATCTCTTTGATTAGGTTAAGTTGATTTCTTCAATTAAAACACATTGACATGAAATGGTTAAGGCCCAAGATATTATTTCCAGTTGTAACTATGGAATCCTTAAGTGCATCTGTCATAAACCATGTCTCATACACATTTCCCAACACAAATTAATTACAAGAAAACATAATGACCCAAGTTCTACACCAGCCAATATTAACATAAGCACATATTCACAAAACCATTCTAAAAATGATGTAGTAAACATCCAATTTTAACAATCAACCTGAAAGGTGTTTAGCATAAAATACAACCCTTAAATCCAACAATATTACTTCTATTACAAAAATAATGAAGACGAAGATGAGGAGATGAGTCAAAGTTTGAGATACAAATCGAAATAGATGATGAAGCACTCTCAAAACTTTGATTCCAGCTACAAGAGGTCCTATAGCTGGTTGATTCTTCAAAAATCTTCAAATCCAAAGAAAAAATACACAAAAATCATAACCCTAGAATGGTTCAAGAGAGAGAGAGATGAGAAGCCCTAAAAATAGAGTATTGTTGTCTCTAAGTCCCAACCTTAATGATTATTACAAAAGAAGAATATATAGTCCTTGGAAAATAGGTCAAAACTATGCGAAAAATAGCAAGAATTTAGGATGCTCGACGTCGCCATGTCGTGACATGAAGGGCTCTCATGTCGTGATATGGCCAAAATTGGTGTTCAGTAGTGTCTTCAGCAGGGTGGTCATGTCGCAACATGGCCGAAAGTCAGATTTTAGCAGGATATGGCTCGATGTTGCGACATGATTGTCCATGTTGCAACATGGAGCCTATAATAACAATTTTACTATAGATCTTCTCATTTCTTACTCCTTTTGCTTGTCGTTTCCTTCTTATCTACAAAACAAGGCCAGAGAGTTGGTGTAAAGTATTGATTATGGTGTAAATTTAGCATCGAATATGTATATTCGAAATTTCGCTTAATACTAATATGAAATTCCACTTTATTTCATTGAAAAATTAGCTTTTGGTTGTCCTAAGCAAGAGCCGCTCATTTTCCATCATTAAAACAAAAACAAGACTTGTTGAGCTCAGATAAAAAAGGCACTGGTGATAGTGCCTTAGGGATCACACGCCCCAGGTAAAGCAAGGAAATGCTGAGATAGTGTCTTACAATATAATAGATTGACCAAGAGTTAAGCATACCTAAACTAAAGTTCTTTGAGTGTGTGTGTGAAGCCTTACCCTCATGTGGTCAATTGCAATTTAGATGGAATTAGTTGAAGTAGAATTGAATGGAGATCTCTCACTCACATGGTGATACCATGACTCATGAGTGTGTAAGACTCCATAGGCTTATTGGAAACTGTACCATTTCTCCACTAATGGGTCAATTCCACAACTCTTAGGATCGAGTAGGGTCTTCAATAACATGTGCGTAAGCAGGTAGGGTGGTTGAGTAGGTGAATTTTGGTTGTTTCCAGCACATTACAAATTTCCTTTCTTTCCATCCTTTATCAAACCGAGTTTTTACACAATTGAGTCCATCTTAGCCTCCCCCAAACTTTGTTCTTTACATCTTTTTCATCACACAACCTTCAAACTTGGTTTGATTTTCACCTTCCTTTCATGATCACCAACAAGCTTTATTCTTTTACTTTTATGAACTACAAGGTATGGACCAGTGCAATGTTCAACCCCTTTAAGCTTTCTACCTATGCTTAGTGAGCTTTAGGTCAGCAGCTCCCAAACCAGATAGTCTTAGAATACTAAGTGTCGAGACACCCTTTCGGACTTAATCACTCAAGGTAGGAAGGTACGAGGCCAAACTTACTCCTCCTTGATTTATTCTTTCTTTTTTATTATTTTATTTACTTTTCACAACCAACCTCCTTTGATTCATCTTACTAGCACAACCATTTCAACCAAACTCCCAATTCACTCTACATGTCTTCACATGATATTGAATTGAAAGCAACATGTTAAGGGTAAACAAAGGTTCTTTGACTAAAATATACTTAACCAAAAGGGTTTAAGGTGACAATTCTTGGTTTTCTAAAAAGAAAATGTCTATATGGTTCAATTTGGGTGACAATGGATCAATGCACATAAGGGTTAGCTAGAAAGGCTCAACTAATCTAAGGATGGCCTATATCATTTCCTAATTATGGTGTTGCCTAGGATTTCTCCTTAAATGATACTTGAACAAGTTCTAGAGTCTTAGGAGATCAAAATAGATGGTGATCACCTAATTCTTCTCTAAACCAAGCAATATTGACCAAACAAGGTAGTGTGACTTGTGCTATAGGTGGTAAGAACCTTTGGCTAAGTCTACAACTCAATGGTAAAACCATTATTCTTTAAAGCATAACTATCTCTAGTTTTTTTCATATGAAAGAAATGTTCAATCATTACTCATCATAGACATCAAAAATATCCAAAGATAAACTCAACAAACACCAAAACAAAACTTTTCAAATATTTTTGAACTTTTTAAAAAATTTCAAATTTTTATGAATTATAGAACATGCACCAATGATCACATTTGAGAAAACTATATGGTAGCATAATACTTTCCAATCATTCAAGAACAATTGATGATAGACATGACAGATCAAGTAATATATTCAACAAGATAGCAGACCATAAGCATGAAAGTATGATAAAGCATAATCTAAGGATGCATCAACATATACCAAAATAAGCAAGGCATAACTAAACAAACCAACGAAACCAAAACAAATCACCTAACAAAACAAACAAACCAACTCAGTTCCAAAGTTTCATAAAAGAAGGAGATATGAGGAGAAAGAGAGTATAATCCCAAAGTATATCAAAAGAGAAAGATAGAGAGAAATAGAGTTAAAATCATGTCCAAAATGGGTAAACGTTGCCCCCAAACTTAAAATTAGCACTGTCCTCAATGCAAACAGACTAGGGGAACAGAAAACCCCCTTTTTTAGTCAGTTGGCATGTCCTTATCTGAAGCTTAATTTTTTGGTGGTGATGTTGGTGGCCAAGCTTGAAACTTGAATGATGAAGAAGGACTCAGAGGCCTATTTGATGAAGATCCCAGGCTATGATAATGGTCCATGAGCTGAGTCACATACTAGGTGTGCTAATGTTGCCATTGGACATGGAGCTCCTACCTCTATGCTATTACATCAAGCTTCTGCATAATCCTGTCGTTATCCACATGAAGCTGGGCATTTCTTTTCCTGTAGTCTACTCATCCCATTAGATTTTGGGCAACTCTGTGATCCTATTAGACATATTCTCCAAGGCACTTTGATTGTGCTCTCCTTCAGCAATTTCTTCTTCATTATCTAAGTCTTCATACTCTTTTCAGTTCACTTCACTTTCTCATTAGGTGTCTCGATAGTAGTCTTAAGAGTTGTGCTTTCTTTTCTGAGGAAAGAGGAAGGATCATGGATGTACCTTCATTTCTAGACATACCTGGCTCGAACAAAGCTCAGTAATGAAGGATGGATGCATGATGGCCTTCCCATAAACCGACTCCAAGATAGAGTTCTTAATCACCGTCCCCACATTAAATTTAAACCTAATCACAATAGCATAAGTGAGCATCGCCTTGTCCTTTGGCACTATAAACACATGCTTAATCAGAATGAGCATGGATGAAACAAAGTAGAACCAATACTTAGCAGTCTTGGTGAGTCCAATCCTCATAAATGATTGACTTTATTCAAAATACTCTTCTTCCATGGATACTTTCCATCGGTCAACTTCTTCAGAATTAGGTCATAATTGGATTTTCTATAGAGTGCTCGGTACTCTTCACTGTCATCATCTTCTAGATCGAAAAATCTGTTCATAGTCATGTTATCAAATGGTACCCAAACCCCCCTTACAAATATAGTCGAGCCAATCATATCATGCAGATTGACATGAAACTCACGTAATATGGAAGCTACTTTGAGATTAGGATGCTCGCATAGCTTGTTCCAGTTTCTTCTAGTGAAAAGGAAGGCGTGAAAGTTGGGGTTGTTCCTTGGGAACCCGCTCTCAAATACAAATAGCCTCACACTAAGAATGTCATATTTTTCATTTTCTACTAGAGAGATGAACTTCCTTGGGTTCAAGGGTGATGGAGAAGGAGGTGTGGTACCCTCATAACTGTTCTTTATCTTCTTAAGAGCCATTATTATTCACTCGAAACTTTTATTGAACACTTGGCGAGCGTGACTTCTTTAGCTCTTCAAACACTAACCCGACTCTTCCAAATAGCCTCTACACAACACAAACTGAACACCCTAAAGCAACCCAGCCCCATAAGAAGAATGCAATAAAAAAAACAAAAAAAAAACTCCCCAACTGAGTACACTAGTTGTTCTTCAAAGAAAGTCTTCAACAATGATGGCTAGGGTTTACTTGTGGAGGAGAGGAATGGAACTAGGGAAGGTTGTGGTGGAGATGTAGGATGATGTAGTGACGATTAGGGTTAGGGATGATGGAAAGAGGAAGGGAAGATCGATAGAGAGAATGAGAGCAATTGGAAGAGTTAGAAAAAAAATGAAGAAGCAAGGGGTTTTAATTCAAAAATCAGACCCATGTCGCGACATGAGAGGGTCTCATGTCGCGACATGGTTGATAATGGAAAAAACAGGAATTTTAAGACGTTCCATCTTGCAACATGATGTCGCGACATGGATGAAAATGTGCAAAATAAGATTCTCAAAAATATTTGATGTCACAACATGATGTCGCGACATGACCAAGAATGAGTAAAAACAAGATTCAACTTTTTTTAACTCGATGTCGTGACATGAGTGCCCATGTCGCAACATGACTGAGAATTCAATAGAATTCTTCTACTTTCCTTTGCATTTGAAACTAAAATTCCTTTAGACACTTCAACTTCAATCCCTTCTATTTGAAACCTTCCCGACTCATGTCATTCAAAGTCTTATTTCTCGAAACTCTTCAAAATTTTATTTTCCTTCCAATTCTTCCTCAATATCAATTGTGTATTCTTTCGAATTATTTTTTCTACAAGTGCTCTTCTCTTGTGTCACTACAAAATCTGAAACTAAAACACACTAAAAAAAAACATGAACATATCTAATTATTACAAAATGGAATCAAAACTAGCAAAGAAAAAAGCAAGGGATTAAGAAATCCTTATTTAGCTTGGGATGCCTCCCAAGAAGCTACTCCATTTTTAGAGTCTAGCTAGACTCATTAGAAAATTTTGAGAGCTTTGGGTTGGCCTTTGATCCATCATGGCCAATGCTTCCTCATCATCCTCATTGAGTGCAAGGATGAAGTTCTCCACCTCCATAATATGAAAAATAAGCTCAAATGCCAACTCCTTGGTAGAAGAGTGGAGTTATGGCTACTAATCATAATGACTGAAGTGCTCTGAAGGAATTTCTGTGAGATTACTCTATAATGGGTGACTGAATATTCTTGCATACCTTTAACTTTTTAGCTCATCATTAAGAGCATGTTTTGGATGATCTGAATTTTCCTTTTTCTTGCAGTAACGGTGTTTCTTCATGCTTTTGCATTGACTCTGATCACTTTGTAGCAATGAAGTTCTGGGGTGCTGCTGCAATTAGTACTCTTATAGTGCATAGTCAATGGAAGAAAATTAAACTTGTCATTAACCAAGCAATACCTTACTATTATCCGGATATTTGCTCTTAAGCTTGCATCTTGTCTAATAATTGCTCTTCCTCAATAACAAACTCATTCTTTTTCTCCTCAACCAATGTCAGGTTTTGAAATTCTTCCTCAATGTAAAGGCCATTTACTTCACCTCCGTTATGTGTTGTCTTCATTATCCTTTCGAGTTTGACATGAAGTTGTATTAAGCGATACAAATCAATTACCCAAGTTGATTTTCCAAGTTTTTCAAAGAGACCTTTATGTTCACTTGTTCTTTCTCTAAGTTTACAATGTGGTCATCATTGTTTTTCTTTATGTCATTTAAGAGAGTTAGAACATTCTCTTGAAAAGATGATTGCTTCTCTTGTTCTTGAAAACTAGAGTTAGAAACTCCTTGTCCTTCGAATCTTTGGATTTCCATAGGGGAAATTCTCATATGTATAACCCTCATTATAGTTGAGATAATATGCCTCCGCATAATTAAAAAATAGTTGGCTCATAGAGGCATATTCTTGCATTGCTATTTGAATTTGTTCATCATTGAGGCTTTCAAAAGCATCAAGTTTCTTTTCAAATGTGGGGAAGAACTCATCTTCGGCTGTATTGTACATTTATGCTCAACAATTATAATAAAAATACAGAAGAAAAAAAAATGAAGTAAACTAGCTAAAAATAATAAACAACTAAAAATGAGAAAATAATTTTTTTTCTCAAATTAGCAAACTTTTCATTCATCAAAATATCAATCCAAACATCAAAACACATTGTTCCCAGTCAACGGCACCAAAAACTTGTTAGTGGACGATGTTGTGCATGTTATATAAAAATAATTTCCTAAAATACCGCAAGCCCATGTGTCACAAATAATAAAGTAGCTTTCAAATTAAAAACCCGTTATCGATCACATGGGGAAGGAGATTTTTTATAGGAACTAAGTACCCCGGTTACTAGATCTTTTCAATATCTAAGAAAATTAATGATTTGGAGAATGATTTTCAAAACAAAACAAAGTAAAAAAACAGGGGAAATATTGATGCTCAATTGCAAGAAACGAATCAAAATCGAATAAAGAACGCAAGGGTCAAAGATACCAAGGTTGATTGTCTTAATTGATGCATTTTGATTTATATGTATTAAGCATGGGTCAAGTGAAAGTGTACTTATGTTGGTTAAAGGAACAGGAGTGGTTTTACGCTGTGTCTTCCTCGTTCCCCTGACTTATCTTCTACACTAGGTCCTTCTAGGTCATTGAATGGTACTTTTGAGTAGTTATTCATGGGTTTCATATTGGTCTCTGCTGCTGGATCTTTCACAATGGACTAAGATTATCCTTGAGCAGATCCAGCAGTTAACTGATCCCTCCTGAAATGCTGAATTAGTGTTTCATACAATAATCCGACAATACTATAAATTTCAGTTCTCCGGTCTCTTTTTTTTTTTGATTAGGTTAAGTTAGTTTCTTCAATTAAAACACATTGGCAGCAAGCTGGTTTAAGGCCAGTTGTTTCCATGTGTATGGAATCGCTAAGTATCTCTCATGATCAAGTCTATTACACATTCCTAGCACAAATTATTACGAAAAACATAATAATCCAAGTTCTACACCAACCTCCAACGTATGCACATATTCACAAAACCATTCTAAAAATGATATAAATCAAACATCGATTTCAACAATCAACACTAGAGAATTGTTTAGCTGCTCATTACAACCTTTAAATCCATCAAAATTACTATATTATAAAAATAATGAAGAGGGAGATGAGGAGAGGAGTCAAAGTTAGAGATACTGATCGAAATAGATGATGAATCACTCTGCAAACTTTTAGTTCTAGCATGAAGATCCTCTAATAAGTTATTTTCAAAAATGTCAAATCACGAAAAGAAAATTTCACAAAAATCGTAACCCTAGAATGGTTTAAGAGAAGGAGATTAAAAACCCTAAAAATAGAGTGTTCTTGTCTCTAAGTCCTAACCATAATGATTATTTCAAAAGAAGAATGTATAGTCCTTGGAAAATGGACCAAAATTGGGCTAAAAATAGCAAGAATGCGGAATACGGACTTCATAATATCACGCAACATGAGGCTCTCATGTCATGACATGAAAAAACTAATTCAACGGTGTCTTCAATAGAAGTTGGCAAAGAGTCGTGCGACGCTGGCGAGGCATGAATCTTCAATGTCTCAACAAGGTTGCTCATGTCTCAACAATTTTACTGCAAATCTTCTCATTTCTTGCTCATTTTTCTTGCCTTTTCATTCTTATAGGCAAAACAAAAGCTAAGAGGGGGATTAGCCTAGACTTGAGTGATTTGGTTGTGAATTTAGCATAAAAATATCAATATATTCAAGAACTATATGCTTAAATTCTAATATAATTCACTTTATAGATCACTGTTTTTTACATTGCAGAATTGGTTGGCTTGCATTCTTCCTCATCATGATTGGGGTTCATATCATGTTGAGAAATAAGGCCATTTTTTCCTAGAAACTCTTAGAGAATGCACTACTACTTCCATTGGGATTACTGCATCTTGTCCATAAGTTAGAGAAAAAAGACCTACCCTTGTAGAAAAACTTTTAGAAATCCTATAGGTCCATGTTGTCTTTGATAAAATCTTATGCTAGTGTCTAAGATTCTCATCTAGCATTTTCTCTAGGATTCTATCAACACTTTGTTGGATGTCTCTGCTTGTCCATTGGCTTGAACATAGAAAGGAGTTGATCTAATAAGTTGTATCCCATAATCCACAACAAAGTAGTTTATCTCATCTCCAATAAATATAGTTCCTTGATCAATAGTAATGGATTGGGGAATCCTAAACCTATGAATTGAATCACATTCTTCTATTCTGCTTTCTTCAATGGTACCGCCTCCACCCATTTAGTGGAGTAGTCTGTAGCCACTAGGATGAAGTTATGCCCTTTTGATGATGCTGGATAAATTTTCCCAATAAAGTCCATGGCCCATCCTCTAAAAGGCCATGGCTTTACTATTGAATGTAATTCAACTACAAGTATCCTCTATATACTCCCATATTTCTAGCATTATTGAAAACCTTCAGAGTAAGTTATGCAATCTGTTAGAATGGTTGACCAAAAATAGTCGTGTCTTCTAATCAACCAACGCATATTTACTCAAGATTGATGGGCTCCACAAACCCCTTCATGAACCTATTTCATTACTTCCATGCTATTTGGAAAAGATAACCATTTGAGTAACAAACCATCAACCCTCTTTTTGTATAGTTGTTCTTCTAGAACAAAACTCTGAGCTTGAATCTTCACTCTTTGGGGAACCCTCTGGTTTGAATTCTCCAAATATTCTTTGAACTCTATTCTCTAGTCTCTAACAAAATTCATGTCATTATTGAAGATGTCTAGGCCGATCACCCTTTCAAAGATTGAAGGGTGATACTTCTTCTCTATCTCGATGAGTTTATGGTTCAATTCTTCACCCATTTTTACACCAGAGGCTATTTGTGCATGTTCATCAACCTCCCCATTTGATTCCCTAGGCACATGTTCAAATTCCACTTTATCAAAAGCACCTAACAATTGAATGGCAATAGTAAAGTAAGGTGCTAAAAGCAAGCTATTGCATTTATACTCCCTTGGTAATTTCTTAATTACCAATTGAGAATATCCAATGACTCGAACATCTTTTTCCCTAAGCTCTAGTAGGATTTCTAAGACAATCACCAAAGCTTCATACTCGGCCTAATTGTTGTTGCATTCAAAGGCTAGATTGAAAGACAATGTAGTCTTTACTCCCCTTAGTGAAATAATCACTATTCCTGCTACAACTGAATTCTTTGTGCTTGAACCACCAAATTTAAGGATCAAAGGTTCCTTTTTTGCTCCATAAATTTCTAGCTTCACCCTTTGCTCTACCTCAATCTCTAGGGAAGGATGACCAGCTAATAAGTTTGTTAGTGCTTATCCCTTGACTAATTTTTGTGGAAAATAAACCAAGGTGAATTCTTATAAAGCAAGGGACCATTTACCAATCCTCCCTATGATTATTGGCCAGTTAAGCATATGTTTCATAAGATCAGTCCAAGAAACTACATGAAGCCAAGACTTGATTAAGTAATGTCTCAATTTAGTGCATGCAAAATACAAGGCCAAACATAATTTTTTCAATTGGGGTATATATTGTTTCTATTTGATTTAAGACCCTACTCGAATAATACACAACCTTCCTAAGCCTTTAGAATTTTTTTTGTGCCAAAAGAAAACCTATTGACTCATTTGCGGCTGATAAATATAATTTAAGTGGGTAGCCTTGTATAGGTGGCATTAAAACATGGGGTTTAGAGAGGTACTCCTTGATCTTGTCATAGGCCACTTGATGTCCTTCTTCCCGCCTAAAATTTTCCACTTCTTTCAACTTTACCAAGTTAGAGAATCCCTTAGTTTTACTTGCCAGGTTAGAGATAAATCTTTTTAAATAATTTACCTTACCCAAAAAATTTTGGAGTTCTTTCTTGTTTTGTACAGATTTGGCTGAAGTAATAGCTTTTGCTTTATTTTGATCCACTTCTATCCCTCCTTGGTGAACTAGGAATCCAAGAAAATTCTTGGCACAAACTCCAAATGCACATTTGAGTGGGTTAAGCTTCAACTAATGATATCTCATCATTTCAAAGCTTTTCTTTAGATGGTCCACAGGCTCACTTGCTCTTTTAGATTTAACCACGATATCATCAATGTATTACTCCATGTGGTGACTTAGCATGTCATGGAAAATGGAATTCATCGCCCTTTGGTAAGTTGCACATGCATTTTTAAGACTAAAAGGCATGACCAGCCATTCAAATGTCCCTATGGAGCCAGGACATCTAAAGGTGTTTTTAGGTATATCTTGTACTATTATTAAAATCTTATTGTAACCAGAAAAACCATCCATAAAGGACATCAATTCATTATTAGCGGAAAAATCAACTAATATATCCACAATAGGCATCACATACATGTCCTTAGGAGTAGCGGCATTTAAATAGCCAAATCTTAAAGAGGATCAAATCGTAAAAGTAACTATTTAGGAATATGGAAAGCTAAATAGTGAAATGTGTAGTGTTAGGAGGCATTCCCAGGCTAGACTATTCTTCTCTTGGACAAATCAAGAATTCATGCCCATAATAGTATTATCTTTGGGAACTATGCAAATTGATAGTTAGAATACTGATCCATTCCTAGTGCTAGTTCTACTTGGTGAAATCTCTAATTCTAATTGACTTAGATTTAACATTGACAAGAATTCTTTCATTCAATTTAATGTTGATAATTCAAAATTCAAATTAGAAGTTCAAATAGTGATGATCTTAAGTAGTAGGAGTAGTTGATCTTTAGATTTTCTAACCAATCCCTATGGGAATGATATCTGGACTTAAAAATCCACTTTATTACTTGTATGACCTGTGCACTTGTAGTGATTTAGACCAAAACAAGTTTTAATTACAGAACATGATATGTAATAGTATGAAATAACTTTTCACACATTCAGGCAAACAACTTTTTGTCAGTACTACTAGAGATTGAACTTAGTCTTTGGTAGTCTTGCCAAGATTATTGGTTTGACAAGGTTTTTGGTCTATGTATTGATTATATATAATTAGTACTTTATAAGTTTTTTGCGTCGTTGTTGGGTATTAAAGTAAAATTTATGGATCAATATT
Organism: Tetrastigma voinierianum; assembly: GCA_016808115.1. NCBI lineage: Eukaryota > Viridiplantae > Streptophyta > Magnoliopsida > Vitales > Vitaceae > Tetrastigma > Tetrastigma voinierianum. Next base: position 155,148 of record JAEQBH010001625.1, read on the forward strand.
CCAACCAAAAAGAGAGTTGCTAGTTTGGACATTTTTCATTTATTTTTAGAAAATTTTTGAAAAATAGCTTTTAATTGGCAAAGTGCTTATTCGGGCCATCGATCTTTTTATTGAGCTTATCCTAATATTATTCACTGTCTAATTAATATCACTTTGATTTCAATGGTTATCATCAAAGTATTCTTATACAGTAACACAAGGCCGGCGAACAGCTTCACTTTGAAAGAACACTGAGAAATCTAAAGAAAGTGAGAATAGTAGCAAAAACAACAGTCATGGCAGAGCATGAAGAGACTAATTAGAATGAGCCAGTTAAGGTAGCAGGAAGACCTCAGAAGCAGAGAACAATGGAAGATTTTTGAAGACCTATCATAAGGGATGAGTACTTTGTAGACAAGAAACCTACCATAGAGGCAAACAACTTTAAGCTGAAGCTTGCACTCATCACCATGGTTCAACAGCATCAGTTTACTAAACACCCAAGTGAGGATCCAAATGAGTACTTGGGGAGGTTCTTGAGAATAGCAAACACTGTAAAATTGAATGGAGTCAGGCCAGATGTTTTTAAGCTACAGTTGTTCCCATTTTCACTAAGGGATACAGCAGCAAGTTGGTTTGAGTCCCTACCATATGGATCAGTCAACACCTCGGAGAAACTAATAGAGGCATATCTGAGCAGTTTCTTCCCTCCCGCTCTCACTTCAGAGAGGAGAGGAGAAATCATTGCCTTCAAGCATAAAGAAAACGAGTCCTTATTTAATGCTTGGGAGAGATATAAGAAGCTATTAAGAAGATGCCCAATGCATGGCATAGAGAAAATGACACAAATGGATATCTTTTATCACTATTTGAACTACACTTCAAATGGTATTATTGATGCAGCCTGCTATGGTGCATTCAAGAGGAAGAGTGTTGAAGAGGCCAATAAGCTTATAGAAGATTTGGCTAAGAGAAACTACAAAGCTCCATTTGAAGCTTCAGGAAGCAACAACAGACTAAGAGGAGGTGGTGTAATTGAGCTAAACAAGATGTCAACAATAGAAGCAAAACTAGATGCACTGATGAGCAAGATCAACAACCAAGAAAGAAGAAATCATTTAGCCCATGAAATGGGGGTTGTAGTAGATGTTGAGAAGAAAAATGAAGAGGGACTTGCTCATGAAGGTCTTTATAATATAGAGGAAGCTTAATATATTCAGGGAAATAGGAACTATAACTTTAAACCCAACAACAACCTCCTAACCCATTACACACTAGCCCTTAGAAACCATGAGAATCTGTCTTATGGAGGAGGGGTACAGCAGGGTCAAAGACCAATGCAGAAACATCAACAAAATTATGCTCCATAGGGTTTCCAGGATAGCAGCATCAGGGCAGTCATAAAGTAAACAATCTAGGCTAGAGGAGGTCCCAGTCTTTTAAGGATCAGATGCTGAACTTCATGGGTGAAAACAAAAGACTATTGAACATACATGAGAAGAAGTTTGTTGAGCTAGTAGTATTTTAGGTAAACACAATTGTGTATCAGGCCAATACTAATGCATCTATGAAGAATCTAGAGACTCAAGTAGGGTAGTTAGCGCTAACTATGCAGAATCAGTCTAGGGATTCTTTCCCTAGTGACACCAAGAAGAATCCCAAGGGCTACATGGCTATAACACTTAGAAGTGGCAAAGAATTGTAGAAAAGAGAAGAAGATGAGATTAAGCTGAATGAGAAAGAAGAACAATCTGAAACTGGCAAAGAAAACAAACTGAATAGAGGAAAGTGAGAAATCAAAGGTGCAGCAAGAGCAGCAAACTGAAGAAGGAAAATTGGAAAGGAAAGAGGAAGTGCAAGCTTATAAACCTCCTATTCCATTCCCTCAGAGGCTATAGAAGTCTAAGTTGGGTGATTAGTTCTCTAAATCCTTGAACATGTTCAAGAAAATAGAGATCAACATTCCATTTGCTAAGGCATTGACTCAAATGCCTCATTATGCCAAGTTTATGAAGGACATCTTGAGCAAGAAAATGAAGTTTGATGAAGAAAGAGTGGTAAGCCTGTCAGCAACTTCCAATGTAGTGATCCACAAAGAACATGCCACTAAAGATGCAAGATCCAGGCAGCTTCACCTTTCCCTGCACCATAGGGAATTATGAGTTTGGAAGAGCTCTATGTGATTCAGGAGCAATCATCAATCTGATGCCATTATCTGTGGTGAAAAGACTCAGTTTGGGGGAGCTTACTCCTACAACTATGACTCTACAGATGGCATATAGATCTATGACTTAGCCAAAAGGTATAATAGAAGATGTACTGATCATGGTGGGAAAATTTATTTTCCCTATGGACTTTGTTGTGATAGATATTGAAGAAGACAAACAAGTTCCATTGCTGCTAGGCAAACTATTTCTTGCCACTAGAGCAGCCTTGATTGATGTGAACAAAGGAGAACTCACTCTCAAGGTGGGAGATGAATAAGTAAACTTCAACCTTAATCAGAGCATGAAACAACCTGATTTTGAAAAATATGAATGTAAGAATGTTGAAAAAGTAATTCCCAGCAATTCTGGACTAGTTGATGATTGTAAGAATCAAGATTCAATAAATGAAAATATGATGAATTTCCAGTATATTGAAGATCTTGATACTGAATATATGAATGCCGGTTTTAAATTAAAAGAAACTATATTAAGTTTGAATGAAGACAATGCAGAAAAATCAAGCAACAATGAAGAGAAGGCAAGGTGAAATAGAAATTAGCGGTTAATTCTGAAGGAATCTACCCAAACACCGGAAGATGTTTCTAGAGTTGAAAGATCAAAACCTATAATTATAGCAGCTGAGTTGACAAAAGATAAAGAGCAGAAACTGATTGGAATTCTCATAAAGTATAAAAAAGCCATAGACTGGTCAGTGGAAGACTTGAAAGGGATCAGTCCATTAATTTGCATGCATAAAATCCTCCCAGTGGAGAATACAAGAACATCAATTGAACATCAGAGAAGATTGAATCCAATTATGAAAGAAGTTGTCAAAAAAGAAGTGCTTAAATGGTTGAATGCATGATTTATTTTTGAAATCTCAAACAGCCCTTGGAACTCTATCATGACAAATATTAAGAAGACTCCTACAGAAGGCAAAGAAATGTTTATGGCGACATTTCACAGCTTTGTCACGACAAAAGGCTGAGAATAACCCCTAGAAGACAACTGAGGATTATTGCAACATTCCAAACTTATGTCGCAACATAATACAAGTTAGAAGGAATAAATATTGTTGCAACATTCAAAAACTCTATCGCCATAAAGAATGAGAAGAGCTAGCTACTAAGAAAACACTAGAATTCTGTCACGACATAGAAATGATTATCGTGACAAAACCAAGGATAGAAAACAAGAAGATTGTCGTGACAAGGATTATTTTGTCGTGACAAAAGCTGGCAAGACTTTAGTGCAATGCAAGAAAATTTTGTCATGACAAAGATTCTTATGTCACGACAAATTCTCCAGAAACCAATAATACAAGTCATGAGAAGTTTGTCTGTAAGACCCGAGAAATTCCACTTCGAAAGAAAATCAGATTTCACGAAATTGTAATTCGTTGCAATTCAAAATTTATTCCCTCTAAATATCAGATGATGAAACGGATTGCATTGTTGGAATCGTCTCACGAAATCTAGCTAGTACATAAAATTTCATCGAATTCCGAGACAGTCGGAGTCGGCACATTTTCGAGGCATCGCGGTTCGGGTGCCGTAAAACGATTTTCGATGCGACGAAAGTCACATATAACATGTACTCATGTGCCATAAGTGGTATGAGGAGAAATGATGAAAATGCCACCAGATAGAGCCGAATATCAAATCGAGAAAAGAAGGACATAATCTGGCCATTATGGAATTTTGAATTTAGGTCACTAAAAGACAAATAAGCAATAGTGTTTGTCTTCTCCCACCTAAAAGCCAAAACACCCAGCAGTACTCGTGAGATCGAAAAATGGAGTTTTAGTGAGAGAAGATCGAACTTTCAGATTTACGCATGTATCCGACCGTCTACAGCCTTTCAGACAAGAAGTGAGAACTGGTTTACGTAGAGAGGGCTTCGTGATGGGTACCGGATTAGGAGTTTCTAAACTTCAGAGGTAGGGGTTTCTCCTACTTGGGTTTTATCTTTATTTAAGTGTATTTATGATGTTGAGTTGATTGAGGCCGTGAGGGGTCGCTTCGACGGCCCCAAAACTGATCGAATTGCTCAGATTTATGGAACTCTTGAAATTCCCCATGTCCGTGGATCGCCATGGACCGCTTGGGCGGCTAATGGTAAACGGATTCATGCAATGATTGTGTTGTGATGCAGGCGAGGCCGAATCGTCGTAGAAATACGGTTCAAAGAACCGATAATTTAGGCTTTGATAGGAACAAAGAATTCAGGTTTTAACGTTCTCGGACAGTTGTTCACAAAATAAATTTTGTGAAAATATGTGTTTGGTCGAGTGATTCAAGTGGGATTGCTCGTGTTTGATAATTAGCCCAAGTGAGCTAATCTTTTTGTGTATGAAAGGGTAAAATTACATAACATGATCAGGTGATTTAAATTATGTGAATATACGCATGGTGATATATTCAGATGTTATATGAGTTATTGAAATGGCATCATAATGCATTTCATATGCACTGGGGCAGCCTAGAAATTAGGTGAGTGCATGACATGGAAAATTGAAAGAAAAACGAAAACGTTTTGAAAGGAATTTCACAGGATGAATTTCCGAAGAATGGGGTTGAGAGACGGTCCAATGATCATTTCTGATGAGGACTGGCGATCGGCTTTCGAAGGTTCTCCAACACATTCGCCGGAGGGTAGTCCCATATTTTTACCGACATTTCTCGGTAGTATAGTTTCTCGAAACAAGAAATTGTTTCGAAAAGATATTTTCTCATACATGGCTGAAAGTAAGTGGAGGTTGAAAGCTTTTGGAGGCCTCGGGGGTATGAGTCACCTTCATGTAGACATTCATATAGATAATGTATTTCGGGCTTGAATGTGTGTTTATTTTGGAGCATTGTATATGCACTTAGGTGGAGAGTAGCCCACTTAGGGTGATTCCATTACTGAGCATTAGCTCACCCTGTCGAGGGATATTATATTTTACAGGTACAGGGAGCGAGCGAAGAGATGGCACATCATGAGATGGCACATCATAGAAACATTGTTTAGAAAGCAGTTATTAACTGGTTTTGTGATGTATACATGTATTAGAAAGTTTAGAGGCCCTTGTATATGTTGTATAAAGAAATTGATTAACTCTTTTGAAACTATAGGATGTAGTTGAGGTATATTCTTGTATTGTCATCGGGCCCAAGTGGTCGTTTTACTCATGTATTTGGATTTTGATGTTGTTGGGACCGGGTTTTATGCGGGTGTTGTATTTGGGGGTAGGGAACCGTGCAAGGAATCTGCCGGTGTGAGAAATGTCGGGTCACTCGATATTCCGCAGTATTCAGCGGGTTGACGGATGTCAGGACCCCAGGAAATGGGGCGTCAGCGTCTTCGGTATCCAGGCTTGGGTATCACGAGATACCTAGAGAATCGGGTTTGGGTATCCATCGCCCACCGCCGGTGGTTTGATGCTTGAAATATAGGTATGGAAACCTAGAGATTGAGGATTTGGGTTTAGGCCATAGTCAGTAAGAACATCCCTGCTTAGGTGTGGTTGATGTTGGGTTTAGGTATGAAGGATTACCTGAAATCAGGACAAAACTAGGACCTTTGCATGCATGTGTTGGTGTGTTTTGTGTGATTTGATGGTGTGTGTATGATGGTGTGTATGCATGTTGTATGTATGATGTGAATGTTTTGTGTGCTTAGAGCGGAAATAGCACGTAGGTGTTTGAAAACTAATTTTGGAGTTCTGATTATTATGGCTGGAAGGATAAAATAAAAGAAATAAATTTTTGAAATTTATTTGGTTTATCGGATAATGAAATCAAATTCTAATAAATTTGAGGTTGAACACTAAGGGTTGGTATTGTATAAAGAGGCTTTGAGAAATTACAGGCCATTTTCGGAATTAAAATGAAAAAAAAAATAAATTTAAGGTTTTACGATTAGTAAAAAAAGCTGGAAAAAAATTAAAGAAAATAATTTTTATAAATTTATTTCGTTTATTGAGAAATGAAATATATATATATATATATATATATATATATATATATATATATATATATATATATATATATATATATATATATATATATGAGTGAATAAATTTTTTTAGTTGGGTTTTACGTGTAAAGCGAAGAAGAAGATAAAGAAAATAATTTTTATAAATTTATTTGGGTGTTCTGAAAATGAAAAAAAAAATGAGGTGAAGAAAATAATTTTCTAAGGTTTTACAAGTTGTAAAATTGAAGAAAATTGAATAAAATAAATTTTTATAAATTTATTTGAGTATTCTGGAAAATGAGAAAAAAAAATATATAGGTATGTATTTTTATGTCTTCCATTAAATTTGGAAAGAGGAAATGAAAAAAATAGGTATATATTTTTGGTATTTTCAGTGTCTTTGGAATATGAGGAATATATATATATATATATGTATATGTATTTTAGGTGTCTCTAGTAACGACAAAAAAAAAAAAAAAAAGAGGTTCAAAAGCTTAAGTTTTGGACTCTTGTAATTGTCTTGTGAGAAAAAAAAATAAAAAATTTATTGCAACCTTGCAATTGTATTACAAGAAGAAGAGTGGAAAAAAAAATTGTATTGGAATTGTATTCTTGAGGGTGTGAATTGGCTTGGTTTGTATTGTAAGAGGAGAATTGTATTGCAAGAGAATGCATGTGGCTAGAAAATTGTATTGCAATATGGTGGTGCAGTGGGCTAAAATTGTATTGCAATAAAGAGGTTGGTTGTTGAGCCATTGTATTGCAATACACGGATTGTATTGCAAGGGTGTGCAGTGAAATGGAAGAATTGTATTGCAATATGGTGGGTTTAAAGGGCTGCTTTTTTTTTCTTTTTTGTATTGCAATACACTTGGTGTATTGTGGCTAGGAAAGGACTTGGGGTTGAGAATTGTATTGCAATACAATTATTGTATTATGATATGATAGATGAATAATGCTTGATAGAGTGAGCCGATTGTCCGTGAACATTAGCAATGATCGATGAGCACAGTGATCGTTGACCGGATCAGCGTGAGCAGTAAATTTAAATTTTTTTTTGAAAAAATGAATCCAAAATCAAATACAAGAGACAAAATTTTCGAAAAATGAAATTTTCAAAGAAATAAAATTTTGGATGTTAAAAAAAAAAAAAAAATTTTTAGGTTGACATGTGAAATTAGTTGTGCTTGCATTGCTATCAAATGCAAGGACATGAGTATATAAGGTTGCATGTTTTTTGATCGTGATTTTATGTTTCAAATTGTGTGGAAGGACATATACGGTATGATGTATATGGGAGTGTGATTGCGCGATTGTTCACGTGAAAAATTATATGCATGGTGTAATGCGTGTAAGAAAAGGGTGAATGCTAAGGTTAAGACATGACCTTAGGGATTTGGATAATGAAATGAACAAGAAAACTTGAAATTTTATTGAAATAAATGAAGGTGAGTGGTTGGAATTTAGCGCCATAAGAAATGAAGCCAGATCAAATTCATGATTGTCAAGTCCTATTAGTAATTGGCATGTGCATTGCTAGTTAGGCCAAATGGAAATTAAATGATTCTTGTTGCCATTGAAATGCGTAGATGGTTAGTAGATGGCGAGGGACGTGAAATCCACGGGGTGCTGATCATTTGTGTTTTTACTGAGTGTTTGATGACGGGCTTTGCGGAGTTGTAGGTGTTGTAAGCGTTTGCTATCGCCTGGTAGCATAGCGGGTAGTCGGGGAGGTCTGGCCTCGAGGAGATTTAGACGCATCACTCTCCCGGAGCATTCACGGGGAGGAGACCGGAATGGTGGCCGAGACCATTGGTTTATGCAGGTCGAGAAGGTGTTAGAGGCTATGGAGATTACCTCTAACGTGACCCGGATTAGAGTAGTTGCGTTCCAGCTAGAGGGTGAGGCCCAAGTATGGTGGAAATGGGCAAGGACCTCTAGAGACCTAGAGGCGATGACATGGGCAGAGTCTCAGGAGTTGTTCATGGTGGTATTTTCCGAGGAGATTGCAAAGGCTTCGGGGAGTTCCTAGATTTGGCGGCGATGATTGTGATGGATTATGTGACTGAGTTCCTGAGCTAGTGTTGTTGATGATTACGTGGCCACAAACTTGGTCAAAGTTAGGAGATTTGAGAATGGGCTGAAGTTGTCCATTCGGGCCAGGATTGTAGGACTTCGCCTACAGGACATGGACTCCATGGTTGGGACGACCTTGGCCATAGAGAGAGAGATCGAGGATACTCGGAACACTCGGGATACAGGTGTTGGTAGCAAGAGGGAGGATCAGCCTTCTTCTAGTTTCGGGGAAGAGGCAGAAGACTACGCTGCCTGGGTTTCGGGACTGGGGCTGGGGTGGGCATGTGGGGCGGGATTGCCCAGAGACGGGGATCCCGGGGCTTTGGGACGAGCCTTGATCCCCGGTTAAGCTGTAAACAGGGAGAGTATGCCAGTTCATTCCTCCTTCAAGGTACGGATCGAGAGGAACGGTTTCGGTTTCGAGGTGCTGCTCTGAACACCTTCCCGGTAGCACGGGTGAGACGGAAGGGGCTTGAGGGGTGGGCGGAGTCGGGTCTGGGACTCTAGGCTAGAGACTAGTCGGCGGGCGAACTATATGTTATTTATGTCGCTTGACCCTAGGCATATGAGGCGAATTGTCTTAGAGCAAAGTCTCATGGTGTAGAGGCTAAGCATACGAGGAAGCGTGGGATATGTAAGTGCGTTTCTACTCTTTTTAATTGTTGACTAGAGTAGCGTTTAAATTGTTGCATCTTGTGTGATGGATTTGGACTTAGAGGTTAAGGCCTTTAGAGAAACCACGTATAGATGTTCTTCCCTAGGATGTAGGGTGAGAGTTGACCTGATAGGTCAAGATTGTAGTGAGAAGATCTCAGAGATTCTACTCATGAGGTGGACACGGGATTGGGGTCGGTATGGCATAAGTGCGTTCATGTGCACGGTAACATCGCGTCGGAGTCGAGTGTGGGTGCCGCAGTGGGAACATTCACCACTCTTGGTGAGTGTGGGTTGAGGATTTGTCTTTAGGAATTCGATCGATGAAGACTAATAGTTTGAATCAAGAAATGAAGAGTGAGTAAAGTGTGTTGAAGCGAGAAGCAAGAAGGGGTCGTTAATCCTAAGGTGAAAGCTTTGGAGTATGGGTGTAAGGGCAGGAGATATCCGAGCTGTATGGGTGTAGAGACCGAGGAGATCCCGAATTTGCAGCCATGGGTGTAAGAGACCGGGGAGAGATCGAATTTACGTGTGTGGTGTAAGGGCAGGGAGATCTGAATTTACGTATGGGTGTGGGACGGGGAGGCGTCCCGAGAATTTATTGGTGTAAGAGACCGTGGAGAAATCAAAATTTACGTATTGGGTGTAAGGGCAGTGGAGATATCGAAATTTACGTGTGAACGAAGAGGCTGCGTAGTGTAAGCCGAAAAGTTATGTTGCCCGAGAGATGAAAACACACGATCAGATTATCACGCAGACTTAGAGTTGAGTGATAGGAGTCGGGAGTGACTCGAGATGAAAACACACGGTCAGGTTATAACATAGACTTAGAGTTGAGTGATAGGAGTAGGGAGTGACTTGAGATGAAAACACCGCGGTCGGTTATCCGCGAGACTTAGAGTCGGTGATAGAGTCGAGATGACTCGAGATGAAAACACACGGACATGGTTATCACTTAGACTGAGAGTTGAGTGATAGGAGTCGGGGGTGACTTGAGGTTTGGATACCCTTTGGAAATTGCATTGGGTGTTGTTGCGGCGAAAGGGCTCGGTATATGGAGATCCTATATGATATGGACTAAGTTGACGATCCATGGAACTGTCAGCAATTGTGGCCTTGGGAAGGTCAGCGTTTACACACAAAGTAAGGATTGTGTAGGGCTACACGTTGTGTGGATTATATACAGGTGTTAAAGGACACGCTACGAGCATACGTTCTGGGTCATAAGGGTAGAGGATTAATTTCCCTTAGTGAAATTCGCCTATAACAATAGTTATCAGGCGAGTATACGAATGGCACCATATGAGGCATTGTATGGGAGGCCATGTAGATCCAGATTATGTTGGGCCAGGAGTGGGAGAGGCTCAGTATTTGGTCCCGGAATTTGATTAGGAACGCCTCGAGAAGGTGACGATACGATAAGCGTCTTTCTCGCGACTCGGAGGCGGCGAAGAGCTATCTTGCGTGTCGCGACGTCGACCCTTAGAGTTCGAGGTTGGGGATCACGTCTTCTTGAAGGTGATGCCTAAGGAGGGAGTGGTCGGGTTAGGTGGCGAGGGGAAGTTATTGCCGGGTTTGTTGGGCCTTCCGAGATACTCGGGTAGGCTAGCGCTGATGGCGTCTTGGGTTGGCGATTACGCCCCCGACATGTCGGTGTCACGAGGTGTTTCACGTCTCCATGCTCCGGAAATATACTCCGGATCCAGCTCATGTGGTGGATTGAGGGACGGATGGGGACGGCCTCGGATGGGACCTTCGAGGAACCGGTGTGCATTGATGATAGCGTGATTTAGGTTTTGCGGCAGAGCCGTGAGAAATTGAGTGAAGTCTTATGGGCACTATGGAGTGGAGGAGTCCACGTGGGAGAGCGAGGACACGATGCGGGCCACCTATCCCTTCTTGTTTAGGGATGAAGGTACGTGGTTTAGTCGTTTAAGATTTAAATGACTGTTTACATGCATGGTAGAGTGCACGTTGCATATGCATGTGAGTGATTATGATCGTCCTGAATTTCGGGACGAAATTCCTGCTGGGAGGAGAATGTAGGGCAGAAATTCCAATTCGGAAAAATGGCAAAAAATCGTAATTTCGGTTGCAATTGTAATTTTAATTCTGAAATTGTAATTTAGGTTAAAAATCAAAAATTTATTCTCTAGATCTCGGATGTGAAAGCGGATTGCACCGTTGGAATCGTCTCGTAGTAGCTAGCATCATTTTATTGGTCAGGAGACGGTCGAAGTCAGGCACATTTTTCGAGGGCATGTCGGATGAAGTCTTGTAAAGCGATTTCGATCGCGACGAGTCACATATAACAAGTACTCATGTGTCATAAGTGGTATGAGTAGAGAAATGATGAAAATGGACGGCCGAGATAGAGCCGAATATCAAAACTGAGAAAAGAGGGACATAACGATCATTATGGAATTTGAATTAAGTCACTAAAAGACAAAATAAGCAATAGTGCTTGTCTTCCCCCACACAAAAAGCCAAAACAAGAACGTGAGAACACACTTCCAGGTGAATCGAGAAAAATGGAGTTTTAGTGAGAGAAGATCGAACTTCTCTCTAGATTTACACTTGAATCCAGAACCGTCGGCGGTCTTTAGGACCCAAGAAGGAGCTCTACGTAGAGAGGGCCGGCGTGGGTGCCGAATTTAGGGGAGTTCCTCAAACTCTCAGAGAAATTCAAGGGTTTCTCCCTACTTGGGTTTTATTCTTTATTTAAGTGTATTTATGATGCTTGAGTTGATTGAGGCCGTGAGGGGCCGTTTGATCGGTCCCAAAACTTGGGATCGAATTGTTTGGATTTATGGAACCCAAATTTACAGTCCGTGACTGCTCACGGACTGTTTGGGCGGCTAATGGTGTGATTCATGCAATGGATTGTGTTGTGATGTGTATGAGGCCGGAATCGGCCGAGAATGGAGTTCCTAAAGTGAGCCAGAGTAATTATTAACTTTTGATAGGAATAGCAATCTAGGGTTTTACTGTTCCCGAAACAGTGTTCACAAAATAAATTTTGTGAAAATATGTGTTTGGTCGAGTGATTCAAGTGGGATTGCTCGTGTTTGATAATTAGCCCAAGTGAGCTAATCTTTGGTGTATGAAAGTGTGAAATTACATAACATGATTGTGTGATTTAAATTATGTGAATATATGCATGGTGATATATTTGCATGTGTTATATGAGTTATTGAAATGGCATCATAATGCATTTCATATGCACTGGGGTAGCCTAGAAATTAGGTGAGTGCATGACATGGAAAAATTGAAAGAAAAACGAAAACGTTTTTTTGAAAGGAATTTCACGGGGATGAATTTTTCGGAGAATGGGGTTGGGAGGCGATCCGACCAGATCATTTACGGATGGGACCGTGACTGTTTGGAAAGTTCTCGAGCAGTGCCTCGGAGATGAATCCATGTTTTTCTGCAGATAACTGACGACCTCAGTTTCAAAAACAACAAGAATTGTTTTGAAAAAGATATTTTCTCATACATGGCTTAGGCAGGTGTGAGGGAGTCGGTGAGGCCTCGGGGTATGAGTTGATCATGTAGGATCATGTATTTGCTTGAATGTGTGTTTATTTTGGAGCATTGCATATGCACTTAGGTGGAGAGTAGCCCACTTAGGGTGATTCCACTGCGAGCATTAGCTCACCACAATAGGAGATATTATATTTTTTAACCGGGTGCGGGAGGCGGCGAAGAGACGGCCGCGTCTTAGAGCCTGTATTTTAGAAGAAAGCCGGATTGTGGCTTTGGTTTTGTGATGTATACATGTATTAGAGTTTTAGAATTTTAATATATTTTGTATAAAAGAGAATTGATTAACTCTTTTGAAACTATAGGATATAATTGGTATATTCTTGAAATATTGTCATCGAGGCCAGAAGTGGTCGTTTTACTCATGTATTTGGATTTTGATGTTGTTGGGACAGGTTTATCTGCGGTGTTGTATTTGGGGGTAGGCTCCTGTCTGAAGAGGTTTGCCCGATTTTCGTGAGAAATGTCGAGTCACTCGATATTCACGAGTATTCCGAGGGTTGACGGGTAGTCAACGGACCCCCGGGAAATGGGGCGTCACATTGTCACAACAAAGATTCTGATGTCATGACAAACTTTCCAAAGAGTGACAAGTTCAAGGCATGAGGAATGCCACGACATTTCAAAACTTTGTCGTAGCAGCACTTCTAGAGATAAGCAAAGCAAGATGACCAACTTTGTCGCAACATCCAACAGCTTGGTCACGACAAACCTTTCAGAGATAAAAGTGTAAGTCATCAATGTTGGTCACGACAAAGAAATATATGTCACGACAATTATGAACTAGAATCAAACCAACTTTGTAACAACATTTCCTACATTTGTCGCGACAAAGACTCAAGAAGATGAAAGTCAGAAATATCGCGACAAGCCTGACAAAGCTTTGAAGACGGAGACAAGTAAATTGCAATGTGACATGACCAATTTTTGGCCGTGACAGACATCCTTGATCCTACATTGAAATCCACAATTTCAACCTAGAATTCAAGCCCAACATTTCAAAACCTATAAATAATAGAGCGCTGGGGTATCTTCACGTGTCTTCGACCACCCTTGAGCTTTTTTGGAGGATTGAAGTCTCTTTTGTAAATATTTTTCTTCCCTTTTTTTATTTTTCTTTCTTTTTATTTTTATTTTATTTTATAGATTTATTTTTGTGGGATTAGAGGAGTAGATCCGGTTGAAATGTGGGCCAAACTCACTTTGTGTCGAGGTTTCATTTATGTCCCGATTCAAAGTGGAATTTGGAAATTTTTCAGAGATCCAGTTTATTCGGTTTGATGACAATTTCAATGAATTTGTTTGATCAACTAGTCATTGCTATTTGTGATCGATTATGAAGGATGAGCTCCCTACAGGAAGGTAGTGTTTGATGATTGTTTGTAGTATTAAATGATGTTTTGGGTATAAAAATTGGATTGATTTAATTGGTATTGCTCTTGTAATAAGTTGTTCTGAATATTAGTGTTCTGTACCTAAAAAGAGCTATATTTGTGCTATGATTTCTAGGATCCCCCTAAGTGACATAGAGATGGACTACCTGAGAGCAAGGAGCAGTGACTTAGGGGTATATTGCACTGATATCCTTGAACTAATAAACTCTAAGTGTCACTCTGGTGCAACACAGGTGATGTCCTAACCTCTGACTTCAAGGTTCCCTTCTATGTGACAATAGAAGTGTGTTCCTGAAGAATAAGGACCATTTGTTGATTTATCGGTTTAATTCTTAGAGGTTTCATCTCAATTTGGTAGAATAATCTTGATCTTGTGTTAGCATAGAGTCTAATAAAGGAGAGAGAGCATTCTAGTGAATTGCAGATCGAGGTACCAATTGTATTGGAGAAGGCTTATATTACCCTATCTATGGAGGCAAGCAGTCTTCAGTCCTAAGAGATGACAATGAGGTACTATTTTAGGAAAAACAGTTAAATCTTAAAGGGGATCAATTTCTAAAAGAGCTATTTTGACCCATTCACCTGGTTTAGGAATATGGTAAGCCAAACAGTGAAATGTATAGTGTGGGAGGTGTTCCAAGGCTATACTACCCTACTCTTGGACAAATCTAGGATTCATGTGACTGTACTTGTTCTTGAATTGCTGCAAACTGATAATTATAACACTGATTTTATTCCCAGTGTTATTTTTACTCATTGAAATCTCTAATTCTTTGTGTTTAGATTTTATTTAATAGAAGAAAATTTTACAAAAAGAATTTTCGTTACAATCTTGTTAGATATTTCACAAATCATAGAAAACAGTAGTTCAAATAGTGATTTTCTTGAGTAGTAGGGGTAGTTGATTCTTAGATTTTCTTATCAATCCTTATGGGAATGATATTTGGACTTATAATCCACTTTATTAATTGTATGACTTGTGCACTTGTAGTGATTTAGACCAAAACGAGTTTTAATTACATAATATTATATACAATAGCAGAAAACAGTTTTTACATCATATTTGGTCTCAACAAGTTTTTGGCATTACTACTGGGGATTGAATTTAGTCCTTGGTAGCAGTGACATAAATTAGAAGTCTAGACTCATCAGTTGTTTTAGTCCATGTTAAAAAATCAGTCAACACAAAGCTGAAGCAATCATCTAGAGAGCCTACCTTAGGTGAAGTTGCATACATGCAGAATTAATTAGTCGGAATGGGAATTTCTCCATACACAACTACATGAACAATTGGATCTAGGTTTTCCGTCCAAACAACAATTTTCCAACCCATTATAATCAAGGTTGAGGAATCATGAAAATTTTTCATATGGAAATTAAGCGATTGTTTTGCAAGTGCCACATCAGTTGAGTACAACCACTGCACCTCCTGGATTCAAGGGCAAGGAGCTTCAAGCTCTAACTATCAAAGACAAAGAAGATCATCATCTTTTGAAGAAAATATCTTATATCTTCTTAATGATATAAAGAAAAAATAGTAAAAATAGAATCTCTAACTTGGAGAATAACCACGTAAACATGGGTGCATCATACAAGAATTTGGAAACCCATCAAACTAACATGGGTGCATCTCTGAAAACTTTAGAGACTCAAGTGGGGCAAATGGCCCAATCAATGAAGGCAACTTCATCAAAATCTTCTTCGAGTGATATGGAGAAGAACCCTAAAGAATGCATGGTCTTTACTTTACAGAGTGGAAAGAACTTGGTGATTCTAAGAAAGTAGATAGTGAAACAGTGGAAGCTAAAAAGGAAGATGCTAGAATAGAGAAAAATGAGGAGAAAAATGAAGGGTACAATTTGACTCCGAGAAGGATTTTATTTCTCGACAATCCTTCCCTAATTACCCCACCTTTATCGATTCCACAGAGATTCAAAGAGGCCAACTTAGATGGCCAATTTTCAAAATTTCTGAATATGTTCAAGAAGCTAGAAGTGAATATACCCTTCTTTACGGACACTTTGGCTCAAATTCCGAATTATGTGAAGTTCATGAAGGAAATTATGAGCAACAAGAAAAAATTGGATGCCTATGGAATAGTGAGCCTTTCAGAAAGCTGCATTGCAATCATTTGAAGAAAGCGTCTAGAAATGTTGAGAGATCCGGGTAGCTTTTCCATTCCATGCGCAATTGATGAACACACCTTCATGAAGGCCTTATGTGATTTGGGAGCTAGTATAAATCTCATGCCATTGGCTCTGGTGAAGAAATTAAACTTGAGTAAGCTAACACCTATGACTTTATCCCTTCAAATGGCAGATCGATCATGGACTTACCCTTAGGGTATTATAGAAGATGTACTTATGAAGGTCAATACATTCATATTACCAATAGACTTTGTGGTTTTAGGGATAGAAGAAGCTAAAGATGTCCTATCGTTCTTAGAAGGCCATTTTTTGGCCATTGGTCAAGCTTTAATAGATGTGAAGCATGGAGAATTAACCTTGCGAGTCGGTGAAGATGAAGTAAAGTTCAATCTTACAAAGACTGTAAAATTCATCAATGAAGATAAGGGAACTTGCATGAGGGTCGATAGTTTAATCCCCTTAGTTAAAGAAGTATTGCAAGATATGGTTGTAATGGATCCTTTAGAAAAATGCTTGGCATAATCACTCACCTGACTAATTTAGACTTTTAGTATCCCTTTACAGGTCAAGCATTTCCATAAACTGTCCTTGAAATTGATGAAAATGAAGAAAGTGTTGTAATTGGGAAGAAATGAAAACCCTCGATGGGCTTGTAATTAAGGAGCTGCCCAAGAATCTTCGTTATGCATTTTTTGGTGAGAATTGCACTAAACCCGTGATTATATCGTCAGATTTGAGGAAAGAAATGGAAGCCAAATTGTTAGAAGTGCTTAAGAGGAATTTGAATGCTTTTGCATGGTCCATTGAGGGCATAAAGGGCATAAGCCCTTCAATTTTCATGCACAAAATTCTAATGGAGAAGGACTACACACCTACAGTTGAACTTCAAAGGCAGTTGAATCCAGCTATGAAAGAGATTGTGAAGAAAGAAGTTCTCAAATGGCTCCATGCTGGGTTCATTTATTTATCTAAAATAGTCCTTGGGTTAGTCCAATACATGTGATTCCAAAGAAGGGCGACATTACTGTGGTGAAGAATGAAAAGAATGAGATAATTTCTACTCGCACTGTTACAGGGTGGCTAGTGTACATTGACTACAAAAAGCTCAAAAAAGTGATAGGTGGTGTGCGTGTATATAAATAGTTGTGTAACCTAAAAATACCACAAGTGCATGGATCGTACAAGTAGTAAGTGGACTAGAACGTCCGGTTGTTGATCCTACAGGGAAGGTAGATCTAGACGTGACTAAATACCTAGGCTAATTGATCTTTCCACTATCTAAGCTATCAATTTCTAGTGAGATTAAAATCAAACTACAATGAAACTAAACTAAAATAGGGGAAATTGGATTATGTGGAGATTTCCACAAAAAATAAGAATTTGAAGAATAATACGTAAGGTAAAAACTACGGTTGGTTACTTTGATTAATGCACAAGGTTTATATTCAATCAAAGAAAATAATGTTAATGTCTACTTGTGCTTGCTCAAGGGAGATTGATATGAGATTATCACTCACGAGAATCACCTCAATTTCTCACACTAAATCACCTATTCACCACTAGGTCCTTCTGAGCAGTGAGGTGCAATACTTTCTAAAGAAAAATTTCCATAAATATCCCTATTAATAAGCTTAACTCCTTACTTGATAGTAAAAACCAGTGTACTAGATTTGATCAACACTAGGTCCTTACAAACCCAACACAAAGCCTAATTGATGCTTTTCCCTAATAAAATCCATTTTGTACTAGTCATTGCTAATTTCCTAAACTTCTTTGATTAGGTTAAGTTAATTCTATCAATTGAAATATATTTTGAAGACGTGGTTAAGGCCTCAGGTTCATTTCCAGCTATCACTCTGCAAGCCCTAGGTCAAACTTTCCTATTCTAGCTCTTAATCCCAAATCTCAACATATTTCAATTGAATAAAACTATAGTCATTCCAAATTTACATCAACACGCATCAACACAACCAGATTTTCACAAAATCATTCTAGAAAATATATAAACCAGACATTAATGTCTGCAACCAACCCTAGATGATGGTTTTGCCTCTCATTATAGCCATTATATCATCCAAAATTATGATTAAAAATCAATATAAAGGAAGAAATGAGGAGTAAGGTTAGAGATACAAAACAAAATGAAATGGACTGTCCTCCAACCACTCCAAAGTTGCAAACACCCTCTAGAGAGTATAATCTTCAAGATGGCTCTAGATCCAAGTGAAATCAACACAAAAACTCCAACAACCCAAGTCTAGGGCTTAGAACTCCAAGAAACACCGAAAACCTCAAGAGAGGAAGATATCTCTCAAAAATCATGCCCTAACCCTAATGATTGTCTGCCTATCATTGGTACAACTTATTATTGAAATACCCTCGGAAAATAGGCCAAAAACCCATGTTAAAAAGCAGTCCAACGTCACCATGTCGTGACATGAAGATCTCTCATATCGCGATATGATAGAAGAGGTTCTTCTGAAATCCGTTTGACGTCGCGACATAAAGATCTCTCATGTCGCGACATGACAATGAGTTCACTTGAAGAATTCTCCTCATATCGTGACATCGAGATCTCTCATGTCGCGACATCACAGTAAGGCTACTTCAAGTCTTGGTCTTGAAATGCATGATGTCACGACATGAGGAGAGCTCATGTCACGTTATGGCAGTAAGGGCTCCTCTTCATTGATCTTCTTTTGACTTGATGTCACGACATAATAGTGAGTAGCCATCATCTTTGGTCCTCGAACATCTTGATGTCCCAACGGGATATAAGTCCATGTCGCGACATGGCAGTGTGTAGTCTTCCATCTTGAGTAAATCATATGTCGTGACATGGACATGGCGACATGAGCACTTTAACAATAGTTCTTCAATTCTTCACTTTCCTGCCTCTTTTGCTCGGGTTTTCTTCATTTTTTACAAAATAAAGGTAAGGGGAGGATTTAGCCTGTAATTGAACTATATAGGTGTGAATTTAGCATGAAAAACTCAATAATTGTAAGAAATGAATGCTTAGAATAAGGTATAATTCACACCTAACAAATACCCCCAAACCTACCTTTTTTCTTGTCCTCAAGCAAAGAAATTACACATTTTTTAAGTTAAAACAAAACAAAACTTGTCGAGCTTATTATGATAACATCTTGTGCTATTTTCCTAAGGGGTTGAATCATTCAATCAACATGAAGAAAAGTTTGAGACAAGATCTTACTATATAATAGATTGACAATGAATTACAAACTTAATCCAAATTCCCTTTAGTGAGTGTGTGTGAATTCCTACCTTCTTGTGGTCAATTGCAATTTAGACGGAATTAGGAGAACTAGAGTTGAATGGAGATCTCTTACTCAAGTCATGTTTCCATGACTTATTAGTACATAAGACTCCATAGGCTTGCTAGGCATACCATTCTCCAATAATGTAGGCAACTCACAATTCTTAGGATCAAATAGTCTTTACATGGCTTGTAATGTATGGATTCGGTAAGGGTAGTTGAATAGGTCATTTAGGTTCATATTTTCCCAAAACATACAAATTTTCCTTTTTAATCAAAAACTCTATCAACCTTTCTCATTTTTCTTTCTTGTATCATTAAATCTCTTAAGCTTCCCCCAAACTTATCTTTTCGCATCTTTTTCTCACATAGCATTTCCCCCAAACTTATTTCATTTTCACCATATTTACAAGAACACCAAGATGTTTTCTTCTTCATGGAATTCAAGAACTGGAGTTGTGCAATGTCTAACCCTCTTAAGCTTTCTACCTACCCCATGTAGCGAGCTTTAGGTCAGCAACTCCTAGACTAGTTGGTCTTGGGCACTGGGTGTTAAAACACCCTTATGGACTTAATCACTCAAGGTAGGAAGGCTACAAGGTTAAACTTACTCCTCCTTGACTTTTTCTTTCTTTCTTTCTTTTTCACCTAACCTCTTTTGGTTACATTTCTTGCACAATTCTTCACCCAAACTCCCAATTCATACAACATGCTCTCATATAATATTGCACTGAAGCAAGCATGTTCAGCGTAAACAAGGATATTTGACTAATGGAATATAGCAGAGAGGTTAAGGTGTTTACTCTTGGCTTTCTAGAAAGATAGGGCTGTAAGCTAAGGTAATTTGACTTCATCAGGATCCATGTATAAAAGGGTTAGCTAGAAAACTTAACCAATTAAGGAAATAGCCTATATCATCTCCTGTTATTGTGGTGCTTCAGGATTTCACCTCAGTGGTAACTGAACAAGTTCTAGAGTCTTGGAGATGCAATGAATAGTGATCACCTAATTCCTAAACCAAGCAATATTGACCACTAAGAGGAGGATTTGACTAGTGTTTTGCAAAATAAAGGACATATGATAGTTGCAACTCGATAGTCAACATATTATTCTTCAAAGCTCAACTATCTCTAGTTTTCTTCAAATAACATAACAGTTCAATCATTTTTCATCATCGACAACACAACAACTCAACAAAACAAAACAAAATTGTCTATATATTTTTTAAATTTTCAAAAAATTTCCAATTTTTATGGGTTTTTTTACATATGCAATCAAGATCACAATTGAGCAACATTATGGTAGTTCAATATTCTCCAAACATTCAAGCACAACAAGTGATAGACATTATCTATCATGAATTATATCCAACAAAAATAGCATACCTTAAGCATGAAAGTATGACAAATTATGATCAAAAGAAGCATACATACCAAAACAAAACAAACTAAATAAAAAAAACCCAACTAAATAAACCAAAATGAAGTTTCAAGTTTCACATAAGAAGTAGATATGAGGAGAAGGAGATTTTCCCAACAGTCAATATTCAAAGTATGTCTAAAGAAGGGATACGAGGAGAAAGAAATTATCCAAAGTAAAAGTTAAGAGAAATATAAAGAGAGCGAAATCATTTCCAAAATGGGAATAATACCCAATACCCCCAAAATTAAAGGAAATATTGTCCACAATATAAAAGAAAGGGATATAGAAAAATCCGCTCATAAACTAGGTGACTTCATCATCCGACTCATGTGATGGTAATGGTGGTGGCCACGTCGGGAACTCGAATGGAAGAGGAGGAACTG
Organism: Tetrastigma voinierianum; assembly: GCA_016808115.1. Taxonomy (NCBI): domain Eukaryota; kingdom Viridiplantae; phylum Streptophyta; class Magnoliopsida; order Vitales; family Vitaceae; genus Tetrastigma; species Tetrastigma voinierianum. The sequence goes on from JAEQBH010001625.1 coordinate 176,193, forward strand.
GAGGCATAACTGATGAAGAGGAGGAACCATGATAGTAGGCCATCAAGCTTGCCAAATATTACGTATTAGCTTCCTCTCTCTGAACTTAAAGCTCCTGCCCATGAGCTAATGCATCCATCTTTGCAAATATTCGGGCATTGTCCCTATGCAAATGGTAGTTGCCCTCCAAGTAGTCCACAAATTCTTCATACACCGCCAAGGCCAAACCATTCATTCCCTTGGCTACAAAATCAATCTGAGCCTACAATGGCTCTTTCTCAACTTCTTCTTCTTCATTGTCCAAGGCTTCACCTTCAGCCTGATTCTCTTCTTCTATTCCTTCTCTTCATTCTCTTTCTTCCGTAGCTCTCCTAGGCATGCTACACCTTACAAGGTGTTTTGATTTCTTTTGTGGGTAATGTAGAGGCTACATTCGGGGGCATCTCTCTTCATTCTCCCTAATTGGCACCCTCGCTACCTCGCATAACTTGGTGATCAAGGACGGATGAGTGATAGCCTTATGATAAGTTGCCTCTAGGATGGAGTTTTCTATGATCTTTCCCATATTAAATTTGTAGCCTTTGACACTGGCATAGGTAAGGAGTGTCTTGTCTCTTCCAATAGTGGAAATGTGATTGGAGGAACCAACTTAGAGGATACGAAATAAAACAGCGTGTTAATTCCTCACTATCCACTTCGTTCAGCCCACACAGCGTGTTAATTATGTTTGTGTGAAATGGCACCCATATACCTTTTACAAATGTTGTCGACCCGATTTTGTCTCGGAGGTTGATGCAAAACTCTGGCACACCCAGTGCTACACCCAAAGGTGGATGGTCACACAGCTTGCTCTAACTCCATCTTCCTTGTAGCAAGTTGGAAAAATTGATTACTACATTTGTGAAGCCTCTCTCAAAGACAGACAGAGTGTAACTGAGGAATTGATAATCATCCTCCGCCGCCTTTGTTACAAACTTCCTAGGATTCTGAGGCGAAGGAAGTGATAGAGCAAATTTTGGCATTGTCTTTTACTTCTTGGGAGTCATTTCCTTCACTCAGTCCTTTCTTCAAACACTTGACGGGTGCATTGTACTATTATCTCCAACAACCCTTCTTCCTCTTCACAATATCCCCAAACAAACACAAAGCAAGCACCCATAGTTCCCCAACCCCAAAAACAATCTCAACAAACCAAAATTAAACCTTACCCAGAACCTGCCAAAAATTCTTTCTTTTGGAGCACGTTTTGACTCTAGGGCTTGTAGAGAAAGTTCGAATCGATTTGAAGTCATATGGAATGGATTGAAATAGGTGTAGTACGGTTTGGTGAGGATTGATGAAGGTTTAGGTCTTCAATATGGTAGAGAGGTTAGGGCTTGTTCGAGTGAAGAAGAAGAGCACAACGGTTGGTATAAGAAATGAAAGGCTCGTGTTACTTTTATTCAAAAAAATTTAAGTCATGTCACAAAATGACAGTGAGTTTGGCAAAAGAAAAGCTTCCATGTCGCGACATGAACTGTCTTCATGTTGTGACATGATAGAAAGTGCTTATTTCCATAAAAAAATCCATGTCGAGACATGAAGTTCCATGTCGTGACATGATAGAAAGTATACTTAATTTATGCTCCAAAAATTTTATTTTTTTGTCTTAACAATTCCTCAAACTGCATGCCACCCTCTCAAAACTTAAAATTCTTTTATTATCACTTACAAAACTCCTCTCAAAAATAGTTCTCTTCTAAACCCTTCAATGTCTCATTACCCTTTCAATTTTCTCCATACTTCTAAAAAATTTCTTCTTTTCTCAGCTCTTGCATTATTTTTAAACCTGAAACTCAAAAACACTAAAACGAACACATCAAACATATCGAGGATCTAGAAAAAAAATCAAAATGAACTAACCAAAAACAAAACAACAAACTAAGAAGTAAGAAAATGGAACAAGGATCCTCACAAAGCTTGGGTTGACTCCCAAGAAGCGCTAAGTTTATTGTCGCTAGCTCAACCAAGCTACATCATGATGGTGGGTAACATCGAAGATTCCATGCCCTACTCCTTCAATTGAATGCTTTCTTTGAAAGCCAATTCCTCTCCGATGTAATGCTTAAGACATTGCCCATTCACTTTGAATTCTTGCCCATTGTCATATCTCAAGCTAATAGCACCATAAGGAGTGACTGAGATCACAGTAAACAGTCCTATCCATCGGGACTTAAGTTTGCCCAGAAATAATCTCAATCTGGAATTTAAGATAAGTACTCTATCCCCCTCCTTGAATTTTTTTTCAAATCAACTGCTTGTCATGCCATTTCTTCATTTTATCCTTGTAGATCTAGGCATTCTCATAAGATTCATTTCTAATCTCTTCCATCTCATTGAGTTGAAGTAGCATCTTTTCCCCTACATCTTGGAAGTCAAAATTCAACTTCTTGATTTCCCATAATGCTCAATCCTCAAGTTCAACTGGCAAGTGGCATGCTTTACCAAAAACCAATCGATATGGAGATATTCCAATCGGAGTTTTGTAGGTGGTTCGGTAAGCCCAAAGCGAATCATCTGATCTCAATGACCAATCTTTTCTATTAGTGTTTGTTATCTTCTCAAGAATACTTTTCAGCTCATGGTTAGAGATTTCAGCTTAACCATTTGCTTGTGGATGATATGCCAAACTCTTTATATGCTTGACTCCATACTTGGCCATTAGTGTAGCATACACCTTATTGCAAAAAAGAGATCCTTCACTGATTATGGCTCTTGGTGTGCTAAACCAAGTAAAAATGTTCGTATGCAAAAAAAAATTCATGGTCTTTGCATCATTCTTTGGAGTAGCAATTGCTTCGACCCACTTTGATACATAATCAATGACAAGGAGAATATATAAATTACCCAAGGATGAGGGAAACTGGCCCATGAAGTCAATGCCCTATATATCAAAAATCTCAACCTCAAGTATATTATTCAATGCCATTTCATTTCTCCTCTAGATATTTTCAACCCTTTAACGACGATCACATCTCTTCACAAAGGTAAAACAATCTTTAAATAAACTTGGCCAACAAAAACCGCATCGTAGCACCTTTTGAGATGTTTTTGTTGCACCGAAGTGGCCTCCATATGGTGAAGATTGACAATGAGTGATAATTGCTTCATATTCATCTTTTGGAACACATCTTTGCACCACTTGGTCTGCACATCTTCGAAACAAGAGCAAGTCATCCCACTTATAGAATCTTGTATCATGGAAAAATTTCTTCCTTTTTTGAGAACTTAACTCTGGGGGCAATACCTTGCAAGCAAGAAAATTTATGATATCCAATACCACGGCAATGAAGTATCAACCATCATCAATTGTTCAATAGGAAAAGATTCTTGAATTTCTCTTGGTTCTTCAACCTCATTTTCCTTTTCCAAACTAGATAAATGGTCTGTAACTACACTCTCCACACCCCGTTTATCTCGGTTCTCCATGTCAAATTCTTGGAGGAGCAATACCCAGAGAATGAGTCCAGGTTTTACATCTTTCTTTTGCATCAAGTATCGTATGGCTGGATGATCCGTGATCACACTCACCTTGGCTAGAAAGTGACTGGTGCTTTGCAAAGACTAAACAACATTCTTCAGAGTAATAATGATCTAATTATAGCCTAAATATCCATCTAAGCATCTGATCTATGAAAGGCAGTGGGAAATGATCTTTCCTTGTAGCCTTGTTGAGCTTTCGATAATCAATACATACTTGCCATCTTATAACTTTGAAAGTAGAGATAATCTCATCTTTATCATGTCACCCTTTTTTGGAACTACCTACACTAGACTGACCCAAGAGCTGTCTAAAATAGCATAGATAAAACCAGCTTGAAGCCATTTAAGGACTTCTTTCTACACAACTTTCTTCAATGAGGGATTTAACCGTCTTTGATGCTCAATTGTTGGTGTGTAGTCCTTCTCTATCAGAATTTTATGCATGCAAATTGAAGAACTAATGCCTTTGATATCTTCAATGGACCATGAAAAAGCATCCATATTCTTCTTGAGTACATCAAGTAATTTGGCCACCATATTTGCATCCCAAACTAAAGAGATAATCACATGTTTTGTGCCATTTTCATCCAAGAATGCATATCGAAGGTTCCCGGGCAGCTCTTTAAGTACCAACCCATCCGGTGTTTTCTTTTCTTCTTAAATCAATACTGCATCTTTGTTCTCTTCTATAGCAAGGATGGTTTCCAACATTTCTTGAATTGTAGATGCATGCTCAAACTCTAAATCAGCCATAGATAATGACTCAGTCAAACATTTCTTTAAGGGATCCCGTTTAACCATGTCATGCAACACTTCACTAATTGAGGGGATCCAACTATCAACCCTCATACAAGTTCTCTTATCATCATCAGTAAATCTCATGGTCTTTGTAAGATTGAACTTTACTTCCTCATCACCAACTCTCAATGTTAATTCTTTATTTTTCACATCGAGAATTAAAAGCTTGTGAGTTTGCAAAAAGAAATGAAGATGTTTCCTACAGAATAGTCGAACTACGTCGCTTTTCATTTTTAACAATAAAATTAACTGGAAAAATAAACTTATCAATTGTCACAAGCACGTCTTCAAGAATACCTTGAGGATAAGCCAATGAACGATCGACCATCTGAAGAGATAACGTAGTAGGGGTAAACACACCCAAATTCAGCTTCTTTACCACAGACAAAGACAAAAGATTAATGCTAGCCCCTAAGTCACACAAAGATTTATTGAAATTATGTTCTGTCCTTTGAGGAATGGGTGGCCTTGGATCATAAGCTTTTCAAAAGCTTCCTTTGAATTATTGCACTACAATTCTCTAATAGACTAACTGTTCCATATGCATCAAGCTTCTTCTTATTACTCATGATTCCTTTCATAAATTTCACATAGTTGGGCATTTGGGCTAATGCTTCAACAAATGGTATATTCACTTCTAACTTCTTCAACATATTAAAAAATGTAGCAAATTACCCATCCAACTTGGCTTTTCTAAATCTTTGTGGAAACGGTAATGGTAGAACAATCGGGGAAGGTTTGCTAGGAAATAAAGCATTTCCTGGTGTAGACTGATTTTCTTTTATCTTTTCCTCCTTCTTGCCCACTTTACTTTCTTGTTCATCTACTTCCACATTCTCATCTTCTACTCTTTTGTTATCAACTTTTTCATCTACTATCTACTCATTTTCAGTTTTCCCATTAACATAATTTTTGGATTCCCAAGTCCTTTTCCATCTTTAGGCTCTTTTCCACTCTGTAGAGTGATGGCCATGCAATCTTTCGAATTCTTCTCCTTATCACTCAAAAAATATCTAGAAGAAATCTCTTTCATACAATGGGTCAGCTACCCTATTTGAGTCTCTAAGTTCTTTAAAAATGCACCCATATTCGCTTGCGTAGTCTCCAAATTAGCTATTCGCTTGGATCTTTAAAAACTTGACGGGCTCCAGATAGAGTGTGTAAATTAATGTAAAAACGTAGGCTCATACACACAAGTATACATGTCGAGTTTACGTAGTATAATGGCCAGTCAAGTGTCGTCCCACAAGGAGAAGTGTGCTGAGTATTGACTTTATGCTTTAAATATTATCTGGACCTAAAATCGTAATAAATTACGATTAATAAAAAGAAAAACTAATCTATGTTGTGCTAAATCAATTAATTATGAAAACTGGGGTTTGCCCTCACCTACCACCTTACTCGACCAGTTTTAACCTAAATAGATTATTCATTCGGTATATTAATTTATTTCTGCGGCGACGGGTGTCGTGCCTACAAGATATTCTCTCGAAGATATGTTGTCTATCTACGCGTCTGGTCTACCTCAGCCTGGACTCGAAATGCTTAAATGTTTAAACCCATGCCACACTTGGAATCGAGATCTCTATTCGATTGATAGGAGTGTTGCTCTGACAATCATATCCACAGGGTCATCATCTCTTGATCTCAGACTCCCAGCAAAAACACGTCAATGTTGGTTAAACACTACAATGTAAATAAAATACAAAGATAGATCAAGTCTAGATTAAATCAATCCATATAATGGATGAAAACATAATTAACCATTAAGCCATTCAAAAGTAGCAAGGCTACAACAAAAACCTAGAAATAAATCTAGAACATCTCTAAGTGAAAGAAAAGCATCAAAAAAAAAAAAAAAAAAAAAACAAAGAAAAAGGATGAGAATAAACGGTTTTGAGTGAAAGCGTCATCTCCTTTTCTTCAATATCCTTTTTCTTCAAGCTTTTCCCCTTAAATATGTGTGCCCTATGGTGTTTCCACCTTGAGAACTTTTCAACTTCAAAAGCTCCAAAATGTCTAGAAATCCTTCCACTGACCCCCTGCCCTCAATTCCTAGGGTTTGAGATTTAAAACCCTCCATTATCGGCTCAAAATGGGCTAAAAATCCTCCCAAAACAAACCCCGAACGTTGTGACGTCAGGATGCTCAATTTCTACACTCTCACGCAGCGTCGATTGTGCTTCGGCACTCCCTGTTTTGCACCAACCGTAAGGCCATAATAACTTTGTCATCCCGAACTTCAACTTGGGTGTTCTTGTTCTTGGATTGGAAGCTTTTGAATTTTAGAATCTAGATATGGCTGGGAAAAACACTTTAGAAATTATTATAAAGAATGAATGTACAAAATTCTCCAACTAGTCACTTTTGAGCTCTCTTCTCTTCTTCCTTCAACTACCAAGAGTCATAACTTTGTCATTTGAAGTCCAAATGGAGTGAATAAGGTCTCATTGGAAAGCTTGAGAAGTCTTCTATTCATCCATATAAATATTGTAGCCATTGGGGATCATTGTGCAGCTTAAAACATCAAAACACAGTAGCTACTGTTGTTTGCTTATTTTTGGGCTTTATCTCTTTGTTTTTGCTCCATATGGGCTCATGGTTGACCTAATCACAAAATTGAACATTTAGAACAGTAGATCACTTATTCATATCATAAAACTATTAAAAATATAAACAAAAAATATTGATAACATGAGTATAAAGTATACTCATCACACCCTCAAACTTAAATCTTTGCCTATCCCCAAGCAAAGGAAACAAAAACATTAAGATAGATATGAGTATGAGTATGGTGCTAGTACAAGTTAAGAGAAACTTGGAAATGTTTTAAGAAAACATGTTAGCCAAAATGGGATTCCAAAACATTTATCATCTATAAAAGACAATGCATTCAAATGGTATGTTGATCAAGGCAAGTTTTTCTCCCAAGCCCTCAATAGATATTTCCTATAGGGACTCGGTGTAAATAATGTTTTTGGTCTCAAATATAGACTAAAGTTCCAAAACACTCTTCAGCAGGCTTCTGACTCACTCTGTTGAAGAAAATTAACTAAAACATGATAAGAACACACCTTTTATTCAACAACTAAAACTAAAAAGTAGGAAGAAATGCTAAGGAGTTATAGAAAAGTATCCATTTAGCGGGGATCCATTGGTGACTCCTCACCAGTTGTTTAAGGGCATCGGGCATTTGGTTCCTCTCAAACTTCACCCTAAACACTCAACTAAAAACCAAAGCACCTACTTGTGAGTAAACTCACTTATTTGTTTCTTTTCTTTATTTTTCTCTTTTTGCCTTTTTTTAAAAAAAATTTTTCCTCTTTCTCTTTTTCTTTTTCTTTTTTTCTTTTTCTTTCTTTTCGGTTGGGGTAAAATGGCAATCCTTTTTATTAAGGTGTCCCATCACTATTGAAGTTAAGGTCTCTCAAGGTAAGTTCAATTTGAGAAAAAAAGAGGTTAGACAAAGTATCAAATGAGACCTAGTAGGTGTTATTGTGTGTAGGAGCTTCTTGAAATGATTTCTTAGAAACAATGGGGCTATTCAAGCCAAAATCTCACAACCAAAAGATACACTCAGTCTCATCAAAGAAGTAAAGGTATCCCAACTATGACTAAGAAAACCATCTAAGCACAAAACCAATGCATTCTCAAAACAATTACTAGGCACCAACTCAACTCATATGACACACAAAATAAACAATAGAAAGAAAGAAAAACACATGCGAATAACAACCAAACAACTAAAAATAAATAACTAAAAAACAGTAACAAGATAGAAAAGCTGGATTTAAAAAATAATAATGATGAATTCCTGAATTCACCCCCAAACTTGAATTAAACATTGTCCTTAATGTGAAACAAAAACAAGAATGGGTAATGAGTACTCCCTTGAGGTTGATCGAGTCTTCGAACATTGCTCGATAGATATGACTTTCTTTGGGGCAAAGGTGTTTGAGAGTGGAGCCTGAGTCCAAATAGAGGAAGCTTGAATATGGTTTCTTCTTTTGGTTCTTTAAGCTCCCAAAATAATTGAACTTCAAGATTTCAACCTTTTAAGCACACAAAACCAACTTTGAATCTTCAAAAACCTAAAAAAAAAAAAAAAAAAAACCACAAGATCAAGCAAGAAAATTTATTCAAAAACAAACTTAAACTAACTAAGAAATTGAAAATTAGAAAGACAACTTTTTGAACTTGGGCTACCTCCCAAGCTACTCCGTTTTTTCAAGTCCAACTAGACTCTACCAACTACGGATATTTTGGTAATTCTTGCCTCCATCTTTCTCTAAGAGGCGATGAGTCTTGCCTCCATCCTCCTCTAAGAGGCAATAATTCTGCTCAATTAGCAACGAGCACATAATGTCTTCCAAGATCATTTATTTTTATTTTCTATTTTTTTATTTTTTTTGTTCTGGCAGGCTTCTATTTCCTTAAACAACTTAATAGTGCACTCCTTTGTCTTAGGAATAGGGGTTGTCTTCTCATTTTTGAACTCTTCATGCATCTTCCACCATGGAGCCATCTCCAGAATAGTCTTTACAACTTCATCATTTATCTTTTCTTGTGGTTTTGGAGAAGTTGGCTCATCTTCCTTCACAACTAAGGTTTCCAAAATCGGTGCATCATTTTGCATTGTTTGAAACTTCTTCATTATCCCTTGAGGTGACATCTTCATTGTAGCTCAAGTTCTCTTCTTCTTTATTCACCTCAAGAGTAGATGGCAAACTCTCATGTTGTCCTTCAAAGGACATTGTAGTCATATTATCTTGTTCTTTCATATATTTTTCCCTGAGTTCTTCTATACTCATACTCTCCTCTTCTTTAGGTTGTTCTTTCTCAAATGTAAGTTGAGTACTAGAAGTGGCCATTGAAGCCATCTCTTCAACAAGCTCTTGAATGGCGTAGGCTGAATTTGAACATTAGCCCTTGTCAATTCCATGAATTGAACTTGAGATGTTGCACATTCAGCATGAACTCTTTTCAATTTAGCCATGGCTACCTCTAACTTTGTCATTCTCTCCTATGGAGGTTGACTTATCTCATTTGGATCAAGAAACCTAGGCAACCCAACTTGAGAGTGGTCCATTTTAGCCATTGATCTTGAAAATTCAGATTATGCCACAGTAGATTCAGCTTGAGTTCTTCTTAATTCATCCATAGCTTCTTCTAGTCTTGATCTTTGGACTTGTGGTGCTAAGGCAATGTTGCCAACCCAGATTATAATTGTTCCAATATGGGTACTCATTCCAGCTTAAGTCATGTGAATATGTGGGCTCCTCGCTTGATTTTTCACTTTTTGATGATACTCATTGGCCATTTGCCTCATCCCTAGTTGTTGATTAAGGAGAGCCAATGAATTTGTCAACTCGATTAAAGAATCCATTGTGATTTAAACCTTTCCTTATCATTTCTCTCTAAGTAATCTATTTGTGGTTCTCTCTGGTTCAAGATCAAAAGGCATTAGTTCTCCTTGACCTTGTCATCGAATGCACGCAGATTAACCTCCTGAAACACACAAACAAACAACAGCAAAGACCAAGTCACAAGCACTAATGTAAAGTGAATAAAATTAAATTAAAGAAAATAAATAAATAAATAAAGATTGATCCAAAGTAATATCTAAGTGTGTAGTTGTCAATATCAACACAAAAACTTCTCCCTAGCAACGGCGCCAAAAACTTACGGGCTAGGTATAGGTGTGTAAAATTGGTGTAAAAACGTAGGCCCATACGCGCAAGTATACGCATCGAGTTTAAGTAGTATAATGGCTAGTCGGCGTCATCCCACGTAAGGAGAAGTGTAAGCCGAGTATCACTTTACGCTTTAAATATTATATGGACCTAAAATCGTAGTGAATTCAATAATAAGAAGAAAATCTAATCCTATGTTATTTTTAAATCAATTAATTATGAAACTAAGGTTTTGCCTCTCACCGCCACACTGGCGGATTTTAACCCCAAATAGATTATCTATTCAAAGATATTAATTGATTTACGCTGACAGGTTGATCGTGCCTACAAGATATTCTCTCTCAAGATATATTTGTCTATCTCGCTAGTAGGGTGTATTACATCTCTACCTCAACCCTAGACTCCAAAATGCTTAAATGTTTAAACCCTTAATGCCACACTTGGAACCGAGATATCTCTATTCGTTGATTGACCAAGTGTTGCTCTATTCATAACCCTGGGGTTCATCATCTCTCGATCTTCAAACTCCCAGCAAAAACATGCCAATGTTGGCTAAAATACTCATAAATGTAAATAAAACATGTAGATAGAGAAAGTCGATAATCAATCCATATAATGGATGAAAATTTAATTAAACTATTAATCTATCTGCAAGCAGGTTGAATAACAAAACTTAGAAATAAATCTAGAACATCTCTAGGTAAAAGAAAAGCATCAAAAAAAAAAAAAAAAAATAAAGAAAGAGGATGAGAATGAACGATTTTGAGGTGCGCCACTTCCTTCAATCTCGTTTTTCTTCAAGATTTTCCTTCAAGATGTGTGCCCTAGGTGTTTCTACCATGAGAGCTTCTCTCAACTTCAAAAGCCTCCAAAATCTATCCTATATCCATACCCCCTTTCTTCTCCTAGGCCTGTTTAAAACCTCCACCATGGCTCAAATGCTGCACCTCCCAAACGCCGCGATGCCTGGATGCCCGCTTGACACTCGCAACGCCATGTCGCGCGTAGCCCCGCTGCACTAATTCATAAGGCCATAACTTTGTCATCCGACTTCAATTTGGGTGTTCTCGTACTGCTGAAAAAGCTCTTGAATTTTAGAACTACAATATGCCGGAAAAACACTTTTAGAAATTATTATAAAGACTGAATGTACAAAATTTCCAACCGGGTCACTTTTGAGCTCTCTTCTCTTCCTTCAACTACTAAGAGCTTCAACTTTGTCATTTAAGTCCAAATGATAATAAAGGTCTCTTTTGAAAGCTTGAGAAGTATCCTATTCATCCATATCAATATTATAGCCATTGGGGATCATTGTGAAACTTAAAACATCAAAACATAGTAGTTGATGCTGCATGTGTTGTTTGCTAATTTTTGGGCTTTATCTCTTTGTTTTTGCTCCATATTGGCTCATGATTGACCTAATCACAAAATTGAAAATTTAGAACATTAGATTACTTATTAATATAATAAAACTAATAAAAATATAACAAAACATATTGATAACATGAGTATGTAAGCATACTCACTACCGGCCTACCCTACTTGAGTCTCTAAGTTCTTAAAATGCACCTATATTCATTGGTCATCTCCAAATTAGTTATTCAGGTCACATCCCACTTTATAGGTCAGGATCAGCGCTTAGGAAATGGCAGGCTTAAGGCCAAAACCCGTAGAAATACCTAAGTCCCAGCAATTTCACTCGAAAAATCTCGGCATGACCTATTCATTTCTATAACTAATGACAAATCATGTTATTCGCAATATCAATCTAAAATATACTAATAATTAACTCAAAATCTCATATCATGATATTATCACAACTTATCATGTTTCTATTGAAATGTTTTACAAAACAAATAATATATTTATTTATTTTAACCACAACTTATTCAATTAAATATATATATATACTTAACATCTAACTCACACTGCATTCTTAATCATACAACAAAAATAATATATTATTTATTTATTTTAAAGATAATGATTACCTAATCTGTATTGTAATATTTTATCAAGCAAATAACATATATATTTTTATTTTATTACTACTATATATATTTTTACACAACATATTTAGTTTGTACTATATTATTTTTATCAGAAAAAAATAATATATTTATTATTTGTTTATTAATTGTTTTCTTTTCCATGATTATAAAACATGTTCTGCATTCTTTTATATAGCTAATGAGATAACATATTAATTATTTTATTTTCTTACTCAATATCTAACCTATACTGTATTTTGTACCTACAATAAAATAATATATCTATTTATTTTATTATTATTATTTCATTAACTAATATAATTAAAGTAAATTTATTTATTTATTTACTTTGTTAAGTACTTTAAATATTCTCAGGATTGTGTTATATCAATCAAATAATATAATTCATTATTTCTTTCTTTCTTTCTTTCTTTATAAACTTTGTATCCTTCTCAATACATTATCATTTTTTTTTTTTTGTATTTACCTTTACTTTTTCTTTAATATCAGAATGATAGCATTTTTCTTCTGTGAATAACCTAAATCAGAAACTATTTTCTTGTAATAGTTATAGTATTTATACTAATAAATACATTATTAATAATAGTCCTATATATATTGAAGGTTAGAATTTCATCAAGAAAAGGTTTATTAATATTAATATTAATATTTTCTTCCTCTATATTCTTATCAGATAAAGGTTAGGATTTCTTTCTTTATTATTTTTTTTTTCTAACCTCGATAATGAATCACATTGGAAGCATTCATTTCTAAAACTAAAAGAAACACAAAAACTTGCATGAAGATTCCGACTTCTTCCCTTTCTTATCTCTCCCTTTTTTTTCTAGTAATGTTTCATCTTTTATATTCAAATTTTGATTTTTTTTCTTTTTATATTTTAATTTCTGCTTTCAAAACTACCCAACGTGGTGTAATTGGGTTTTAACCTCCAGATCGTGTTTTATTTTATTATTATTTTTTTTTCACAACTAAAAATTTTGTTACACCACTGAACTACAACCTAGGACCCTTGAGAAAGGCACTTGGCTTTGATGTCCTTTCTTATAACTGTTTGTAAATGGTCTTAGAGTTTGTTCTTTAGTTAGTTCACTTTCTATAAAAGGAAGTAGTAGGAGAATTAGAGAACATGAGCAATACGATGGAAGGAGAGAATAGAGAGAAAATTGTAAAGTTTCATCAAACCATGTACATTTTTGTGAAGCAATAAAAATAAGTTTTTCTTTCACTTTCTTTGTTTATACTTTCTTTGTATCTCTTTTATAATATTTAAGGGGGAAAAGGGGTAAAAGATAAGCCAGAAATTGGGATTGATTTTAAATTTTGCTATAATCCTAGTCAACATACATGGATCCTGTTATCTTCTTATGAAAAATAAAAAATTTATAACAATTAATTTTTGAAACTATGTTTTGAATGAAGAATTCTAAAACTAGAGTCTTTAGTCTTAACCCATGACATGTTACCTGTTTTAGCCAAAGAATAGGCGTTTTAGGGAGACTTTTGTCTAGTCGAATGGGGGGTTTATCCTTTAACACAAAGTGATGTTTTAAAATTTCGAATTTAATTCATAGTTTGAGAAGAGATTGTCATTTTTCATCTTTTTCATAAAAGAAATGGTACCAGAGCTCTTGTGTGTTGATTAGTGATTCTAGAGAAAATTTTAAATTAATTTCCATAGTACCGAGCTTCATCTTATCCCATTTAAAGTATTATTGTGATAAATCGCTTGAAACTTGTTTTATGATTTTATGCTTATTTTATGTCTTTTATTCTTTATCCTCCTAGTATTTATAATTTAGACAATGATCGTGTAAAAGAACTTAGTAATAGACTTTCTATTCAACGTGAAGAATTTAGGAAAAACTATGTTAAATTGCATGCTTTAAGAAATAGTATAATACAAAAAACCTCACTAAAGATATTAAAAGCCTAGTTTCTCTTAAATATTTGTGTGAATACGAAAATACTATAAAAGAAGCTTACGAATAACTTTTTGCTACGGAAACCTTAGTTAGGATTGAAATAGTAAAATATTATATTGATAACCTTTACGTTAGTTCATCTTCTTAGGAATAGGTTTAGAAAATTTATGAACCCTCAATTAGAAAAACAAGAAATTAAATATTTTAAGAACCTTGTAGAAATCCAGTTGGAAATAACAAAAATAGTATTAAAAGAGCATTAAAAACAAGAAGGAAATAGTAAGAATAAAATTAGAAAAATCTAAGAAATACTACAAAGGGCATAAATAATTGTAATACAACTTCTTTAGAATTAGAAAGAAAGTTGGAAGACTTTAAAATTTTTAGTTTAATCTAAAATAACTTGACTATAAAAGAAGAAAAACGAAGAAGAGGAGAAATCTTTAAAGAAGGAAATAGGAACAAATAAAAATTTAATAACAAACTTAAAGGAAAGTTATTAGAAAACTAAACTAAAACTAGACCAAATCCTTGAACAATTAGTTAGAAAACAAGTAACCGTAAGAAAATAAAATAGATAATCTTTTTAAACAATTTGAAAAACTAAATTTAGGAGAAAAAACGATCTCTAGAGTAGAACATAATATTAATCCATTTGAACCAATAGATTTAGAAATAAAACCATGGAAATAGTAGAAGTAATAAAACCAAAAGAAAATGAACTTATTAGTGAATTAGATTTTGAGAGTAATAATAGCTTGAATGATGAAGATGAAGAAGAAAGAAATTTTATGATTATAGAACAAGAAGAAAATGAACCTAGAAATCAACTTGGAGATAAGATTATTTTAGAGTTAGAAAAACTAGTTAGATACTGGAATTAAAGAACAATTAAAAACCTTTTAGATACTAGAGCTAGTAAAAACCTTTTAGTTGAAACTTTAGTACCTCAAGAAGATCAACAAACCTTAACTCAACCTGTAGAATTAGTACAATATAACCAAGAAAAATTAGTACTAACCAAATATATAGCTGATGTCCCAATTATATATAATCAATAACATAACCTTAACATTACCTCATACCTATTTAGTTCCTAATGTTAGTTTATATCCTTTTATTTTAGGTTTAAATTTTGTACATTCTTTGCAAGGAGGTATAACAATACAAAATAACCAAGTTAATTTTCACGCTAAAACTAAAACAATTGCGTATACAAACAAAAAAAAAATATTGAACACAACCAATAATATAGCCTCAGATTATACAAATAAAATAGAAGACCTAAATGATAGTATAGTTAATAAAAAACTAAAAAAATCCTTTAAATTAAAAAACCTTTTAACTCAAGTAGAAAAAATAGGAATTATAGGAAAAGCTCCTCAAAAACATTGGAATAGGAACAAAACAATTTGCAAAAAATCCAAATTTAACCATAAAAATAGCAGATATTGCATGTAACCTTGTAGATACAAAAGAGTTTAAAATACAAAATAGAAGAACTATTACAAAATAACCTTATTAAACCAAGCTTTAGTTCCTATAGATCATCGACATTTTCAAGTAGAAAACCATAATGAAGAAAATGAGGAAAAGCTTGTGATGGTAAATTAATTATAAGAGGTTAAATGATAATACATATATTTTATGCATATAAAAGACCTAATAAAGATTCTCATTAATTATATTCAAGGATGTAGATACTTTCTCAATTAGGGATTGTAAGTGAGCGGACGGTAACAGATTAGATGAAGATAGCAAACCTTGGACTATGTTTTCTTGTCCTTATGGAGTATATGAATGGAATGTAATGTCATTTGGATTAAAGAATGCTCCTCAAATATTTTATTTTGTAAAACCCAAGAAAAATTGAATTTTTCTAAAAAATGGCAAAACGATAAATTACGAAAATAGTAAGAGTTGCAAACCTGGAATTTTTCTAGATCTTAGATGACAAAATAGACCTTACCGTTGGATTCGTCTTGTGAAATCTAGTAACCCAGACAAATTTTGTTGAATTCCGAGATAGTCAGCTTTTCATGTTTTTTGGGGTGATGGGTGTCCAGTGACTCCCAAGAATGAGATTTTTATGAAAATTTCGAAAGTTAGGAAATAACTTGAGTTAAGTTCATAGAAAATGATTTGAACTTAAACTGAGACGAAATGGATAGCTTCGGGCCAAAAATTGGAACTGAGCAAAGGTGGACACGTGGCACGACGTGGGCCACGACTTAGGCCACGACTTAAGTTCTAAACAAAAGGGAACTTAGGGCAGAAAAATCACATTTTCTACTGTGTTCAAACGTGAGAGAGAGAAGGAAAGAGAGCACCAAGCTTCTCTTTATGATCTATGGAGCTCCGTCGGTTAGAATTCGTCGAGCCAAGAACAAAAGTTCATCACATCAACGAGGGCTATGCATGGGTACCGAAAACGCGGGATTTCGTCGAGGATCCAAATGAGGAGTTCAGTAAATCAAAGGTTTTGGGTTTGGGAAGTATCCACGAGGCTTCCTAGGGTTTCTTCTACGCTCCAAGAGGTAGGGATTTCTTCCTACTTTGGTTTCTTTCCACTTTGAATGGAAATGGGCCTGATGTCTTAGCCCCCTATCTGGCGCCCCGCCTAGGCGAATCGTGCTTCAAGTCTCCAGTGCGGACATGAGGCTCCTTAGGAAGGAGGTAAAGGGGTGCTCGCCTAGGAGAAGGAGGTTTACCTGTTGAAGTGGGTGTTCACCAGAGAAGTGGGTCCTCCTAGTGAACACAAGCACAAGAATTAGAAGTTTCTGTACCACCTAGGAGTAGGCTTTGTTTACTAGATAACCACTTCATTTAGGCGAAGGTAGCACGCCAAAGAGCCTGGTGGATCGGTGGAGGCCTATGTTTATAGCCTATTTAGGGCCAAGCCAAAGCCCGGTTTGTGATTGTTTATGGCTTGCTTCGGGGCCATTATATGGCTTGTTTTAGAGTGTCACTACTTAACTAAGGGGTGACACATTTGGATGTCAATATGTGTGTTCAAATGTATTGACATGTGATGAATTTCTATGTGGTAAATGTAGGTTACTGTAATGGGCTTGATTGTGTGTGTGCTGCTTGAACATAGAAGGGCGGTATGTTGATGTTGATATATGCGTGCATACATATTGACATGAATGAAACATAGTATGGAAGCTACATGCGGTGTGATGTGGATTTAGTCCATGACACCTAAAGGAATGGTGTGGATTGTGTTGTCCATGTAGCATTCATTATACATGTGGCATGATATAATATGCAACGGCATCAAGATTGCATATGCCGCGACATCGATTAAATGGTGCGAGTGTGCATGGTTATAATCAATAATTTACGCTCGTGATTGATCGGGTGGGCCTTGCACTACTGATTTACATCCAAATTTTCAAAGAGTCATACGATTGAATAAAATGGTAAAGAAATTATGTGTCAGGCCAGAAGGTGATAGGTACCCTCAAGAAAGACTGCATTCGTGGTTGACATAATTCCAATGGGTGAGTCAGAAAGTAAGCCGGTGCATGTGAAGCTTGCAAAGGCAACACCAAAAATTTGTTGCCTACAAAAGATATGAGTTTTGTATATAAATGATCATTGAGGTGCACATCTAAAAAGCTTTTGGTTTGAAAACAATGAATTTGTTTTGTAAATGATCATTGGATGTAATCTGTGAATGATGGATTTTATCACCCATGGGCCTGCATTACGTGATAGGATTCGATAAAGACTCTGCAGATGAAAGCCATATGACTCAGCATATATGCACTGAGTTCTCATTCCATTTCATGGCACATGTAGGATTCAAGTAGTAGAAATTGCATGTTTTACTCGGGCATGACATAGGATTCCAGTCAAGGATCGTGAACTCTTATAAACTGCTTTAAATGTAATTTCACATATTTTTAACTTAAATATGATAAATGGATCCTGAATGGGATATAAATAAGGTGGTATCGTTACCTCTAAGATTCATGGTGTATTTGATACCAGATTGGTATCAAAGCTAGGTGTATACTACTCATAGTATTTCCAAGGGGTCGACGGCCAACAATTGTAGGACTTTGCCTTGTTGGGCTAGGTCAGTATCGTAGATTAGGAATACAACTATCTAGTGGCTTGATGGATATGGATCTAGGGTCATTAGATTCATTGTGTTCATATCACAAATTTGCATCAGCATAGGTATGTGGATTACCTAGGGCTCGATAGATTTGGGTGATCATTGTCATATTTCCAAATCCCATGGTCTTTTTTTTCTTAAATAAAGGTCCATGAATAAGAGGCTCAAATTAATAAAAGGCATAAAGTACAGCTGCACTATCACAATGGACAAGTCCGTCAAGATAGAGAAGTCCTATCGACAGAAGTCCCTACCGCTACCGGGCCATGAGCGTGAACAGCGCCTCTGTCACAGCGCTGTCGCAGACACACGCCCGGTGCTTAGGCACCACATCCACTAGTGCAGCCCAAGCTCACGCTAGCGCCCCAACACCCTGGCCGCTCACGCAGGCTCACCGGCGGGTCGCTGGCGCACCTTCACCCATTGCAACACCACGGAAATCCCCCGCCATGACACAAGGAGACCTTGTCGCGACCTGCCTCGGCCCCGCTCTGGAACTCCTATTGCGACATCACCGGGTTGCGACCTAAGGCCGATAAATCTTGTCAAAGGATCAAACCACCCAAAGATGCCCGGAAAGGTGGCCACACCTGAGATCCCCAGCCAAAACACGTGTGAGCCAAAGCCTCATTATGCACACACGCTATGCTTGTCACGTCGGCGAGTCCCAGCCGCGCGCTGCGACGCCGTCACTGCACCCAGGCCGGCCTCTTCCGCGCTCGGGCTCGTAATCTTATCGCGACATGAAAGAATTTATCGCGATACGTAATAGAGAAACCCTATCACAACAAAATTTTCTTTGTCATGACAAAAGACCTAAAACGCGTGAATCTCTAGTCCTCCCGCACCCTGCTTTCTTTTCTTCCAATACACCCATATCTTAAATACACAATAGCATTTTACAAGCAAGGGCACATGAAAACTGGAAAACTAGGCCAAAATGTATTAAATGGTTTAATTTTTATAACTCCGTTTTATTTTGTTATAACAAACTCGGGCTTTCCAATTCGAATTTACAAAATAAATACAAAGCCAACTGCTTTTTCTTCACTACTATGTCTTGATGTCGATCCCCTTTAGCTTGTACTCTCTAGTGTCTCGAAAAATATTTTCCTACAATCGTGCGAGCAAAATGACTTAGGATGGAATTTTCCTACAAGGGCTAATCCCCGTCTAATTGCACATGCAATGGCACACATGCATCATACTGCATTCCATATAGAAAATACAATCATAAATGGAATATATCATGTCATGTACTTAGATGAGAATTCCTCAAGTGCTCTGTGACTCTAGTTCCACTTAACTTCTTCACACGCTTAATGCTAGTGTGTGGAACCAAATATCAGACAACTCAATTCATCAACCCCATTGATAACCTTCAATATTTATTTAATTTACCAAATCCTAAAAGTTATGTATTTGTGGGCTGTGTCATTTTTGGGGTTTACACCGCAGGATCGTTGCACGCCTTTTCAACATTTTTACGATCTTTCACTGCCAGTGATCATGTTTAACCGCGCATGAATTCGGGTCTTTCACCCGGGGAACCGTTTCATCTTGCTTCAGCCCAATCACACGAGATTTCATTAAAAATGATTATGTTCCTTACGACGCAATGTGCTGAGTCTCACTCGATGCTGTCCTACTCGAAGCCTACTTACATCTACCTGCTGATGGTGAATAACTACTACTTCATGCACATACACCGAAGTACTCATGATGTTACCGTGCATATGAAATGCAAATATGTCATTTCATGTATACAACATTCATGATTCATGGACAATTATATTTTTCTACAATATAATTCACATCATAAAGCAATCATGTTAATACATCAATTGAGCATGTAATAAATATGGATTTTCTACACAACCAATATGTATTTCATTTTAGCAATACACAAACGTGACACATGGACTAATAATGATGAAAACTACCATGGACTACCTAAAAATTTCAACTTCAGACTATTCAAAATCAATCCATAACCAGTCTGGATTGTCCGAAATACCAAATTCAATTCCTGTCGCCTAAAATGCACTAAAATTCAAATTTCAAATCGTCTAGAAATAAATTTATTAATTCAAAGATTCACCCAAATTTTGTGGATCAAACGCATTTAATCGTTTGGCCTTTACTACAACCATTTGAAATGGCCTCTAAACAAGAATTAAACCAAGTAGAGAAAACCCCTACCTCTCGTGAGTCTAACGAAAAATCACCGATTTTGTACCTATGTGTATCTCTAATGCAGAGATTAATCTTTGGCTCCTATCTAACCTTAATCGACGATCCAATCACGAAATCTAGAAAGAGAATCAGCCTCTCTCTCCCCTTCTTCTTCTCTCTTTTCCTCTCTTCTTTTCCCATTTCCACCTCCCACCGAAATTTGGTCCAACTTACTGGCGATGTCCTCTCTCACTACGTGCCTGCCCTCCCCATCGGGCTCTCTTAGATTAAGTACCTTATCCACATATCCATATCTTTGATTGTTCTTTTATGGTGATACATGTCCCATATGGTCTGACTTAGAATTTTGTTTTTATTTATCTTCCATTTGACACATGGCCTAAATGTGAGCCATCCAACTAAGTATCACGCACACTTAAGTTACCTCAAAGGCTCTCAAAAAACATACCTGATTGTTCGGGAATTCACTAAATTCAATCGAAGACTATATACTTAGCAGACAATCCAACAGTGAAGTCTCTTTTGTCATCCGAGATATAGAAAAATCTTGATTTTCAAACTTAAATTACCATTCCACTTTCAAAATCGATTCTTTCAGTTTTGCTAAATCGCATGCATCAGGTGTCGCAAGTGCTGCACTCATACATGATTGTGTTATGAGCTATATACATGTATGAATTGTATATAGGAAAAGAGGAACACTAGGGTTGGAAAACATAACCTTAGGGGTTTGAAAAAGAATGAACGGATGGTTCGTTGTTGATGTCTATTAGTAGTTGGCACATGCACTAGTTAGACAAGAAAAGGAATCCAATTTCTATTCGATATGTGTATGGTAAGTCGAGAAGATAATGAGGCGACGGGCAGGCAACAACCACCACCACCGCCTTTTGACCAACAAAAACCTTCACATGGAGGCTATTGGTAATCGCAATTACTACTATTGCATCTGGGCGAGTGTCAGGGCTGCCACTATTGCATAGGCTAGTGCAATCAGCCGTGGAGGGTTGGCAACCTCCAGAGACGCATACAAAGATCATCTAACCTTCATAGACGAGGGGACCTAAATGGTGGTTGACTGGTCCCCGATGCTGGAAGATATTAGAGGCTATGGAGGTTACCTTCGGTGCATTCAAGCTAGAGGGTGAAACCCAACAAAAGCCTCAAGGAACTCAGAGGTAATGACATTACGTAGTTCCCAGAGCTCTTCACGGCAAGTATTTCCTCAAAGATTCACTATATGCAAAAAGCTCAGAGTCCTTTAGAATTGAAACAAATGAACGATGACAAGGTTCGAATATGTGGGCTAAGTTAATCAATTATCATGTTTTGATAATGGGACATCCGCCGATATACAAGTGAGAAATTTTGAGCATGGTTTAAAATCATCCATCCTGGGTAAAATTGTGACCTCCTCAGTAAGATTCGACTGATGGTCAAGACAACCATGGCCATTAAAAGGGAGGTGGATGATGCATGGAGCATCTAGGATGCGGAAGCTAGTGATAAAAGGAAGGAGAGTTAACTCTCTTCAGCCTGAAGCAAAGTATAGTGACTCTACCTCATGAGGGTTTCGCAGACAAGGCCATGAGGCCTACCAGTGGCTATGTCCAAGATTAGTCATCCCAAGGATGGGAGACACTCAGAGCTACTAGCCGGGTCAGTGGCAAAGGACATGTTTCTACTGCCACCATCCTGTATATATAGACAGAGACATCCTCATAAAGGCAAGGATCCTATGGCTATGGGACACCCCAACTTAGTCATCTGTGGGTCATGCATGCCTGGGCTTTGTTCCTCTTACCCCAACAGATAGAGCTAGTGGAACCCGGGGATTAGTCTCGTGGTGTTGCACAAGCACCTACTTCTTCGCATACAGGCCAAATGGGTCGAGAAGGGGTGGAGGTCCGTATGTGGCTCAAAGGCCTGACTTCAGACCTTAGGCTGGTCTACGATTACACCTCAAACCGAGCTCAGATCAATCGGGCTGATCATATGCACATTTTTACTCTCTTTATGATGAAGAGTGTTGTTTGATCTTAGTGAATCTCATCTATTCCACACGTGATCGTATGTGAAGTGACTGGGGCTTAGAGGCTGGAAACCTGGAAGAGTCGTTGCATGTGAGTTCCCCCCTAGGAACTAGGGTGAACGTTGAGCAGATATGTCGGGATTATGAGTTAGAGATCTTAGGGATTCTGCTCAATATGGACCTCAAGGTCATGAACATGTCGAAGTTTGATGTCATCCTTGGGATGGACTAGTTGACGAAACACCGAGTCATCATTGATTATGATCTTATGAGGGTTACTCCCTACACATCGGATAATGTTTGTGTTATATTTCAGGGGGATAAGCATGACGCTTTACCCCGAGCCGGTACAACTCTAGGTGCCACTTGAGAAGATGGCTGGCTAGTGTAAGCTTCCACCTCGGAAAACGGTGAGACAGGAGTTGAGTCTACCTCGTATTTGTCTGTGAGTACATGAGGACTTTTTTTTTTCCTCCGATGAATCCACGGATTCCCACCATATAGGGATGTAGACTTACTATTGGAGTTACACCAATACATCGCCATTTCTATGACTCAAAATATCGGCACTCGTCGGTCACAGGAACTCAAGGTCTAATTTGCAGAATTGTTTGACAGAGGTTTTTACAGCCGAGCACTTCACTGGGGCGCTCCACAATTTTCTTTTCAAAGAAGAAAGATGACCTTTCATCAGGTATAAGATGGGCAGCCAATTACCATCAAGAATAGGTACCTCTTCATGAGAATTGATACCTGTTTAATTAGCTAGAGGGTGTTTATTCCAAGATAGATCTCCGCCCCGGTTACCATTAGTTGAGAGTTAGGGAGACAGATATCCCTAAGACAGAGTTTAGAACACGATATGGGCATTTTGAATTCACAGTGATGTCATTCGGATTGACGAATGCTCCAACGGCATTCATGGATCTTATGCATATGGTGTTCCAGCCCTACTTAGATCGGTTTGTTGTGGTTTTCGTGGATGACATCTTAATCTACTCCAAGTCTGAGGAGGATCATGAGGGCCACTTAAGGATCGTTCTCCAGATCTTGAGAGAACATTTAATGTATGCCAAATTCAGGGCGTGAATCAGGGCTTACTAAGCAGGATTATCGGGGGCATATGGTATCGGCCAGTGGTGTCTCTGATCCAAAAGAGTCGAGGGCAACATGAAGCTGGGAAAGACCAAATGTGACTGAGATACGCAATTTCTGGGATTGGCAGGCATGGCAAAGGTCGTCGAGGACTTCTCCTAATTAATCAGACCTATGACGATCGACCTAAGGAGGTCGGTCTGAGTGGAATGATCATGGGGGCAAGGAATTTAAGAATTGAAGAGGAGGCTTGTCACCCTCCTATTCTCGATAGTCCCAAAGATGGACATAGGTACACAATGTAATGTGATGCCCAAGGACGAACTGGATGTGGTTTTGATGCACCGGGAGGGTGGGGCTTGTGGTTCTGGGACAAATTAAAGAACCACTTATGCAG
Source organism: Tetrastigma voinierianum (assembly GCA_016808115.1). Lineage (NCBI taxonomy): Eukaryota > Viridiplantae > Streptophyta > Magnoliopsida > Vitales > Vitaceae > Tetrastigma > Tetrastigma voinierianum. The sequence goes on from JAEQBH010001625.1 coordinate 199,968, forward strand.
AGTTGCACCTCTATGTACCAGATAGGAGTTGGAGGCCATTGTCTTTGCCTTAAAGGCTTGGTGCCATTATCTTATACGGTGAACAATTCAAAGTGTTTTTGGACCACAAGAGTTTAAAGTACATTTTTACACAACGGGACCTCAACATGAGGCAACGCAAATGGATGGAATATCTAGAGAACTATGATTTCACTTTGCATTACCATCCCAGTAAGGTAAATGTGGTGGCTGATGCACTCAACCGAAAGTCACGGGGAGTGTTAGCTAGTGTGGTCGAGTGTATGTATGCTCGAGAACAGGGATAGTTTTAGGCCAGACCACATTGACTTACTCTGGTTCTTCGGGGAGTTTGAAGGCCAAGACCACTCCTACCGAAAGGGAAGAGTTATCAGTCCTGTAGTGGATAGGACACGGAGATACTTGTCCGTCACGGTGCGCGGACACATGTGATTATGATAACATTCACATAAAGGTAGTCTCACAGTATGAAGGGCTGTGGTTCCTAATCAAGAGATCCAGATAGGAGGATCCCCACAGTTCCATTGTTCTCGCTTTACAAAGGCATCCGTAAGTACAAAGATGTATCATGATCTATATCACCAATATTATTGAGGCGAGATAAAGAAACACGTTGGAGATTTTTCTCTTCGATGTCTCATGTCAACAAGAAGGAGTAATTAGAGGCTAGTAGGCTTACTCTGCACTTGAGGTAGCTTACGGGAAGGGGAGCACATCACAATAGACTCAGACTCACTTTCCACAAATTTTAGGCATGATATAATGGGATAGTGGACCGCTTACTAAGTTGACACACTTTGCCAAAGTGGATGACCTTCACTTGATGAATTTTTATGTTGTACGTGACTGGATTGTCCTGCTTACATGGAGTACTAATGTCCATAGTATCGATCGTGGACCTGTGTTTATGGCCTATTTCGAGGAGTTTCCATGAGTCATGTGGGGGACACAGCCTTGATGATGAGCACAACTTTGTATCCCTGCATTTGTCAATGCTGAGGACTCATCTCAGACAAGTAGAGGACATCCTACGCATGGTCCTGATTTTACAGGTTAAAGAGACACCTCTACTCAATTCGCCTACGATAATAGTTACTCAAGCGAAAGCATACATGGGCACTCTATGAGGCATTATATAGAGGCCTGTTTGATCTCCTGCCTCATGGACGTGGTGGGAGAGAGACCCACTATGGGTCCGGATTTGGTTTGAGACACCTTTGAGAAGGTGGAATTGATACTTGTGCCGTCTCTCAAGGCTCAAACTAATAAAAGAGCTACTGATAAAGCACGATGACCTCTAGAGTTTGAGGTGGGGAGATCGCAGTCTCAGCGTGACATGCCTAAGAGGATGAGTGGTCAGGTTCAAAGGGGGAAAGCTATCACTGAGGTATTAGGCCCTTTGAGGCCCCAGATGGTGGGTACAACTGCTTACCGGCCAGTATTACTGGCTGCTTTAATGAGTGTTCATGCTGTATTCCATGTCCTTACGTCTGTATACACTCCGATCCGACTCATGTGGTGGATTTAGGGCGAGCTTTGTTGTTGACATATGGAACCCCGAGAGGGACCGGCGTATCATGGATGGTTAGGACGTTTTCAAAGCAAGACTGCGGAGGCTGAGTGAAGGTTTTGTGGTAGAACCGAGGAATGGAGGAGGCGACATGGGAATGAGAAGACACTATGTGTGCCAACTATCCCTTCAGTTTAGGGAAAGATATGTTTTTAGTCATTGATATTAGATGACTATTGCATTTGTAGTGTGTTAGGTGTGTGAATTCTGGATCTAACTTTTTAAAGTGGGGAAGAAATGTAACTCAGAAAATCGAATTCTTTTAAAAAAGGTCATAACGTAAATTGTCGAATAGTACAAAGCTGAAAACCCGAATTTTTCTAGCTCAGCTATAAAACTTAATTTTCACTTTGATTTTTTCTCACAAATCTAGTTACCTGCATTTAATTTCTCACAATTTCAGATAAATGATCTTTTTATGTTTTCTGCAGTAACCGCAGACTATCTCAAGAACAAAGATTTTTTTATTTAAAATCTCGGTTAGAAATAACTTGACTTAAGTTCATAGAAAATGATTTGAACTTAAACTGAGATGAAATGGATAACTTCGGGCCAAAAATTGGAACCGAGCAAAGGTGGACATGTGGCACAACGTGGGCCACGACTTAAGTTCTAAAAAAAAAAGGAACTTAGGGCAGAAAAAACACATTTTCTCCTGTGTTCGAACGAGAGAGAGAGAGAGAGAGAGAGAGAGAGAGAGAAGTAAGAGAGTGCACCAAGCTTCTACGATCTATAGAGTCTCGCTCTGGCCTCAATCTACTGACGAATGAAAGTCTCATCGCATTGACGAGGGCTATGCGTGGGTCCAAATGTCGATTTCATCGAGATCCAAATGAGAGCTGAAAACAAATAATAGTCAGAAGTTTTCACGAGGCTTCCTAGGGTTTTTCCGTCAAGAGGTAGGGAATTCTTCCACGGGGTTTATTTTCCATTTTTGGGTTAAATGGTCGGATGCTCAAGTTCCTCTCAGTATCCTTTCCTGTGAAAGGACATAAGACCCTAGGTGAGGTGGATTAATAGCCTAGGTGAAGGTCCCGCTTCTATGAGAGGGAGTGTTAAATGGGCAACTCCAGGATAAGAATCGAAGTTTCGTCCGCCAGCGGGCAGTAGGCGCTAAGGTGAGTCGGCGACTCGTGTGTGAGGCCTCGCGGTTTACGGCCTGCTCGGGGTCAATTTCATGGTCGTTTGGTGATTGTCATGACTGCTTCGGGGCCATTATATGACTTGTTTTGAGAGTGCCATCGCTGATTCAAGGGGTGAGAAGCATTTTGATGTCAATACGTGTTCAAATGTATTAACATGCATTTCTAATTTCTACGCATAAACAAGTACTTCGATGGCTTGATTGCATGTTTGCCATTCGAACATAGAATGTCGCGTTGTATGTTGATGTTGTTATATGCATATTATATTGACATGAATGAAATGTAGTATGAAGTCATGTGTGATGTGATTTGGCCCAGCGACACCTATGATTGGTGTATTCATGTCCATGTAGCATCTATTATATATGTGACATGATATATACGATAAGAAGACAGGCTGTATATGCAATCGTGACATCGATTAAATGGGTGTGAGTGCATAGTTATAATCAACACTACGTTTGGTTATTGATTGGGTGGGCTTGGTATAGTTAGACTGACGTTCAACAGAGTCGCACGATTGAATAAAATGGTAAAGAAAATATGTGTCGGTAACAGCGCGTGATATACCCCTCGTGAAAGACCCGATATTTGTGGTTAACATAATTCCAACAGTGAAAGCCCGTAAAAGTGTTTAGGGCATGGTCATAAAGCATAATTAAAATTCACCCCACAAAAGACACATGAGTTTTGTATGTAAATGATCAATGAGGTGTGACATATAAAAGCTGTCTGAAACAAATGAATTGTTTTGAAATGATCATTTGATAATCCAGAATGATGACGATCACGACAATGGCATGTGATAGGAGCGGAAGACTGTGTGATGGAAGCTTCGTGATGGACTCTAAAAGTATTGGTTCATGATTGAGTTCTATCTTATTTCTATGAAAAGTGATACAAAGATCATAGTAGAAATTGCATGTTTTTACGAATGTGAATGTGAACGTGTGAAATGACCATTGCATGCACTTAGGTGGGGAGAGCCCGTGTAGGAACATTCTCACTCCTGGCGTGGCTCACCCTCGATGGGAAACATTTTAGGTGCAAGGTGCACCGTGACTATCGCCACCCGAGGTCGTAATTGTGAAGAAGGGGCCAACAAGGGCTTTTGGTAAACTTTTCTTGTAAAAAACTTTGGAAAAATCTAATTTCGCATGTAGTAATGGCAAGAGAGTTTAGTGGATTGAAACTCTTACGAATCGCTTTTAAATGTAATTTCACATATTTTTAACTTAAATATGGGATAAACGGATCTCGATAAATGGACATAAATCGAGGTGGTATCGAAAGCTACTTAATATCTATAGGTACGATACCACCCGCATCGTGCTTAGGTGTACGATTTCCTATGTACGTCAGATAGCTTTGGTCAACGGGTTTTGGGGTGTCACATATATTGATGACATTCTTTTTTTTTTCTCAAACTTTTCATGAACATGTAAAACATTTAGAACTTGTTTTTGAATAACTTATAAATAATGGATTAGTAGTTGGGAGAAAGAAAATAAAGTTATTTAAAAATCAAATTGAATTTTTAGGATTAGAATTAGAAAATGGTCAAGTAAAACTTTAAGAACATATAGTACAAAAAATAAATAACTTTACAGATAAAATAGAGTATCTAAAAATGTAACGCCCTAAAAATACCCTAGAATTTTTATAATAATTTTAATATATATTCCAGGTATGAATTGAGCCAAACTTATGTTTTTCCTGAAAAACTGATAAATTGTGAAATGTAAAATGAATATGAGCACATGGACACTATTATATGCTAAAATGAGAAATTGATTGAACCCGGAAATAAACCTATGTAAAAAGGGTAAATTTGGAATTGGTAAAATGAGGACCTAAGGGTCAAGAATAGAATAAGCTTAAATGTTAAAGTGAATTAAATGATAAAATGAAAGTGTAATGAAGACTAAAAATTCTAGAAAATGAGAAATGGAATTTGAAAAGCCAAACATGGCCTTCATATTGACCAGAAATAAGACCAATGGAATTAGAATAATACATTTGTGCATTTGAGCACACAAACGCATTTGAGAGGGAGAGTGAGAAGAGAAGGCTAGGGTTGATAGAGAAACTGGGCCTTGGTGGGAGACCATCCTCATTTCGGTTTCCAAGTGACTAAGGAGGAAGAAGGAAGCTAGGGCATAGAGGTTCAAGAGATTCAAGGTATGAACCTAAACCCTAGAAAGCTGTATTTGATGTTTGGTTTAGAAAAACCCTAATCCATCCATGGGTTTTGCTCATAGTCGGTTTAGGATGATATTAGGATGTTAGCTGGGAGGATTCCTATGTTTTGTTTTGGGATTTAGCAGATTTTTGGAGAAAAATCGCAAAAGGAAAACCGAAAATCGGGCACACCCGCCCTACGCGCAACGAGCGCGGACCCACACCGTGGCGTGACCTGCCACTCAAGGCTTGGGATACGCTCGCCGTGGCGAGGTCGAGGTGCCAAAATGGCACCCCTCAAGTACGCCGAGGCATAGCAAAGCTACGCCGCGATGTAGCTACTATTCACAACGAGCAAATTTTTGGATTTTTGTTTCTAAACACCTCGTATTCGTATACCGATAGTTTAAGGACCCTAATAAATGATTAAAGGGAGTTCAAAAAAAGATAAAACTAAATGAAAACGTACACCTCGACAATATTCAAGTATGTGAGAAAAGAATACCAAATGTGATGTATGTGGATTTGCTAGGGGCCGTTGAGGAACCCAACCTAGGACCGAGATTGAAGGCAAGGCAAAAAAGAAAGATAGATTGGTTTGTTCTATCTTCCTATTCTCGTTTCAAGATTTGAAATATTTGTTCTAAATGTATAAGAAAAGCATATTGATTTGTTTTAATTGATTTGAGGCAATTGATTGTGAAATGTTTGCATATGAAAATTGCATGAGTATTGAAAATGAACTGTTTATATAAATGTACATACTGCATCGTATTCATGGTGGTAAGATCGAATGCCCTTACTGAATGTTAATCTTTATTTCGCATTAAGGATAGATTGGTATACTAACAAGGGTCAAATATGAGAAAATGCTAACAAACGATGATGTGAATATCACGTTAATCAATCGGGGACAAAGAGATTTCCGTAGTTGTTCATAAATTGATTTTTAATAACTAATCAGCAAATTTAAAGGATCAACTGTGTTATAAAATAAATGTTTTTATACCGCCTGCACCCAAGGGACTGAAGCAATGATTCCGATATCCTGTATACCGAAAACATAGGTTAAATTCGTTAAGGGCATAACTGAATTGATTTTGAGATTGTTGACATGTTAGAATAGAAAAGCATGATTGCAAATTGAAATGAAAAGAGCATTGTGAAATGCATGACGGTTATAAATGATTTATCAGACATGAAAGTGTATATTTGAATGATCAATGAACTATAAATACTGTATATGAAAGGAGTATATGTATTGTATTGATAGCTGATCATCCAAAAGATTTGAACGCTTGGTTTAGTAAAATTGCATGATTTGACTTAAACTCGGGGTCAGTAAGAATGGAATCGGATAGAACCACTAAGCATGAAAATGCTTAGCGTGTAGTGTTGCCTATGCGTAGGTACCGAGTGATAGGCAGTGATTGAAAAAGGACCCAAGGTCGAGGATCTCAAAATCATTCAGAAAGTTCACGGAATATGCTCCGTCACATGCATCCTCACCATTTATTAGCATGACATTGTTTTGTAAACAAAAGTGGGTCTAACTCCAAATTATTTTTGTATCTATATCTTAATAATACTTGGACATTATGTTGTAAACGACATAAAATGCAACAATTTTTTGGTTAAATGCACATTTTGTAAAGGAATTGCATTGAATTTGGTAAATGTTCATATCATCTCTAAATTGAAATCAATTCAGATTTGAAAACTAAAATGCTTATATTAATTAAATGTATTTGATAAATGGCTTGGTCTACATCCTGAGTTTTTGCTATAGGATCCAACCGGTCGTCAGTCGGGGTCACTACGAAAAACCCTTCAAAGTTTTTTAGGATTATTAAATTATGTTAGACCTTATATTAAAACCTAAGCCAATTAGTTAGACTCTCTTTATAGCAAAACCAAAATACAAGTGGGAAAAATATTTTAATCAAAAGAAGATATTGAATTAATCTAAAATAAAGAACTTCAGAAAATCCTCCAACCTTGCACCTACCATTGTGAATGAATATAAATATCTGGGTAAACAGATGCTATCAAAAGGATGGGGAGGAATTCTTGTATTATTAAATAAGAAGAAAACTTTCATGGATATCAGAGAGAATTTTAAATGACATCAAAAGAACCTTAGTCTGAACATCGAAATAGAAGTTTATAATTTTAGTTTTAGAAATTTTCAATTATTTTTAAACTTACTTTAAGAACCGATTGTGAAAATATTAAAAAAATCTTTGAAAATAAAAATTCTTCAAAACTATCTACCAAAAGATGGATAAAGTTTCAAAATGCTTTAATTGATTTCAAACCTAAATTTGAACATATAAAAGGAAAAGATAATATATTAGGAGATTGGTTAAGTAGGCAAATATTTGTAAATGAAATAATTATTTGTGACTAACTTTTTGTTTTATTAGAACATGGCTCAAAGGAGAACCTCAAAAGCTAGAACTTTTCAATTTGAATCAGAATTTAAATGAAGTTTTAAACCAAAACCTCAATTTCAATCTTTGTATTCAAAACTTTATGAAGAAATATAAAATAATTAGATAACTTTGGTCTTTAAAACCTCAAAACTTTCATAACCAAAACTTAGAATATGCTTATGGAAAAACTATCTCAACTTTAGTCCAACATCTTCAACATTTGCAAAACCAATTCGTTGCTTTAGAAATCGAAAATTTTCAAATGCTTAAAAACCAAGAAAAGCAAGAGAAACTTATCAATGAATTAGAAACCAAATTAGCCTCTTCGAACCAAGTTAATGAAATAGGAGTTAATAAATATAATTAAAAATCAGCCTTCCTGCCGAACAATATGAAAAAAACTAGTAGTTAAAAAACAAGCTCACCTCGATATTTATTCTATGATAGGAGTTTTTCTTCACAAAAATACAAGATAGAAAAGTTTTATAAAAACTGTGAGTCTTTATATCAACAATTTGTAACAAAAAAATATGAACAGAATCAATATACAGACTTTATCATGTTCCTAAATTGTTTTTTGTTGTTTACCTTACTTATGTAAATATGTTTATTTTGGATGACAATATTGAATCATCCTCTAAACGATGGATTTGAAGAATTTGAAAATATATTTTTAACCGTTAATTACTTTCTAAATCCTTAAGAATTTTCCTAAAAAATTAAAACCATTTTAAACTATCTTTTCTAAACTGGGTTATTTTGTAGATCTTTCTTTAAAACTATTCTTATCTTTGTTCAAAACTAATGGAACTTATAATCCTCGTTTATCTTCATGTCTATATAAAACATAACAAAGTAAACCTTTTAATCCTCAACAAACGTCCGAATGGGAAATGACTCACAAAAATTATTTTCCTTATATTTTCATAGTAGAGAGAAATTTTCAAATTTTTTATTTTAGGAAACACAATAAATAAAATTTTATCTTATTAGAGAAAACTCACACCATGTCCATTTAGAGAACTAACCTTAGATCACCCTTTAACCCAAAAAATTTCAGAATCTCCGAAGACAAGATTTTATAAAACCAACTTTGGGTAGATTCACCATAAATGTCCCACTGTGATGAGAGCAAGCTTCTTAGGAGAACAACATTTGAGGTTATTTAATCTGAGAATGGTGCTGGAAGACAAAGATAGTTATCAAATCAAGCAATAGCATGACTCCGCAAAATAGTATTCACTTTTGCAAAGAAGCCCTCAATTTTATCAAACAAACTAGATTCATTTCCTATCTAGAAAGCGGATCAACAAAAGGAGTCATAATGATCAAAATGTAAAGATCACTTCAACCCTTATAGATATTAATGCCAAGAATATTGAAAGTATTAATTTTGTAAATAAAGTATAGTGTACTTTATTAATTTGTCTTCATAGGTGGTACAATTTTGTTTTGTACAAGATATAGTCTGTACTTAAAGTCACTTGGTTTAAGATGTCCTTTCAGAATTATTTGTAAATAGTCTTAAAGTTTTTTCTTACTTAGTCTACTTATAAAATAAAGTAGTAGGAGAATTGAGAACAAGGAACAATACTTTATTATTATTGTTATTTCAATTTTTTTAGTGTCTCAAAGGTTCCAATCTTTCTCTCCGCTTTCTAAATAAATGGTTGGAGGTAAGCCCATAACTCGCTTTCATAAGGATCGGATCGTATTCTAATTTGTTTTGATATGACTGTGATTTTAGTTTTGATTTTTACATTTGCATTAGGCAGATAACTCCCGGGCTCAGATTTCGTTAAAAAATAAAATAAAAATCGGTTTTTCCGATAGCAAACAGTAGTTTTACCAGAGGATGAAGAAGACTCCCCGCTCAAGAACCTTCATCCCCAAATTCTTACGTAAAATGTTCCAAGGTATATAGTCATATTAGATTTAATTTGTTTCCATGATGGGCCAATTTTGATAAGGCCCTCTTAATTAGTTACAATGTATTACAGATGGCTAATGGGCCTTAAGCCCGCTTTGACAGGTACATCCCTATTTGGGATAGTGATATCTATAGACTGTAGGGACGTTTCATCACATGTTTGGCTACTAGGAGCAGCTGCGGTTGCTCAATAGATAACAATTGATTCAAAATTGATGCAAAATGCCTAAAAGATTTGATCCCAAGACCTTTTGTAATCTTAATGGTAGTGCTCTAACGCAATAGGCTTCCGTGATTATATTGTTTTTCATTATTATTTTATATGTTTAAAAGGGATTTAAAGTTAAGTATGTTAGCAAAATTAATAAAAGTATGGTTCCTTGAAAGTAGGAGTGGATCCAACAGACACACTCCACCATCCTACTATATGCTAGATTGATGGTTCTTTCAACCACAACCACCTTTATATTGCAAATGCAAATGGATTATATTCCTTATTGAATTTATTGTGACTCATTAGCATGCAAAACAAAACATGCTAATAATATTGTTCTTTAAAATTGTTTATAGTTTCTTATGTTAAGAGATCAATATAATTTTAATTAATTAGGGAATAGCCATAGCATCCTTAGTTGGTTAAAATTATATATTAAGTTTTAAGATCACATTTGATAACATTGATTGTAATCAAATCATATGAAATGTTATGAATCTCATCTCACATGAATTTTTATTATATTTTGTATGATTAATTAGGATGAGATATCAAATAATATTTTCTAATTTACCCATAAGGATTAGAAAAAGGAACATGATTTGGTGGTCTTATCATAAGATTTAAACGGATTATGAGACTTTAGCCCACATGCAAGTTTTAAATACTAGGTTTATGATTTAAAAGCACAGATTTATATTGGTAAAACATCTCATTGTATCTTTTGCATCAATCTTGATTAATACATGTATATTTAACATTTGCAGCTATTCAACTCAAGAATATTTATGATTTTAAGTGTGATATTCTTAACTAAAGGGTGATAAATTATAAGGTATGGAAGGAGAGAGTTCTTTTGCATTTGGGATGGATGGATATTGACTACGCCTATATGAAAGATGAACTCTAATCCTATCGAAACCAACACATTGTAGAAGCTTACTACTTTATGAAAATGGAAAGGCTCACACCGCTTCCTTCGTGATGTCTATAAAGATCAAGATCTTTGCTGGTATGCGTGGTTCTATCAAGCAAATTGATAGTCAAACCACTTCTGAAAGCTATAGATGAGCAGTTTGCAACTTCTGACAAACCTCTTACTAGCACCTTAATTATGTAGTTCTCATCCACCAAGCTCACCGGGATAAGAGAAGTGCGTGATTATATCATATGCATGAGGGATATATCTACCAACTTTCTAAGACATTATTATAAGTTACCGTTGAAACTTTCCTTGTTCATTTTATATTGAACATCGCCCAATAGTACAATCCTTCCAAAACTTCATAACACACATAAGGATAAATGGTCAATTAATGAATTGTTATCATGCAGGAAGATGAGGGAAGGGTTAATGATGCAGAAGAGGGCTAAAAGGTTAACTTGACCACTTTTGGAAAGAAAATGAAGGATCGAGCTAAAGGAAAGGAAAAGATTTTTGTTCATCCAAGCATAAAGAAAGAGTCAAAGTGTTTTTTCTATAAGAAAATGGGACATATGAATAAGGATTGCTCAAAATTCAAGATCAGGCTTGACAAGAAAGGTACTCAATTTTCTCTTATCTGTTATGAATCTAATATGGTTAATGTTAATCATAACATATGGTGGATTGATTCTGGTTCTACAATCCATGTTTCCAATACCTTACAGGGTATGCAAAACCTAAGGAAGCAAGTAGGAAGTGAACAATTAATACCATCTATTCAGGCAGCAAGATGAGTTCACATGTGGAAGCTATTGGCACTTGCAGCCTTGTTTTAAGTAGCGGTTTCATTTTAGAATTGGAAAAGACATTTTATATTCCACGTTTTTCTAAGAATTTGATTTCACTTTTTGGGTGATCAGACTTTAGGATTTTTCTTTAACTTTCAAATTGGTTTCGCTTTTATCCAATAAATCTAAAGTTATTAGTTATGGTATATTATCTTATGATATTTTCCATATTCGGTTACAAAATGATGTTACTTATAATTCTATGCATGTTACTACTAGATTAAAAAAATGTGTTGTGAAAGAGGAATCCTCTATGTTATGGAACCAGAGATTAAGACACATCTTCATTGAAAGAATGAAGAAATTGGTTAATGAAGGGGTAATTAGTACTTTGGATTTATTTCGATTTTCGACACTGTGTGCATCAGACCAAGGGCAAGCAAACTAACAAGTCTAAAAGGCAAAAGATATAAATACAACCTATTGTGAGATTATAAGATAATGAGAATGGATGTCTTTGACATGGATGAAATGGTTCAAATACTTAACAATCTTCACAGATGATTTATTCACGATACGTATCTCAGACTTACTTCGTCTAAAGATGAAGCTAGGACGCCTTTAAAGTTTTTAAGGCCTAAGGAATCAATGGAAACATAGCTAAGACTAAGATCAAATAAAATATATATTGCGGTAAATACAATGCGAGAATGTGACAAGCTCCTGGTTCATTTTGCAAAGTTTCTTCAAGAAAATGATTGTTTCCTAACACACTATTTCAGTTCTCCAAAATTAGAACAGGTGGTAGAAAGCAAGAAATCAAACTTTAATGGACATGGTAAGAAAAGAGAGTAATAATAAACCACCTCAATACTTGTGGAATTAAAGCCCCAAAGCACACAAGAAGGTATTAAACCTAGTTACAACCAAGGTTGTCCCTTAGACGCCTTTTGAGTTATTCAAAGGTTAAACTGCTCAAGAAGATATACCAAGCCTTTGGATGCTGGTCTCATGAGAATTTATAACCCACAAGAAATGGGGCTTCTAGACCAAGGACCATTAGTGGTAGTTTCTAATAGAGGCGCAAAAGGTCCAAGGGGTATAGATTTTATTTCATCTCACAATACTATATCGTGGAACTGCAGAATGAAAATTTTCTTGAGAAGTCGAGATCATGATCAATGGAGTGATTAGTTTAGGACATTGTTTCTATGAAGGATCATTATGATGTTAACCCTCTGTCACATGATAGATTACTCTCTTCCTCCTCCTTCCTTCCTCTCTCTCCATTCCTCCTGCTCTGCACAGCTCTTCTTCCTCCTCATTCCATACTACACAACTGAGCTATGGGAGACAACCAGATCCTAAGTTCCACATTGGTCGATATTGATCCTATAGGATCAAGTTACAATGAAGAAACTAATTTGTTGAATCAACCAATTGAGCAACAAAGCTGATCTCAACAAATCTTCCTCAAGATCGATGAAGCAAATACTTAAGAAGATCTACAAGAGTTAGGAAATCAGAATTGGGAATGATTATATAGTGTATTTATGACAACTGGATTATAACATTGGAGCCAAAAATGATCCAAAACGCTTTTACAAGCCATGAGTTCTGTAAGGAATCTAACTTAGGTATAGTGACATGAAAGAAGAAATGAATTCTCATGGCATCTTAACTGAAATTGGGATCTCGTGAGTCACTAATCTAAGGCAAAGCCACTGGATGTAAATGGCCCAAAACAAAAAGGACCTATCAGGGCAACATTACTATATTATAAGGCAAGACTACAAAAGGATCTACTCAAAGGGTAGAATCGACTACATGGAGACATTTTCTCCTATATCTAGGAAAGATTCTCTTCTGATAATCAAGGCATTAGTTGCCTATTTTGATTTTTACTTTGACATCAATGGACGAAAACGACATTCCTTAATTGTAATCTAGAGGAAGAGGTTTACATGAAACAACCTGAAGAATTCTTCTCTAGTGAAGGTGAGCATTTAGTTTGCAAGCTTAATAAATCCATATATGGATACAAGCATCTCGCCAATGGTATTTGAAATTCCATGAAGTAATTGCTTCATTTGGTTTTGAAGAGAATATCATGGATCAATGTATACACCAAAAGGCTCAAGGAGGTGATTGGTTTTCTGTGTTATATGTGATATTCTACTATAATTCAATGATAAGGGCTCTTGTTATATTAAACAATTTCTCTCTCAAAGAACTTTGATATGAAGGATACGGGTGAGGTATCTTAGATGTCATCGGGTCTTAAGATCCATAGGAAAAGATCTCAGGCATTTTGAGCTCATTCTCAAGCAGACCATATCAATAAAGTTTTAGAGAGATTTAACATGAAGAATTGTTCATCGAGTGTGGTACTCATTTTTAAGGGTGGTATATTCGACGGAACTGCCTCAAAAATGATTTCAAACGGGAACACATGAAGAACATTCTATATGCTTCAGCTGTTGGAAGCTTAATGCATGCTAAAGTTTGTACCATACCTAACATTACATTTGTTGTTAGAGTATTCGGAAGATATCAGAGTAATCTAGGTATTGACCATTGGAGAGCTGTAAAGAAAGTGATGAGATACCTTCAAGGAACAAAGGATTACATGCTTGTGTATAGACGAATAGATAGTTTGGATGTGATTAGCTACTCGAATGCAGATTATGAAGTTAAAGGATTCTCATAAATCAACGTCACTATATTTCAAGCTAGTTACGGAGCCAGATCTTGAGAGTGAAGAAGACTAACGCCACTTCCACTATGGAAGCTTGTTATATTCTATTTGAGGCTAGTCGTACAAGGTATGGTTAAAGAGTTTCATATATGGGCTTAGAATTCGTGATTTTATATCTTGGCAATCAAGTCACCGTGATAATGGAATAGGTATTTATAATAAGAACAACAAGAGGAAGTCAAGTACATAATGACATTACATTTAGCCATAAGATAACGTGGTTAAAGAAATGAAAAGTGGCCATTGAACACATTAGCATCGAAGCCTAAGATTTGCCAATCCTTTAACCAAAAGGCATGCCACCCAAGCATTTTAAGGATCATCTAGTACAAACTTAATTTCTTCCGTCGCATGCAATAGTCAGCAAAAGAGGGAGTCACGGGACAAATGATGCGCATGGTTAGTGGAAACTCAAGCACAACACATGTTGTACTATGAGATATTAAAGGTTGGTAGAGCTTTTCCTCAACTCATCTACGTGAAAATTTGGGGTTAGAGGAAGGAGAAGGAAGCTGAGAAAGAGAGGCTTTATGTGGAAGAATTAAAAGGCGGTAAATTATTGTTTTTTTGTTCTAGATTTATAAAGAGTTATTAATGGTAGATCTAGTCTTAAAAAATCGTTTATTTGTGGTATTAGATGCTTATTCTTAGCCATTTTTTATATAAAATATGGAAGTTTAGAGAGAGTTTTAGAGAGAGAAAGTGCAAATTTTTGTGAGGAAGAAGAATAAGTAGTGGTTTTTTCTAGTTTAGGTTTATAATTAGTTGGTGATGGATGTTAATGGTAAATTTAGTCTATAAACTAAGCATCATTGTTAATCACATTATTATGCATTAATTTCTAAGTTAATAGGTTACAAGTAATTTGAGTTTAGAAAGTTTTGCTGTTTGCTGTTAGGTTACTTTAGTTTGAAAGAAAGATGTCATAATTAAGTTTGGGCATACTTAATTGCTAAAAGATTGAAATTAGAGAAAATAAAATAGAAAGTTAATTACAACTTAAATTTTACTTGAAAGGCATTAGGTAAGGTTAGAAATTTGGGGTTTTAAACTAACAACATTAAATTGATAATATGAGCTAAGAAGGAAGTACCATAACCTGAATTACATTCTTTTATTTCAGTTCCTTGTAATTAAAGAAGTTGTCATTAGAAGAATTTCAAAGGAGACCCACGGAAAATGAGAATTTTATACCATTCTATTGTTTATCTTTCATGGTTTCCATTAAATATATTACAATCTTAATAATTGATTGGATTTATGAAACATGTTATCTTGCCATGATGTTCATATTGTTGTGCATGGTTTTTGTGTGGTGGACATGGTTATTGGTATGGTTTGGTTACGTAGCAAGGATGATTCGAGCAATGATAATTCTTATTCAGAGATTATAAGTGTCACACCCTGATTTCTACGGTGTGATTTATGTTATTTTACCATCTTTTTTTTTTTTTTCATCATGAGTCCCTAACATAGGACTCTTTCAAAATCAACACTTTGCATAAAAGTACCACTAGCCACACCATATATATCGACACGTATTTCTTCAAAACTTGAGTCCAAAACTCACTTAGATGTCGCTAGAAACGTAATTAAAACTCAATTCCAGGTCTTAAAGTATATATATACATATAAATAGTGAGTAAAGTCTCAATGCACCCAGTATATACTTACACTTGATGAGAGAAGCTAGCTAGCCTCTGTTGAGTGATTGATTGTTGTGTTAATATTTACACAAAATCCCAAAACTTTCTACAAAGTGTCCCAAATTAATGGTCACAAGCAAAATATACAATGACCCATAATCGATATGAACTGTCCAAAATATACAGTGTGAACCTCCACACAACACTAGATGTTCCTCAAAATGCATGCCCAACCACCAGCATGCTAAGGCCAACATAGGATTCCCAAACCTCGAAAACCACATGAGTCAAACTCTCAAGTCATGCAGCTGGTCTTGTACCTGCATCTAAGATTGGAGGAATAATGGGGGTGAGTTTGACAACTCAGTAGTGAATCCCATAACAAGCCATGCTTATAAAAACATTTCAAAATACAAATAATTCAACACATCTCAAAACATGAGCATTTTCAATTAATAGGTTGATGTGGAAACAAATGGATGCAATACTACCACCATCTCGACCCTCATCAGTGACTCTTTTGGGCTTTCACCCAGGGACTAGTCGATCATCCCAGAACAACGACAAATTGCTGGGACTTACCACCCAGGGATATGCCCACATCCGTCTCGCGACAAATTGTTGGGACTTACCACGGGGATATGCCCACACATCCGTATGTGCGTGACCTTTGCGGGACTACAACCGGGGACTAGTCATAGTCCCGTGTCCACTACATCAATCCGAACTCTCACACAGTCCCATACCCATGTCATGCTTTGAAACAATTTCTAAGCATTCACCTATGGATATTTAAAAACATCATGTACCAGTTAATTCAAGAATTCCATAGATATAAAAATATACACATTTATATATATCATTAGAAAATCACACAGTTCAAGCATGGAATGGTACAGAATTTCGACAAACCATGGTATAAGCGGGAGATGGTTACAAGATCCCCTACTTTCCTTGGATTCAAAAAATCCACAAGTCTCCCAAAGTCAAAACCAAGGCTACTCAAAGGATCTACAATTAACAAGTCATAGATTTCTTAGCCTCAAACAATCCGGGTTATAAAATTACCCAATTGGTTATTACTACTTCACCACTGAATCACACATATTCTTATACCTACCAACATAAACCTTGATCCTTCAAGAGCACTCTCTTTTACACTTACTAATATCAACATTTAACACCCTTATTAGGGTAACACAAACAGCACACACAACACTTGTACCTTTTTTTTTCAGCCTATCTCAAGACCCCTTTTTTTTTTTCTCAACTACAATTGTTGACCAGCCATACATGCTTTTTGTTCATTGTGGTCTTCTGACCAAAAGTTCCCCTATCTCTTAGCTTTCCACAGCCTCTTAAATCAGGTCATTCGGACCTCAAAATCAAGAGTTATGGTTTTTTTTTACAATCTGACCTCCCCGAGACTGTTTCCTAGGGACAGAATCTGTGCCCTCTCTTCACCCTTACTTTGACGAAAGTATGGGAAAAAATGAGCCATAATTTTGGCCACAATTTCTTCATGAAGTTACACCCCTATGTGGCTACTTTGAGAGGGATTTTGAATCACTCCATTTGGATCAATATAACTCAACTTATGACTCAAAAACAGGAACTGCTCCAGAACATGGGACAGAATCTGTATCTGACTTTCAACCTCAAATTCAAGGGTCTTATGGTAGGATTTAGTTCTTGGTTACTTCTAGACATTCGAAGGGCTAGGTCTTGGGCTTCTTCTCCAACTGGAATCATCCAGTTCGGAGTTCTTTAGGCCAACTTATGGCCAAAACACTGTCATGGGTTAAGGGAAGCTGGACCTTTACCTCCTTGGACACACACACATGCCATCTTCTAAACTGGTCTTTTACAATTTGGGTTCCACAAACACACCTTTCATCAAATCTAAAGTTGGGAGTGTAATCCCAACAAAACCCTAGAGGCATAACCAAGAATCCATAAGAAATACAACTAAGGCCTCCAAAAAGATCATGTTTACATACCTTAGTAGACTTTTCCACCAAAAACCAAGCTTTCCTTCAAGCCTTTTCTCCTCCTTCTCTCTAGCTTCTCTCTAGAACTCTCTCTGCTTTCCTAAATTTCCAGATTTTCACTTCTAAGAAGTTGGTCTAGCATCCAAAACCAAGAGAAATTGGTTTGCTTGGCACATGTAGCTCTTCTCATTCACTTGCCATGTGTCAAGATCTCCTACCATGCATATATGAGGTGTCATGCCCTCATGATGCCACATAGCTCACAAGGATATTACACTTTAGTCCTCTCCACTAACAAGTTTTCAAATGGTCCTTCAACACATGCCAGTACAAAGCTAACAAAACCACTAAACTTACCTAATTATAATTGACACATACCATAAATGCAATCCTAACACTTTGCTAATCCTCTAATTAAACCAACCATTAAGATGGCTAATCTTAATCACAATTTAAAATATCATAGGGCATAAGTTGCATTTGCTCCCCAAAAATCCTTACTTGAATATAACAAAACATATACCAGGTGTTACAATAAGGATGATGGAAGATATTGTTGATAAGCAGAGTGTTACCTTCCGCTATATTATAATGTGGGACCACGAGTCCTTGGATGAAAATCCCTAAACCCTCAAGGAAGACACCTAGATAAAGGTGTATGGGGTTGGTCCTGCCCTTGGGTGATAGTTCCTAAAGACACAGGGTTAGTCCTGCCCTTGGGTTGTAGTCCTAAAAGACACAAGGTTGGTTCTACCCCTGGGTGTAAGTCCCAAAAGACACGGGATAAGAGTAGTCCATGGGTGATAGTCCTAGAATAGTCATTATTATGGTTGATCTCCTATTGAAGCGGTTGATGATATATATGTATATTGGTGATAATAACCGGATATCTTGTGGAAGAGAATGGTAAACGTTGTTGATCAAGTTGAAGAGAATGAATAAGATGAGCAAAAAGAGGAGAAGACATTATTCAACCTGCATGCATATTTGATATTACTTCATACTTTGTTTATGGTTACAAATGTTTATCTTGCATATTGTTATATGTTTAATTGAAGCATTAAGGGTGTGCATAGAATGATTATAAAGTTTTCTACTGAGTTATGAACTCAGCCCTATCTTTCCACCCTTAGATGCAGGTACGAGGACCTTTACTATAACTAGTGATTGAACTTTGCTTAAATTCGTATTTGGGTCTGATGTTTACTCAATATTGAGATTTTGAGGCTTTGGCCTTTGTAAATTTACCTTTGTGATGAAATAATGTCATATATGTCACTTTTAACCTTGTTAGTGTGGGCTATCCTAAGAGAACCAAGGGATTAAAATGTGTAAAGTGTGTGAAAGAACAAAGTCTAGGTTGTTTTCACAAGAATTGGAGTATCTTTTGTATAATTAATGTTATGAGGTTTTCAATGGATGCATCTTGTTTATAATAGGTTTTCTCTTTGTCATTATATTGTACAAATTTATTTGATGATCAATCATCTTTTATCTCCATATTATATATTGAGTATTTATGGGGAAAAAAATTGGGGTTTGACAGTACGTACTTTCATTATTTTATTGAAACTCATATTAAGTCTGATATTTTCTCATATGGTTTTGTACATTTCATATTATTATTATTATTTTGAGAAATACCATTAAGTTTGGAACTTTAATAAAATATGGTTTTATTCATTAAGTTTAAGGGTTTGCGTTGAGGAACTTGATATGTTATGTCTACGGAAGATAATACTCACTATAACAGGACCCATTGCCATGATTTATATATTTAGTTTCCCCTTATGGTGGGTGGTAAACTATATGGATCAAGTGGAAGAATGTTAGAATGGTCCATATATTTTTTTACATTTTTGGTCCCTAAGCCTACTCATCTATATAGAAAATTTACCATCGAGTTTTTGATTGAGAAGGGTTTGGAAAAACCAAAAGTGAGCATTTCATTTTGGTTTCTCGATTTCAATCATATTCAGTTTTCAGTTTTTTCTAGTGTTTCATTTTTCCTCTAATGGCTAGAGGTAAGTTATGACATCTGGCTTCCGCATATGATCTGACGGTATTCTAATTTGTTTTCATATGATCAAATTGTTTAGTTGTTGATTTTTAAATGAATCACTGATTCTAGTAGAACTTCCTTTCCCGCATTTGACAAAAAACATTTGTTCCGCCCAAATAGCCATCACTGATTCTAGTATCTCTCCAATAGAGCGGCAGTAGAGATCTCGAACATAGCTTGCAACTCCCTGACCCGAGCGGCTGGAACATTTATGCTGAATACTGTGGAGGATTTTTCAAGGTAGATTTTTGTCCGGCTGCCCTCTCATATTGTTGGGGACGGTATTTGATTTGGGTGCACTCTATGTGTGCGTACCGGGCCACCCACGCTAGTCATCCGTGGATTAATCCCTTGTGCATAGCCTCTTAAGAGGGTAGGAACAGATAAGGGGACAACAGATCCCACATTGTCGGCAGAATCATTGCATCTGTCATTGTGCAAAATATTATACCAGAGTAGTCACCCATCTCATTATCAAAGACACCCACCTCTTGGAACCCTAATTTTAAGCATATGTCGTAGGTAGGCCAATATTCCACACACGGTCATATGCTTTCGACATTATCAACTTTCACACCAGCTATTCCAGTTTTTTCCCTTCCACTTTCGTTTGAGATGATGGCTGATTTCAAATGTGACCATAACACTATCAAATGTGGCCTCTCCTTCTTCGCGATCAGCACAATGAATGTATCGTTCCACTCCCTAGCAAACCGCCATGGTTTTAGAATATCAGAGCAAGCCTTAGTTACCTGATCGCAATTATGTCTAGTAGGATTGATAGAACCCGGAGTTAGCGTGTTTCAGTAAATTTCTTGCTGCGCTAGAATGTAGCTTTGCTCATCCAGGAACTTCAATACAGCTAGGCACGCCCTCAAGTCCTGACAGCTTCTTCAAAATCTTAATCTAAATGGCGGACTGAGGGCCGGCTGTTTTGGCTTAATGCGAAGCTAAATGAGCTTTCGGCGGTCGAAAACGATTATTTGTTTTTAATTTTCGTGATTTATTGTTGAAATTTTTTTTAAAGTTCTGAATAGAAAAAGTAAAATAATTAGCACTACATTAGAAAGAATCCCTTGAAACAAGAAAAACTTAAACCGTTATTAATGAGGAGAAGGGCTAACAACCTTGTCTTATGGATGACAACGGAAAGTTTGGAATAAGGCGGTCTCATCACGATCTAGATTCATTTATTTTTTGATTCCGAGCAATAATTTAAAAAATTAAAAGCAGGGCAGTCAGCAGGTTAGCGAGATGAGAAAAGTGTAGCTTACTTTCATTTACATTTGATTTTGTTTTTTTTATTTTTAATATTTTAATATTTTCTTTTTTTTTTTATGTTTATTATATTAAATTAACATATTTCATAAAGAATAAAAAATATTATGAATTTTCATAAATTATTTATTAAACATTCTAATTATTATTATTATTTATATTAAGTATAAAATAAAATAATAAAAAATATTTTTAAATATAATCGGGACGGGACAGGCGGGAATAACAATACAGAAGGCAGATGTGGATTTGAAAAAAATAAGCGAAACCTTTTAAAAGCAGATTACAGTTAAACGAGCTTCGTCCATTAAGAGCGGGGCGGGACGAAATAAATAATCATCTCGTTGCCATCACAAGCTATTAAATGTTAAATAGTAATTAATACTATATTAAGTCTGTGGTATTATTCAAAAAAAATTCTATTTAGCATTAAGTAAAAAAGAACCAAACAACTAAGATTCAACATAATTAGACTTTTTTATATAAACATCGACAAGTTTAATTGATTAGCTTACGTTTTATTTATTTATTCATTTTAATCATAATAATACTAATTTTATTATTTTAGTAAAAACTTATTTCTCCTCTATCAATAGAGCCCGATCCGAAAATGTGATATTTTAGATAAACTAGCATCATCTATATTAATTAATCTTATTTTGTCAATATGAAGATTTTTTTTACAATCAATACTTTAGTTATAATGTAGTTTATTATCGTCATTGGGACTTGAATTGGAGACCCCTCTTCTCCTTATACTCTGCTTTTTTGAAATGTTTAGTATTTTACCATATGAGCTAAGTAAGCGTGATGGGCAATGTGAAGTATTTAATTAATTAGCTTATGTGTATTTATTTTTAAAATTTTTAGTCCACTTATTATCCGAATAAAATCTCTCTTCCCTTACTTACTTTAGTGGATAATTGAAGTGGCATCATATTTTGGGCAGATCTACATAGGGCTGAGGGAGGCAAATGCCCCTTCTAAAATTTGGAAAAAAATTATTTGCAAAAGGGTTTGAACCCTTGATTGAAAGATATGATACTTAACCATTACAATACTATCCTCACTGCCCCCTCATTATATTTTCTAGCTCATACTATATATATATATATATATATATATATATATATATATATATATATATATATATATATATATATATATATATATATATATATATATATTATTGATTCAAACAAGTTGTGCATTTAATAGAAACACATAATCAAATTTGCTAAAAATTTTAGATGATGAAACAGTATCCAGATTAATTACATAGTGAATCGGCTCAATGTCTCTACAAATTTGATAATTATATAATATTTATAATACGTATGAAACACTGCTGACACATTGAAGTTATTTGAAATCAATGCTTACAATGTGAAATACGGAAAGAAAAAAAAAACACCTGGTTATGAAACCATGGGAAAAAACCACAAAGAAAAGCTTCACTATGACTCGATAAATAATTACAAAATTACAGCGGAATAAGAAAAGAAGCTAGGATGTTAATAAATACTAGTATCATTTAGCTCTTACCTTCTGATAGATCGCTTTTTTTACCCGACTTTAACTCGCAAAAGATGCACCGCGAAGGCCCAGTCGGATATATGTCGGCCGGGTCGAGTCAATTAACGCCGACCATGATTGAGTTGTTGTCTGTTGATAGTATGTTTGTTTGAATTGCGCGCATGTAGCGTAGCAAACGGTGAAAAACAAGCAAATCACGTAAAGGCAATATAAGCCGCGTGATCTGATAAGGCGGCCCAGTGAAAGCATAAAAGCCAATTAAGCACAGATCTATACGAAAGAATCATTTTTATTGAGAAAAACTTATAGTAAGAGATGTGAAAGAAATGTGAAAGATTGATTTTAAGTCAAGAATAATAAAAAAAAAAATCACCCATTCTTACCTAAGGAAAGTGGATTAGAAGAAAAAAATATGAGAAAAAGGGAGAGGCATTTATGACATTATCTTGTATTAATTAGGCTAATTTATAAACAATGAGAAATTTAATTAATTAGTTTCAAAAATTTTGCTTTATTTTAATGAATTAGAATTTTATATCTTGATGCTATGATTTAACGATACACGTCGACCATCCTAGTAAATATAAAGTACAAGTGAACCATGGAATCCAAGTGTGTGTGGTGGGCCAGGAATAGACATATGGAACTTCCTTAAACAGGCCACCAGCCTACAGTTGAGAAAAGAATTCAAATAGATTTTAAAAAACATTGACTAGGTGGTAGTTGGAAATAGTTTTACCATCATTTTTTGTATTTAAAATTAAAATTATTAAAAATATCTTAAAATGAATATATTTTAATAATTATATTTTACTACATTTTCTAGAAGGTTTTCAAATTCTCAATTTTAATAAATAAACAGAAAATATAACAACGAAATATTTCTTAAAAAATTCAATATCACTGTCATTATTATTATTATTATTTACATCCAATTATCACTTAGTTTTTTTTTTTACAATTAAGCACTTTGGTGGCAATGTAATAAACTATCTCATTATGACTCAGGCCTCCCAGAACTTATTCCCTCGATGTGCTACGTTTTAAACGCCCAAAGGTCCTACTTAGAATGGAGTTAAACATGTGAGACCACTTTTACTATTTTGAAAATGATAAATATGTATTTCAATATTTCCTAACCAAGAAAATGAGATATATATTTGAATTTTTTTTTAAATAAATAAATGACGTGATGTAATGATCGGAAAGAAAAATGAAATAGTACACCCAGTTATTGGAGTTTGTTGAGGTTATGACATTCCAAATTAAGAAATCCAACATTGACTGGTTTACAGTATCATCAAAGAGTAAGAAAGTTGGTAGCAGCTTCTCACAAGTGGAAAATTAAACAATTAACCAGATTGAATGCTCACTTCTTCATATATGGAGTAGAGTGAAGAACAGAGAAGAAAAACAAAAAGATTCAAGCACAAGCTCCCACGCACACAAACTTTGAAGCCAATGGATCTCGTTGTTGAGACATAGCTTATAAATACTCAAGCTTTCTCAACCCACCTCCAAGAACTTAAGAGTTCTCTTTCCTCCCTCAACTTCAATCTTGAGCTTCCATTTTAGTACGTAGATGGCATCAATGGCTTCAATTGAGGAAATCAGAAACGCTCAACGTGCCAGGGCCCAGCCCACCATTCTAGCCATTGGGACAGCTACTCCGAAAACTGTATCCACCAGTCTGATTTTGCTGATTACTATTTCCGAGTCACTAAGAGCGAGCGCAAGATTGAGTTGAAGAGAGGATTCAATCGCATCTGTAAGTATATATATTCATGCATTAATTTCTTCCAGGCCTAACACTTATATGCATGGCCATCATCTTGAACAATATACCATTTGACGTTGATTGCTTCAGCTGATATGTTCATGTTCTTTTATTTAGGTGAAAAATCAATGATCAAGAAACGTTATATTCATTTGACTGAAAAGATGCTTGAAGAGCACCCAAATATTGGTGCCTACATGGCCCCATCTCTTAATATTCGCCAAGAGATCATCACTGCTGAGATTCCTAAGCTGGGTAAGGAAGCCGCCAGAGAGCTCTTAAAATTAAGGGCCAACCAAAAAGTCAAGATCACCCACCTTGTATTTGTACAACCTCGGGTGTAAAGTACTGAGTCGCGATTATAAACTTGCTAATCTATTGGGACTTGATCCTTCGGTCAAAAGAGTTATGTTGTATCATCAAGGGTGTCATGCAGGTGGAACGGTCCTTCGAACTGCAAAAGATCTTGCAGAAAATAATGCAGGAGCACGAGTTCTTGTGGTATGCTCTGAGATCACTGTTGTTACATTTCGTGGTCCTTCTGAAGAAGCATTGGACTCTTTAGTTGGTCAAGCCCTTTTTGGTGATGGGTCTTCAGCAGTGGTCATTGGATCAGATCCAGATATCTCCATTGAACGACCCCTCTTCCAACTCGTCTCAGCAGCACAAACATTTATCCCTGATTCAGCAGGTGCTATTGCGGGTAACTTGCGTGAAGTAGGACTCACCTTTCATTTATATTGCTTTATTACTTACTTTGATTTCTCAAAACATAGAGATGTTTGGTTAAGCTTTTGAACCTTTGGAATTAAAGATTGGAACTTATTATTTTGGATTGCTCACCCAGGTGGTCCTGCAATTCTTGATGCAATTGAAGCAAAACAAAATTTAGAGAAAAAGAAACTCGAACCAACAAGGCATGTGTTAAGTGATGGGGTATGTCTAGTGCATGTGTATTGTTTATTTTGGATGAGATGAGAAAGAAATCCCTAAAGGGTGAGAAGGCCACCACGGGTGACGGATTGGATTGGGGCGTGCTATTTGGTTTTGGGCCAGGCTTGACCATCGAAACCGTTGTATTACACAGCATTCCTACAATCACAGATTAAGTGAAGTAATGGAAAATGGCCCTTTTAATGTTGTAGTGCATCACCTTGGAGCCAATAAGGGTAATTTATCTTTGGGGAGGCTGATACTGTTGTAATATTTCATTACTTTGTTAATTTGGATTGTAACGAAGTCATTGTTATACTTTCTTTATGAGGCTAAATTAAAAATATGAGTGTTAAAATCCTCATTGTTTCATAGTCTCAAGGATTCCTCAAACATTCTAATGTTGAGTTCATATGTATAATATTGGATTTATATATTTTAATGGATTTGACGTCATGATTTGTATGAGAGAAACCAAGTCTTATCTAAGAGGGAGGACTTAGTTAAAAAGTTCATCCTTGTTGGTTGGATCATTTACATTAACATTTTTAAAACACTAAAATATAACAGTTGTGAAATTATTAGCTACAACATATACTATATGTTCCGTACTATTTGGTTTTATATTTCTAAGATTTAAAGAATAAAATTTTTATGATCACATTTGATCTGGTTTAAAATTGTAATGTTCAGAAAACAAACTAGATAAGAAAAAAATGGTAAAACAATTAGATGAAAAAAAAAGTGGTATAGGGTGATTGGAAAACTATTTAATAATAAATCCATGTTTTATGTTCATTGTTGACTAGTTATATATTTAGCATTTGGGTGCAACAAATTGATTTGACTATGAGATATTATCTAAAGGGATTTGAGATAGTAAAAATGGGCGACTGAACGAGTTTGGTGCATAAAAGAAAGATGCTATAGAGGGATGAAACCCTATTATGTTATAAGATAAAATTTTGCATTTGGTCTCAAATTTCTTTTATAGGTGGCATAGTTATTAAAGATGTTGAGAGGTATATGTTTAGGCTTATTATGTACAAATGATGATGATCATGTTTTAACAATATTCTTGAATGTTGATATTATTTAATTGATCATACATTTATGGATCTCGTTTAAGAGAAAACAAAAATCAAATTAAGAGTAAAAATAATATTCTTACATATTTCAAGATGAGATTAACTTTTAATTTATAACTAATCTCATTCAAACAACATAAAAAATTCTCAACTATTTTTACACAAGTAAATCCAAGTAAAATATAAAGACAATTAAAAAGATTTTTTTGTTATAAAGGATGCTGTCTCTCTCTCTCTCTCTCCCTCTCTCTCTCTATATATATAGGATTTAAAAAGTACAAGTGAACCACAGGATCTAACATCTCCAACCACAAGTATCAATTTTCATTTCTAAATTAGCATCTTCTCTATATTTGAGGATGATGGACCTACTTTTTTCACTTCTTACTTCAACCAATAATTTCAAAATCCATCTTCAAATTACTATTCATTCTTCAAATCTTTCTTTTTTCAAATTAAAATATTTTAAGAATATGATATATGAAATACTTTTATTTTTATTTAAATATAATTTTTAAAAATTATATCCCAGTGAATCAAAATAGATTCCAAAAAAAAAACCTAAAGTTGGTACAAACTAATAATATTATATTATAAAATATCATATTACATTAGAAAACAAAGCAATAATAAATGGTACATAAAATTCCTTTAACCAATGATAAAAGTGTAATAAAAAATGTCTGATAGTAAATCACTACCACAATTTCCCACCTTCATATTCATTAAAATGAATAAAATTATCATCACTATGACCACTGATCCACTTGCTTGGGATTTAGGAGTTATATTTGGAAGTTCATGTGGGAGATAAAACAAAAAATGATTTCAACGATTCCTTGATCGTCATAAACAAATTAAAGATAAAAAAGCTCATTATGCACTTCAAAATGCATTAATTGAGCATTTATAGGAAATGTATAGTGACAATGTTTCTTCTAATTAATGCACTTCCAAAATACATTAATTGAACATTTATAGGGAAATGTACAATGACAATGTTTATTGTTAGTGTATATTAGATTAAATAAATAATATGCAAACATCATATAATGCATTCTCTAAGTTTTTAATTTGAATTTGTATTTTATTTCTTAAAAAATATGAATTAGTTAATTAAAATCTTACTGCTTTACTATTTATAATATAAATAAAAAGATATTATATCATCTATCAAAAATAAATTTAATAAAAAATTTAAATTATTTTAAATTTATTTTTTAAGAAAAATATTATTAATTAATAAAAATAAATTAATACTCCAAAATTAATCTAATAAAAATCACTTTGTTATATTGTAAAATTTTAGAAGTAAAGAAAATGCAAATATAACAACGAATATAAATGAGGAAGGGTGATTTTTTTGTCATTTTGAATTAGAATCCTCTTTCCATCATTTCTTTACCCGGCTGCAAAGTGGTTGATACTACGTAGATCCCCAGGTTTTATTTGTTTTTCGTGATTTAACAGTCATCGTCTTGTCATGTGGTTGTCGATGATCTTAGTCTGGCGCACAGTGATCGTCGTCAATTACGATGTGATTGTGTATGCGTACCGATGCGATGTTTTGATTTTAATAATTGTGATGTGATGTTATTGTTTATGGGCGATTCGATTGAAGCCCGAATTATATCTCAGTGAGACTAATCTCCGTCGAATCGAGGTTATCAATATGTTATAAAACTTAAGTCGCTAGGCGTTCTGATTCTGATAATAATATCAAATGTATAGGTTCAACTATAAAATGTGTAGTCGTCAATATGTTATAGAGGCTGGTCGCAGGCGTTCGGTTACAATAATGATATCGATGTGTAGAGAACGTATCGAATGTACGAGGCGTTGAGCGGGTGTTATCTTGTGTCTGGATGTTGTTTTATCCTTTGAATCAATAAAATTATTTTTCTCTTAAAATAAACATGAAATATTCTTTTATTAATTATTATTACTATTACTACTAATATTATTTATTATTATTATTATTATTATTATTATTATTATTATTATTATTATTATGAACATCCAGAAAAAAAAATGATAAATGTCATGTTTAAATATTTACCAAACATGAAAATGATAAGATATCTTGAATTATTTATGAATAAATAAAATGACACGTGATGTAATACCGAAAATGAAATAGCATACCAGTTATTAGGTTATTTGAGGTTATGACGTCAATTAAAAATCCAACTTTGACCGATTCTGATATCATATACGGGTAGGTGAAGGAGCAAGGCGAAGAGCTCATAAACAACAAAATACAGAAACACATAAATAAATATATTCACGCACACAAAGTTTGAAGCCAACTGATCAAATATTGGCGCGTGATGGATAGATTGGTGAGACAAAGAATATAAATACCCAACACTCCGACACAGCTTTCTCCAGCCACCTCCAAGCACTTGATTTCTCTTCCCTAACCTCAACTTTAATCTTCAGCTTCCGGAAATCGATCTTTCCTTTACTCAACTTTAATCTACAGCTTCCGTAGATGGCATCAATGGCTTGTCGATTAGGAAATTAGAAGCAACTCAGCGTGCCAGAATTGGCCACCATTCTAGCCATTGGCTTTAGCTACTCCCAAGAAAACTGTATCCATGATCTGATTTTGCGCAGTTCTATTTCCGGGTCACTAAGAGCGAGCACATGACCGAGTTGAAGAAGAAATTCAACCGCATATGTAAGTACATATATTCTTCCATGCCTAATATGTCCATCATCTTGAACAATATACCATATGACATTGATTGCTTAATCTGATTTGTTCATATTATTTTATTTATAGGTGAAAAATCAATGATCGAAAGCGTTCTTTCATTTGACTGAAAAGTATCTTTGAAGAGCATCGAATATCAGTGCCTGGCTATCTATTAATATACGCCGGGGGTAAATCCTTGCTGAGATACCTAAGGCATTTGGGTAAGGCCGCCTTGAAGGCTCTTAAAGTGGGGTCAGCATGATCCGAAGATCACCCGCCTTGTATTTTGTACATTACTCGGGTGTAGAAATCGGTGCGGATATAAACTTGCTAATCTATTGGGTCTTGATCCTTCGGTCAGGAGAGTTATGTTGTATATCAAAGGGTGCCATGCGGTGGAGCATCTTGACTTGCAAAAGATCTTAGAAAATAATGCGGGAAGCGCCAAATTCTTGTGGTATGCTCTGAGATCTTTATGTGATTACATTTAAGTGACCCTTCCCGGAAGAAGCGTGGACTCTTTGGATGAGTCAAAGCCCTTTTTGGTGATGGATCTTCAGCGTGGTCATTATGGATCAGATTGGTGTCTCTCCGTGCCGAGCGACCACTCTTGCAACTCTGATACCGGCGGCACAAACGACATCCCTAATTGCAGTCTTTATTGCGGGTAACTTGCGTGAAGAGTGGGACTCACCTTTCATTATGGCCCATGACCTTCCCTTTAATTTCTCGAACATAGAAATGTTTGGTTAAAGCTTTTGAACCACTTGGAATTAGCGATTGGAACTCGTTATTTTGGATTGCTCACCCAGGTGGTCCTGCAATTCTTGATGCAGTTGAAGCAAAACTCAATTTAGAGAAAAAGAAACTCGAACCAACAAGGCATGTGTTAAGTGAGTATGGGAACATACAAGTGCTATGTCATATTGTTTATTTTGGATGAGATGAGAGAAAAGGAAATCCCTAAAGGAGAAGGCCACCGGGTGATGGATTGGATGAGGCGTTCTTTGGTTTGGGCAGGCTTGACCTATCAGTAGTTGTGTACATAGTATTCCTACAATCACAAGTCAAGTGCAAGTAATGTAAAATGACCCATTTACTGTTGTGATACATCACTAAGACAATAAAGGTATTTACCTTTACAGTGATAATACCTTGTAATATTTCATTACTTTGTTAATTTGGATTGTAACGAAGTCATTATTTATACTTCTTTATAGGCTTAAATTAAAAATATGTGTCAACCCTCACTTTTCATTGTCTGAAAAGATTTCCTGCACATTCTAATGTTTGTGTTGATATAATATTGGACTGTATTTTAATTGGATTTGACCTCCAAAGAGGGAGGATCATTTTGTCTACTGTTTTCTGCAAAGCACTAAGAGCTATATCATCATAACATTATTCTAAAACATGAAAATATAACAGTAAATAGCAGGTGTGAAATAGTCAACTACAGTATATACTTTACATGTTCCATTTTCTATTTACGGTTTTATATTTCTGAGGTTAAAAAAGAATTTAGGAAAGGTTTTTCTTGATTATGTTTGATTGTTTATAAATTATAATATTTGAAAACAATTAGATAAGAAAATAAAAATTGGCATGGTTGATTGGAAAACTATTAATGATATATCATGTTTTTTTGTGTTCATTGTTAATAAGTTATTTAGCACTTGGGAATTTCAGGATTTAACTATAAATATAAATACTAGAAAGAAGGAGTTCTGTAGGGTTATGAGATATCATGTAAAGGGATTTGATAAAAATTTTGTATATTAATCTCAAATTTCTTTTGTAGGTGGCTTGGCCGTCAAGTGTAACTCATTGACAAATTTGTGTGGAATTGTCATTAAGATGTTGAGAGATGGATATTCTAGGCCTATTGTGCATAAATAGAAGATGTTGGATTATTGTATTTTAGGTATTATTAGAGGTGCCCTGTGGGTTGAACCAATTAACTAGGGGATTTGTGGCAGATGGGGAATCCTGACAAGATAAAAAGCATTTTTATCGATAATTTTGTATTATATCTATTTTTATAATTAAATATTAAATGTCTTTTTTGGTATTAATGATATAAAATCGTTTCACACCAATGAGACATTTCATAAAAACGTAGAATCACTTTTTCAGATTCTTATAAAAGCACTTCTGATCTACGTAATTTTGCCAAGAAGTTTTGACTAAAACATTGTTACAAGAACAGTGCCAAACAGGTTCTTAAAGTTGCTTATGGAGTTGAACCAATTAACTAGGGATTAGTTGCAGATGGAATCCTAACAAGATAAAAAGTCAAACACAAGAATGACAATAGGATAATTTTAGAATTTCAGTAATTGAGTTTGAATTTTTTCTTTCAAATCTGTTTGGCACTTTAAGGACTTGTTTGGCACCAGCTCTGTTTTGTTATTTTGTAAAGCCTCCCCATACTATGCTCCTACTAGTCAAATAAATTTTTTAGGATCTCTTTCTTAAAAAATATCTTGTTCTTTGCTTCTAATAAGAAGAAACAAGAACAAAATTTTCCAGAAAGTAATCTTGACATGTGACATTTTCTTTGATAATTGAGTAAATCGTCTTTAGATTTAATACCAAAGCACTCTAGACAAATTAGATAAATGTATTTGATTATATGCAAAAATACTTAATCATTTATAACTATTTTTTAAAATGTTAATGATTTACCTGTTTATATTTATCTCGTACTTAGCTATTATAGTTTTTAAATAGAAATTTCATTGATTCAGCCCAACCCAATATATTCGATTAAGACAACGTAATCAAATTCACTAAAAACGTTAAAGGATGGCGCAACATACACATTAATAGCACTAACATAATGACTCGGTATAAAACTATACATTTGAAAATTCTATGATGACTAGAATTCATAAGACTCTAGTTTTGCAACATATTGACGACCCTGATTTGAATTGATGTCTTTGTCTGATCAAATATGTTTTCCCATCTAAATTACCCAAAACACTAGTACCTCAACACAAACAACCCGTCGTAATAAGATGATGATGAAAACACAAAAAAACAAAATAAAACTAAGATTTATGTGGAATGACCACTTGATTGATAAAAAGTGGAACAAAAATGTAGAGGTGATTTTAGGCTAAGAATGGTAAAAAAATCACCCTTATTTGAGAAAAATCCAACAAAAACAACTCAGATCTGTAAAAAAAAAACCTAAAACTCACTAGTCTCTATCCCAATGGAGTTACTTTGGAGCATACCCTAGAGTTTTGTGACTTGCAATGGGAACTGGAACCGACCATGTAGCGATGATCAACTATTATAGTTATAATATAAAAAATAATGAAAAGTTTTAATTTAAAATCAATCAATTAACATCCAAAAATAGAAAAAACTAAAATTTATTTATTCATTAAAGTTAACTCTTTATTATGACCAATAAAACGTAATTCAAGTGGCTAAGAGATCAAGCTGGTATACGGAGGGGAGGTTTATAATTCGAGTCTCACTGAAGACAAATTTGTGAAGGAATAGAATACTATGATATAATGCAAAATGATTGAATGTTAAAAGAAACTCTTTATTATCCATCTTCTGTGTAATATAAAAAAATAAGAGCAATTCTCATGGTGACACTTTGTTTCACGAATTAAATTGCATATCAAGTTCAAAGTTTCGATTAAATTGATTTTCTTTAAAAATAACATTTTTAATGCTTAGTAGAAATATATATATTATTGTTTTTTACATCATATATATTACTGTTTAAAGACTTAAAATAGATAAAACCTTGGAATTAGACAACAAAAGTCAATTATGGACGCTCATTTGTTAATAAAACCTTTACCTGATGAACGTCGAGCCCATACCGTCCACTAGTTGCTTGAAAGAGCACCTTCAGAGCTTCAACCACTGTCATTTAGAGTAAGTAAAGACAATTTAAAATTAAGATATATCATAAAGAAGAGAGAAAAATTTTTGAATTTCTTTTGAAGATAGTTTTTCGAATACACTTTAATTTTAAGATTATTCATTGTTTACACTGAGACTTGAACCTAACTAGGACCTCCCTCATATACGTGCAATAAATTGAGGTAGATATGATGGGCTACTTTTTGATGATTATAAGCTAAATGACAAAGTGATGTAATCCCAAAAGAAAATTCGACTTTGGATGAATTTGATTTCATTAACAATAAGAAGTTTGGCAGCTGGAGCGTAGCAGCTTCCCCCACGTGGAAAACTAAAATATATAAACCATGTATTAACAATATGGATGCATTCAACGTATGGGTTGGTGAAGAACAGAGAAGAAAAAACAAACGCACAAACTTTGAACCCAACTGATCATTAAAATATCTAACATTATTTATTGACTGCCAATGGATGATAGCATAAAACCCAACAAACTCACACCCAGCTCCAAGCATTCGACTTCTCTCTTTCCTTCCTCAATTTTCTTCTTAAGCTTCGATTTATTTACGGATGGCATCAATGGCTTCAGTTGAAATCAGAAACGCTTCAAGTGCCAAGGGCCAGCCACCGTTCTAGCCATTGGGATTATCATGGCCTTCGGGCCTAGACCCACTACTTAATAGGTCCAGCACCCACGCATGCTCACCATCTAGCCCACCTCATAAAGCAGCCCAAGACAGCCCACCATATTAAAACCACATGGGAACCAACCAGACGGTAGAGTCCTAGAACCTGTCTGGGATCCCGAGTCCCCCATTGGCCATCCTACCGCATATGAAAAGTGTGTTATGGATAATTATATTAGGGAGGAAATCACGAGCAGAATATTTATCCAAGGATCTCCCAGTATCCAAATCTCATACGTCTCAAAAACATTAATCCTTAATAAGGAATAACAAGTCCTTGATAAGGAAAGAGAGATCTTATCACCAAAATCACGAGATTATCTTTCCTAAAATCAAGATAAAATTCGAGTATAAAACAAAGGACTCCCAAAGTAGACAATCAACTATCGAGGAACTCCATTTTTGCTCTTCTCCATATATTTGTTGACTTAATCATCGGAGAGACGGTCGACCCACTACCATCGAAACGCCCTTTTTGCAAGTTCGCATTGTGCTTCTGATACTCAGGGAAACTAACAATCAAGATCCTTACAACCTGACGATCAAGGGATCTAGAGATCAAAGTACCCACAATTGACGCCGTCTATGGGAATCGAATAAAAAGTCTCGACGACGGGCTACAAGGGCTTGACTTCAACAATTCTCTAGTAGCCCCACGTTGCACGGCGCTTTTCGTCCCATACGCATTGAACAACCCGAAGCAGGCGTAATGTCGAACAATCTGGTGCATCAAACACCTAAAGATCAATTCCTCCATTAGCGTTAGGAGAAGGAGAGGAAACAGGAGGAGCAAGCAAGGCAAATAAGGGAATTTTAGGATCGCGTGAAC
Source organism: Tetrastigma voinierianum (assembly GCA_016808115.1). Classification (NCBI taxonomy): domain Eukaryota; kingdom Viridiplantae; phylum Streptophyta; class Magnoliopsida; order Vitales; family Vitaceae; genus Tetrastigma; species Tetrastigma voinierianum. The sequence goes on from JAEQBH010001625.1 coordinate 234,359, forward strand.
ATGCGTGAAAGCGATCGTTTGCGGGCGGGCTAAAAAAGGCACAATCTTGGCGAGAAAGAGGCGTGCGAAGATAGCGATCCGACAAGACACGGGCCGCCCGCCAAGGAAAGAACTATCGTCCTAACCAGCGTAAATGCGGTGGGCGACATGTTATCCTCGAATGATTTCGCCGGACCTCCTTAGAAAAGCGATGGGCGAATTGGCTCTAGAGATGCACCGCGTGCCACCGTCGACCAAGCGATGAGTGGCACGTGGCTGGCGAAGAGTAGGCGGTGAGAACCAGCCATATGGAGTGCCCGGAGCGTACGTGGCGACGCCCGAGCCCGGGGGTCCATTGACTACCCCGTCGACACGAGGAAACACCGTGTGTCTCATGTCATGGGGACCATACATGAGTAAAATGACCCAATAGGGCCCATCATCATGCCTCGTCCATGCACGATTTTAAGACCATACATTTCTCTAAGAGTTATTACATCACTCCTAGCCACAAAACATATATTAATACTAGTTTGTTCTAATATATGCAAAGCAGAAATCAAGGCCCATGATTCGGCCCGGCTTCATAATCAGGCACTCCTGGGAGCGTCGTCTTTGTGCACATCCTGTGTACGAAGGGGATCCCACGGCGGGGTGAGCTAACGCCCGTGAGATAAAATCCTATAAGGGGCTATTTCCTACCTATGTGCACATGCAAATGATCATTTCACCAGTCAAACCAACCTTAATCCGTGCATACATGTTATCCTATCATGGAAAAAATCTACATGCATGTATGAAGACGACCTTGTACATGGCCAATGCGGGTCAACCTCCGACCCACCACCTAACGCAAGTGCCAATGGGAAATCAGTACTGAGTCAATTCCGACTCCCATCTCACAACTCGTAGTCTATGTGATATTTATTTAATCGTTTCGTGTCTTTTTGGGCAACAGAACTTTTCGGGGTCTCACCGCGAGTCTCTTACACCCTCTGACATTTTTCGGGCTTTCAGGTGGATCTGTCTACAACCGAGGTTTCGGGGTTTTCACGGGGGGTATCTATCCCCTACTTTACGCCCGACACATTTCATTTTCCATTTTCGTTTAACACTATGGAACTCAATTTGAGCCGTCCCATTCCCGACCACGATTCAGCACCAAATACGTGCCAAATCATTACCATGTACACACTCTCATGTAATGTGGTGTTACGCCTGTCTAATGCAATTTATTGCCTTGCACTCAAACCCATGACAATGTATGAAAACACTCTACATGGACATTCTACACATTACTATGTGTGTGCTATGAACACTCATGTCTAATACACCCTGTATTTCATATATTTAACATACATGCAGTCATGTTAATATTCCACATATTCAAATCAGTACATCACATAAGCATGCACTAACCAGATTGGTTCCATAAAATTCTGCATGGCATTAATTCAAGTAATAACAAGCCAACTTTGATTTTTTTGTCCTAAAACCCAGAAAAACAGCATATGCAATAACATGCAATAACCATATTAGTTCCAGAAAATTCTGCATGTTAATATTCACAATTCTGCATGTTATTCATCAGTCATCAGTTCCATGAAAATTCTGCATGTTAACATTCATGAAAGCCCATAAAATTTTGTATGTTTTTCATGCATACAATAATACACCAAGCTGAGTTTTTCTTCAGTCTAAAAACCTAGAACATTCTGCATGTTAGTCTTGCATATAAGGCCACACCAAACTGAGTTTTCTTTTATCTAAAACCCCAAAACATTCTGCATGTTAGTCATGCATGAAAGCCCATAAAATTCTCCATGTTTTTCATGCATACAATGATACACCAAACTGAGTTTTCTTCAGTCTAAAAACCTAGAACATTCTGCATGTTAGTCATGCACATAAGGCCACACCAAACTGAGTTTTCTTTGATCTAAAACCCCAAAACATTCTGCATGTTAGTCATGCATGAAAGCCCATAAAATTCTGCATGTTTTTCATGCATACAATGATACACCAAACTGAGTTTTCTTCAGTCTAAAAACCAGAAAAAAAAAAAAAAACAGCATGTACAACATCACAATTTCAGTCTTCAAACCCAGAAAATTCAGCAAGTACAACATCAAAAATTCAGTCTTAAAACCCAGAAAATTCAGCATGGACATCACAAATTTAGTCTTAAAACCCAGAAAATTCAGTATGGACAACATCACAATTCCAGCATGTTTTTCATTCAAACAATCACATAGAAACTCAGCAAATGCCATTTCCATGGCCCCAAACAAGGAAATAACCAAGGCCTCTTGAAGTGTGTAGGATCAGTTCTTGATCCGCAAATCTAGAACAATGGAGAAAAAAGCTTCCTCTCCTTTCTCTTTCTTTCTTTCTTCTTGGTTTCTTTTCTTCCTTTCTTTCTTTTCTTTCTTTCTTTCTCTCTTTTCTTTCTTCTCCTCTTGTCTACGAATTGTTTGCCATCTCTCCTCAAACTACCAGGATTGGTTTGACCTAGAACCCACCTAACATCCATTGACGACACTTGGTCAACTCAAGACCAAGTGTTCTCCGTGCCGCAACTAATAACCATGCTCATGCATGAGGGCGAAACTGACATTGGCTCCATGACTCATGCGATCCTAAAGGGCATGACACTTGGCCCACCCGTATTTCCAAGTGTCTCCCGTAAGTGCCACATGGCACCCCATGGTTGGCCCGTTCCGTCTCGAAACTCATTACCAAAACCCGGCCAGTCTCGAGAATTGGCCTTGATTCGTTTGGTTCAACTAGATTTCGCGAGATGATTCTTGGCGTGATCCGTTTAGGTCATCCGAGTCTAGAGAAAGATCTAGGGTTTTTTGTTTGTATCGTCTAGGCATTAATTTCTGGGTCCTCATTTTGAGGAAGAAAAAAAGAAGAAAGAAAAATGCAGCTTTTTTCGGGTTTCCACGGTCACGGATTAACCACGGGCGTAATGCCACAAGTGTCGATATGCCACGCCTTGATCTGGGCCCACGCTCTACATATTGCCTACGATGGCGATTGATCCTACGTGACATGCTCTCTTCTCCCCTAAGGCAACATCCTTAATTACTAGCTACTGAGGTTCGTCATGCAAGCTTTTGCTATGTTCGATGGTTCTAATGACCCTTATGATCTCATGCTCCATTACAACCAAATAATAACCCTGAACATCGGCAATGACCATCTGTTGTGCAAACTCTTCCTGGCCAGCCTCCAAGGGCCCGCGTTAGCCTGGTTCCATAAGCTCCCGCTTAATTTGATAAATTCGTTCAATGAGCTTTGGACCGTATTCATCTCTTAGTATCTTTGTTCAGTACAGCAGAAGAGGAATATTAGATTTTTGCAAACTATTATAAAGCAGGAGGAGGAAACCATACGGACTTCACAAGGAGGTTTAGACAAGTCGTCCAACAGGTAAAGGTTTATAGCATGGACGTAGTCCTTCAGAACTTCAGGAGAAGCTTTGCCCCATCCACCCCTGTCTTCCACTCGCTATCTTTAGACCCTTCGGCTACAATGGAAGAATTGTATAGGTGGACAGATAGATATTCAACGCTAGAAGATAACATCTACCCAGCAACTCAAACTATCATGATCACAAGCAAGCCGGTTGGAAGCAGAAAGCTAGAGTGAAAGAAGTCGTCTAAGCCCAAGGAAGGTTAGAGCAAAAATCGAAAGCGATCTCGAGATCGATCCGCGAAAAGAGAGCCCCACTTAATTCCTCCCTCTGAACATCACATATGAGAGACTGCTACCCCTCATTCACGACTTGCCATATTTCAAATGGCCCGCACCAATCCAGACGAACCCATCTCAAAGAAACCCGTACGATGCGATTACCATAGAGATCACGGGCATGAGACCAACAGGTGCTGAAGCTTAAAATTCATGGTGGAAAGACTAATTAAAGTGGGGCACCTCAGAAGATATGTTAAGGAAGTTGACCGCGGGGGTGGAATCATTGCCTAGCAGATGAATTACAACCTGCAGCGTTTGCACCATCGATTCGAATCGGCCATAAACTATATACTAGGAGGACCGTTTGAAGACCACTAACAATCAAAGCGCCAAAAGAAGAAGCGACGGCCACGGCTAAGCGTCAAAGCATCCCACACGGGGCGTAGCCGGGAAGAGACCAAGCTTATAGATGGCCCTATATCCTTTCCCCCAGTAAACCCAAACAGGGTCATTGTGCCCCATTATGATGCACTTGTACTCACCCTTTGTATTAGAGGTTTTGATGTTACTGCAAGGTCTTTGGTAGATCCTAGCGTCTGAGAAGACTTACATTTGCGTGCCGCCGTCGACCAATGAGATTTCCTCATGAATGTTGAACTTCAGTGGGACATTTAGTCCTCTATGATTTCAAGCGGCACCTTAGCCACGACAACGAGAGACATCACACTTTCTATACAAAGCGGATTACTTTAACAGTTTTGTTCTCAATCGTCGAAGACTTGGGGCCTTACAATTGCATAGTAGGCCGGGCCTGGTTGCACTCGATGAAGGTTGTCCCTTCAACATATCATCAGATAGTCAGTTATTTGACCAATGTAGGGCAAGTTGACCTTTTAAGTAATCAGTTGGTCGCATGATAGTGTTACTAATTATCCATACGGGAACATTAAGGGGAAAAGAGCTCTGATAGTCTTCCCCTTGAGGCTCACATTCCTGCTTAGCAACCACAGTTCATCTCCCAGGTAAGGGCAGAAGAAAAGGATCTATTGTTAGAGATTGTGCCCTGTAAAGCATGAATTTATATTTAAAAGTGTCGTATTTATTACATTTAGCTATTTTGTGCATAATGTATGAATGAAATGTCAGAAAATCCCATATTTATTAATGTAACCATAACCCTAATGTATAACAGTTATACACGAGAGGATCGAGGTTATGGATTATAAATCATATTATCCGTAATAAATTAATTGAAGTTTGGGGATCTTCAAATTAAATATTCTTCGGGGTAGTCGCTATCGTGAGAATGAAGTGACCTTAATCCGGGTCACTAATGTGGCGACATTAAAGTGGAGGCTCCATATATAATAGTTATATAGAGGCCAGGACCAAGCGCCGGTTTGAATTCTTTTAAATACCGTTTGTCTCAAGAATTCAAACAGCGCCGCTAGATGATCATATGCAGATCAGTCTCAATCCCGAGTAGTCATAGACTCTTGTTTATGTCAACTGGGCCTTTTGAGTCATGGCTTAAAGCCCGTTATGAAATTGGCCCAATACTTGTGTCTTGGAGGCCCATTGATGTATGCAGCTGGGAATGTGAACTATGGACAAGGAATCCAACCCTTCCTATGGAAGCTGGACAGTTGGTTCCCTTAAGTGTGGTTACAGGCCCGAACGATTTGGCGCTCTATTTTATAACAGGTTTATAAATTAACTGTTCACTAGTGGATTAATGGAACTTAAGTATCAAGATATAATTAGAGGGGCAAAACGTGGCAATCTCGCTGAGCCTACAGTTATGAACCACTTGGAGGATAGAGGCGAATGTAATGATTAAATCAATGGACACTCTAAATTTCCGAGTAAAATCGTCTTGTAAGGACAAGAGTTCAATTTCAAGTTTTTTAGTGGAATAACTCTGAAATTAATAAATTAAAATAATTGATTAAAGAAGTTTAGTGGTATTGAATTTATTGGAGCTTGAAGTACAGTCCATGGATCCAAATTCCACCTCCTATATTACTACAATGAAACGATTCATGATTTGGAATAAATTGCACTATTTGTAGTAATTTAAAATGATGAGATTATTTTAATTACAATAACAATAAGTTATTATTTAAATTCAATTTAATTCGTTTGCTCATTGAATAAGGGAAATAATGCAGCAAGGGGTAATAATATTTGAATTGTTATTATATAGTGGGGTGGTTTCCTTGTATACGATAAGTTTAATTAAATTTTAAATATTATTAATTCATTTCCTTATACGATGGGATTTGAATTTAAGAATATTAAATATAATTAATTCGTTTCATATCTAATAAGGATTTGAAACGTCTATAAAAACCTGGCGTAGAGTATATTTCACGTGTGGTGAAGTCGTCTTTGAGAGAAGAGAGAAACCAAAGAAAAAGGAAAAAAAAGAAGTTTTTTTTCCAAACCTGAATTTCCTAGAGTCTCTTCCCCTTAGAATCCCTTGCCTCATAGTGTTGTTACACAAGGTAGATCTAAGGAAAACCTAGAGTGTATTGTTCGGATACGGATAGTTGGTGCCCACACACCTGGGGCGGAATTGAAGACCTGCAGTGCGGGGAGTTGTTTCAACCCTCTTGGCCAACAAATCTTCCCATAGCAGTAACATGTATAGATCGATCTTCACCTTTTGATATTAATATGTGTTTGCATGGGTTCTGTAGTAGGTTTTCTGGAAAATTTTGACCCCTAATTCCGCTGCGTTTTGATTTTATTTCCATCAATTGGTATCAGGCGGTCATGTAAATGCATTTTTAATATATATTTTTTCTTGTGTTTAAGAAAATTGTTTTCTTGATTCATGAGTGGGCATTCTTGCATATTTTAATGTGATTATTTGTGTTTAAAATGGATGGATGAGGGTCGTTTAATTATATGGTGTTTTTGGGTTAGGTTTTCTTATTTTTCCCTAGATCTTGTGTAAGCCATTAATGGCATAGGATTTTTTGTAATTTTTTTTTTTGTATTATTGGTGGACCGGAAATTACACAACGGGCTTGGACATGAAGATGGAGCAGCTTTGGGAATTATGTAGTTGTAAGGAGCCCATTATGTAATTTAATTTTTTCCCATTCCTTTTTTTCGAGGTTGCAATTATTAGAAATCTTCCCAAACACCGGTCCGTGTTTATTTATTTATTTACTTTATGTTATCAAATGTATGAGATGCAATTCGAATAACATGCTCATGCATATAACATGTCATACATGAATGCCCACCATATTGTATCATGCATACCATCCTTTAGAAACATGTTCTATTAGGAATGTTTGTTTATTTGCCGCTGAATAATAAATTAAATAATGGATATAGTTTAATAGTTAAACTTGGTAATTTCCAATTTAATTTAATTTGGGCTTGCGATTAATAGATTGAGCCCCGTTTAACCTAGATTATTAGAGATTTTAATAAAATGATTAGAGTTTTGTTAAAAAAAGATGGTAAATAAACAATAGGCCCAAATAAGTTTGGACTTAAAGTTAGTTAATTAGGCCCTTTTTCACTATAGAGGCTAGGTTTACCTAAAAGCTAGTTAGGCGATTAGATTGGATTAGTTTTAACTAATAAACCTAGGCCCAATTAGATTGAACTCTATACGCCTATTTAATAGAATTAGATTCTTGTCACCTAGTAATTAATTATATAGGATATAATAATTTGCTAAGATTATAAAACATATGATGTTTTATAACTAGAAAACATAGAGATTTAAAATATTGAGTGGGAGAAGGGCATGTGACAATGTGCCCTACGGTCTCCATCGTTAGTCCAACACCGTGAGGTTTTAGGTGGCGCCTAGTGATGCCTTGATTAAGTCCTCCCTACGGAAGGTGTCCACCTAGGCTAATATAATCGTTGCACTTCCTTTGCGATAGGGTTTGGATGATGTATTCCAAGATTGACCTACTATAGGCGTGTGGGTTAAGTGTTAGAACATGGCTTGATGGGTCCACACTTAGAAGATACAATTAAACGGTTAGTGTATCGAATGAAATAAAAAAGGTAGTTAATAAATGAGGAAAATATGAGATATTTTGAGTCTCTCATTTATTAATTTGAATAGTCTCAAACTTAATTTATAATTAGTATGACCTACCCTACGTGACATATTAATTGTAGGTTAACTTACCTTGGATTAGTATTTTTTTGTTTTATGTGTTTTAATTTCTATGCATTCATGCATCACGTTCTTATTCAAAATATATTTGATGTTTCTTAACATGTAATAAATACGTTTTTATTTAATTAATTTCGGCAATAATGTCTACCTCGGCCTATTAACACTGTGGAAGAGATGATCCTTAACCGGCGATAATTTTGTAAGGTGGAAAAGTAATGTTAATATCGTCTTTGATGCTGAGAACAATAGATTTGTTCTCAGCGAGGAATGTCTGCGAACCTACGGCCAGTGCAGCTCATGGTGTCACGAGAACCATATGAGCGTTGGATTCGAGCGATAACAAAGCCCGGGCTTATGCTCGCCGGCATGTCGGGCGTGCTTAAATTTAAAACATGAAAGGATGGAGCGCCATTGAGATTATGGATTCCCTCCCAAAACATGTTCGAAACAATCGAGCAGTCGACGTCATGAACTACTAGAAAGTACATGAGCAGCAGATGAGTAAAAAGTACTCTGATTTCGTGACCATGTTACGAACATGGCTAATTATATAAATGAGGCAGAGCTGCAGGGCCATAATAGATGAGCGCACCCAAGTGAGTATAATACTGGATTCACTCACTCCTGATTTCCTTCAATTCACCAGCAACTATGTTATGAACAAGCTAGACTACAATGTAACCCAGCTGCTGAATGAATTGCAAACCTTCGAGGCCATCTTGAAGACAAGGACTAAAAAGGCTAAAGCAAATGTTGCTGTATGAACAATTGTTTACTGTTTCATTTGATAATAATCAAATTTTTATTTCCATAAATGGTTTAAACATTTGTCATGCAAATAATGAAAATGGGCTTTACATTTTAAGGCCAAACAATCGAGCAGCTCCTTAACTCTTGAACTATTTAGAGTAGAACATCCTAAGCTTTAGAAGCAGATTCTTGATAATGATGACACGTACTATGGCACCTAAGGTTAGGACATATAAGCTTGGATAAGTTAAAAATTTGGTAAGGATGGTCCTTTTAAAAAAAGAGCTAAAAGTTGGCAATCTTCCGATGCAGCGAATCACATGCGGAAGGCAAAATGACTAAACAAGCAAAGGGCTTTAGGAAAAGGAACCACTTGAACTTGTACATTCAGATATGCGCGGACCTCTGAGATATCCCACGAGCAAGGCGGTTAAGAATCGCCGTCACTTTCATTGACGACTATTCTAGGTACGAGTATGTTTACCTAATGCAAAGGAAATCTGAAACTTTTGGAAAGTTTAAAGAATTCCTAGCATAAGCTGAAAGACAACTAGGTAAATCATTATTGTGCCTTCGATCGGATCGAGGAGGTGAATACCTTGATACAGAGTTCAAGGATCACCTAATTGAGCATGGCATTGTATTCCAGCTCACGGCACACGGAGACGCCACATGAGCGGCGTGGCGGGAAAGAGGAAATCGAACAATGCTTGACATGGTTGGGTCTATGATGAGCTACTCCTCGCCGCGCTATATTCTGGGGATATGTATTTATGGCTGCGGAGTCTACATTTTGAATGTAGTTCCCTCTAAGTCTATCCAACGCACCCTTAGAGTTATCGGGTGGTCGTAAGAAGCCCGGTTTACGTCATATCAGTATATGAGGTGTCGACACATGTCTTTGAAAGGAAGAGCGAGGAAGCTAGAATCGCGAACACATAAGTATATGCGTTTGTTGGATTTACTGAAAGGCACGGGGAGGTTTGTTCTCTGATCCTCGAAGATAAGAAAGTATTTGTATCGACAAATGCTACCTTTCTTGAAAATGACACATGGCAAACTTCTGACCTCGAGTAAGGTTGTACTAGGAATTCTGATTTGATCGAGATCAGACCACGACCGATGCTTGGATTCACTGGGGAACGTAACAAAGAGACTACATATCCTATACAGGATGTCATTGTACCTCGACGTAGTGGGAGGGTTTCTAAACAACAATTACATTTACCGCGAGGGCGGTGAAGCAAATGTTGTTATGCTTGGAGTACTAGTGATGACGATCCATTGTCATACAAGCATGCGATGGATGATCCTAATAAGGACAAATGGCTAACAGCCATAGAACAAGAAATGGAATCTATGTATTCCAATTATGTATGGGAACTTGTAGATCTTCCTAAGTCAGTCAGGCCCATTGGGTGCAAATGGATCAATAAGAAACAGAGAGGTGTGGATGGGAAAGTGGAGACTTTCAAAGCACGGCTAGTAGCAAGGCTATACACAAAGGAGAGTCGATTATGAAGAGACTTTCTCTAAGTATGCTCTTAAAATCCATTCGCATCCTTAACCATTGTCATTTGCTCTTGATTATGAGATATGGAAAATGGACGTCAAGACATCCTTTTTGAATGGTTATCTTAATGAAAGCATTTATATGATACCGCGAGAGGGTTTCATAGTTGAAGGCCAAGAGTAGAAAGTCACGCAATTTGCTTAGGTCCATTTATGGGCTTAAGCAAGCCGGAATCTTAGAACCTAAGGTTGATGAGACGGTCAGAAACCTTCGGTTTCGAAATGTGAAAATGTTGATGAACCTTGTGTGCAAGTACATCGAGGAAACCAAAGTAGTCTTTTTTGGTGTTGTGCATTAGATGATATCCTACTCATTGGGAGCGATATAGGATTATTGTCGACGTAAAGAAATGGCTAGTCGAAAAGTTTCAAATGAAAGATTTGGGATGGCGAGTTATGTGCCAGGATCGAATCATAAGGGATGTGAGAGCAGGACTCTGGCACCGTCTCAAGCATCTTATATTGATAAGGTGCTGGCTCGGTTTTCGATGCAGAATTCCAAGAAGAGTCAACTACCGACCCGACATGGAATTATCCTCTCTAAGGAGCAGTGTCCTACGACACCTCAGGAAGAAGAGGACATGAGACGGGTTCCTTACGCCTCAGCAGTGGGAAGCCTCGTGTATGCCATGCTATGTACAAGACCAGACATCTGCTATGCGATAGGAATTGTCAGTCGTTACCAATCCAACCCTGGGTTGGCGCACTGGATTGTGGTAAAGCACACTCTCAAGTATCTTAGGAGAACGAGAAACTATATGTTGATTTACTCAGTGCTGACTGAGATCATAGGATATCACGAGATTCTAACTTCATGTCGAGGCAAGGACGGTCGAAAGTCGACGTGCGGGTCGATGGTGTTCACGTGGTGGAGCCGTGGTATGGAGAAGTGTCAAACAATCCAAAGACGCAGACATTCTACCATGGAAGGAATATATAGCAGCTTTCAGGAAGCAAATGAAGAAGCCGTCCGCTCAAGAAGTTCATTACATATCTCGAAGTTGCTCCAAATATGGATAAACCCATAGTACTTTACTATGACAACAGTGGAGCTGTGGCAAACTCCAAAGAACCAAGGAGTCACAAGAGAGGGAAACATATAAAGAGGAAGTATCATCTTACGATTAGAGAGATCGTGCACCGGTGACGCGGGTCGTTATGAAGACAAGACGCAAGAGAACCTTGCGGGATCCGTTTCACCAAGACGCTACCCGCAAAATCGCTTCGAGGGTCACTTATCTGGGATGGGTTCAAAAGACATGTCTCACATGCTTTAGAGCAAGTGGGAGATTGTTAAGGATAGTGCCTCAGAAGCATGAATTTATATTTATGTTTATGAAATTAAAAGGTCGTATTTATTACATTTAGCTATTTTGTATAATGTATGAATGAAACGCTTAAAATCCTATTTATTAATGTAACCATAACCCTAGTGTATACGCTTATACACGAGGATCGAAGGCGGATTATAAATCATATTATCCGTAATAAATTAATTGAAGTTTGGGGATCTTCAAATTAAATATTAATGGGGCGGTCCGCTATCATTGAGAATGAAGTGACCGTAATCCGGGTCACTAATGTGGCGACATTAAAGTGGAGGCTCCATATATAATAAGATTATAGAATTGGTAACCAAGGCGTTAGCTGGTTCTTTTAAATACCGTTTGTCTCAAGAATTCAAACGCTAGATGATCATATGCACCACCAATCCCGAGTAGTCATAAACTCCCGTTATGTCAATCGGGCCTTGAAATCATGGGTTAAAGCTCGTTATGAAATGGACCCACATCAAGTTCGAGGCCATTGATGTATGCGCAAATAGGGAATGTCAACTATGGACATGGAATCCAACCTTCCTATGGAAGTCGGACAGCTTGGTTCTTAAGTGTTGGAGTTTAAATCAACAGCTTGAGCGTTCTAATTTATAAATAAAGTTTATAAATTAACTGCTCACCAAGGATTAATGAAACTTAAGGATCATGATATAATTGGGGAGGGGCAAACGGTAATTTCAATTCCGACTTCAGTTATGAACCACTCTCGATGATAGAACTCCGCATGTAATGATTAAATCAATGGACACGAATTTAGAGTAAAATCGATACTGTAAGGACAAGAGTTCAATTTCAAGTTTTAGTGAATAACTCTGAAATTAATAAATTAAAATAATTGATTAAAGAGTTTAATTAATTATTGAACTTATTGAGCCGAACAGCAGGTCCATGGTCCCAATTCCACCTCCTCCTATATTACTACAACGAATGATTCATGATTTGGAATAAATTGTGACCTCTTAGTAATTTAAATGATGAGATTATTTTAAATTACAACAAATAATTAGTTGTTATTTAATCGAATTTAATTCGCTTGCTATTGAATAAGGAAATAATGTGTAAAGGGTAATAATATTTGAATTGTTATTGAGAGAACTCAACATTTCTCCATGGTTTTTTAATAGTCTCTTTCTTCTTCTTTCCTTTTTCAACAATAACGTTCAATAATTTTTTTCACATAATTGCTTCTTGATCCAGTGGCGATTTGAATTAAATTTTAAATATTATTAATTCATTTCCTTATCTGATAAGGATTTGAATTTAAGAATATTAAATATTATTAAATCGTTTCCTTATCTGATAAGGATTTGAATTTAAGGAATATTAAATATACTAATTTGTTTTTATCCGATAAGGATTTGAAACGTCTATAAACCTGGGCAGAGGTATATTTCGTGGTGGTCGCCTGAGAGAAGAGAAACCAAAGAAAAAGGAAAAAGAAGTTTTTTTCCAAACCCTAGTTTCCTAGAGAGTCTCTTCCCTTAGAGATCCCTTGCCATGTGTTGAGTACACAAGTAGATCGTGCGTAAAACCCAGAGGATGTTCAAGATCTCAATCAAGCAGCCCAATACCCTCAAGGAAGGAGGGCTAATCAAGACCCTCGGGTGCGTGGAGTCGCTTCAACCCTACCGCCAACAAATCTCCGTAACAAGAATGTATAGATTCGATCTTCACCTTTGATAATATGTGTTTGCATGGGTTCCTGCGAAAATAAGATTTTTTGGAAAAATTTTAAAACCTAATTCCGCTGCGTTTTGATTTTATTTCCATCATGTAATGGAATGATAAAGATGATATCAAATCAAGCAACAGTATGCATTCTGCAAACAATATTCACTTTCCAAAGAAGCCCTCAATAGTCTTATCAAACATAACTAGATTCATACTTATCTAGAAAGTGATCAACAAAAGGAGTCATACGCATCAAAATGTGGGGAAGATCACTTCAACCCTTATAGATATTAATGTCAAGAATATTGAAAGTATTAATTTTGTAAATAAAGTATGGTGTATTTTAGACACTTGTCTTCATAGTGGTACAATTTTGTTTGTGTATTAAGACATAGTTCAGATTTCTTTAAAGCCACTCGCTTTATTGGGTTCTTTCTTGTAACTATTTGTAAATAGTCTTAAAGTTTGTTCTTTACTTAGTTCACTTTCTATGAACGAAAGTAGTAGGAGAATTAGAGAACATGAATAATACTTTATTATTATTATTGTTATTTCAATTTTTTCTAGTGTTCCAGTGTTACAATTTTCCTCTGTTTCTGAATAATGGTTGGAGGTATGTTCTGACAACTCGCTTTCTCATATGATCGGATCGTATTCTAATCTTTTTTTATATGATCAAATTTTTAGTTTTTGATTTTTACATTTGGTATTAGGGCAATATAACCTCTGCCTTGTATTTCGTTAAAAAAATAAAAAATAAAAAACTGGTTTTTCTGGGTAGCAAAACAGAGTTTTACTAGAGGATGAAGAAGACCCTATTCAAGAACCTTCGTCCCAAATCTTTTACTGGTAAAAAATGTTCCAAGGTATATAGTCATATTAGGGCTAATTTTGAGCCCATGATGGGCCAATTTTGATAAGGCCTTCTTAATTAGTTAGTGGGCTTGACGAGATGGCTAATGGGCCTTAAGCCTGCTTGGATGTAGGCACAACCCTATTTGGGATAGCATATCTATAGCCTGTAGGGACATTCAATACATGTTTGGCTACTAGGATAGCCATGGGGTTTCCTGCTAGGATAACATTTGGATTCAAAATTTGATAAAAGGGGTTGCCTAAAGGATTTGATCCCAAGACCTTATAATCTTAATGGTAGTGCTCTAACATTAGGCTAGGCATCTAGATTATACTGTTTTTTCATTGGTTTATTTTATACAGGTTTAAAAGGATTAAAGTTACATGTTAGCAAAATTAATAAAAGTATGGTTCCTATAGGAGTGATCCAACTAGGACACACTCCACCATCCTACTATATGCTAGATTGATGGTTCTCTCTAACCACAACCAATTTTATATTGCAATGCAAAGGATTATATTCCTTATTGAATTTATTGTGATCATTAGCATAAAATTAAAACATGCTAATAATAATATTGTTCTTTTTTAAAATTGTTTATAGGTTCTTATGTTAAGTGATCGATATAATTTTAATTTTAATTAGGAATAGCTATAGCATCCTTAGTCAAGTTAAAATTATATATTAAGTTTTAAGATCACATTTGATAACATTGATTGTAATCAAATCATATGAAATGTTATGAATCTATTCCCACATGAATTTTTATTATATTTTGTATGATTAATTAGGATGAGATATCAAATCATATTTTCTAATTTACCCATAAGGATTAGGAAAAGGAACATGATTTGGTGGTCTTATCATAAAATTTAAATCGGATTGAGTAAGACTTTAGCCCACATGCAAGTTTTGTGTCACTAGGTTTATGATTTAAAAGCATGATTTACATTGGTAAAACATCTCATTGTATCTTTTGCATCAATCTTTGATTAATAAGCATGTATATTTAACATTTGCAGTTATTCAACCTGCGAATATTTATGATTTTAAGTGTGATATTCCCGAACTAAAGGGTGATAACTATAAGGTATGGAAGGAGAGAGTTCTTCTGCATTTGGGATGGATGGATATTGACTATAGCTTATAAGGAAAGATGAACCGAATCCCATTAATGGAATCCGGGCCATTGCCGGTTACCGGGCCTTATGAAAATGAAAGGTCCAATCGCTTCTCTATGATGTTCATAAAGATCAAGATCTTTGCTGGTATTCGTGGTTCTATCAGGAAAATTGATAAAGTCATAACCACTTTTGAAAGCTATTGATGAGCAATTTGCAACTTCTGACAAAGCTCTTACTAGCACCTTAATTATGTAGTTTTCATCCACCAAGCTCACTGGGATAAAAGAAGTGTGTGATTATATCATACGCATGAGGGATATATCGGCTCAACTTAAGACATTATAAGTTACCATGTCGGAAACTTTCCTTGTTCATTTTATATTGAACACTCTACCATAACAGTACAATCCCTTCAAAATCTCTTACAACACACATAAGGATAAATGGTCAATTAATGAATTGTTGACCACAAAGGCGGTGTGCGGAAGATGAGGGAAGGTTAATGATGGAAGAGGGCGAAAAGGTTAACTTGACCACTTTTGGAAAGAAAATGAAGGATCAAGATAAAGGAAAGGAAAAGATTTTTGTTCATCCAAGCATAAAGAAAGAGTCAAAGTGTTTTTTCTATAAGAAAATGGGACACATGAATAAGGATTGCTCAAAATTCAACATCAAGATTGACAAGAAAGGTACTCAATTTTCTTTTGTCTGTTTGAATCTAATATGGTTAATGTTAATCATAACATATGGTGGATTGATTCTCGTTCTACAATCCATGTTTCCAATACCTTACAAGGTATGCAAAACCCAAGGAAGCAAAGAGAGGAAGTGAACAATTAATACCATCTATTCAAAGAAGATGAGTTCAGTACGTGAAGCTATTAGCACTTGCGACCTTGTTTTGGCAGCGCTTCATTTTTAATTGAAAGACATTTTATATTCCTTAAGTTTTTCTAAGAATTTGATTTCAATTTCAAGACTTGTACCTTAGGATTTTTCTCTTAACTTTTCAAATTATGTTTCGCTTATCCAATAAACGAGTTATTAGTTATGGTCTATTATCTTATGATCTTTTTCCATATTCAAGAATAAAATGATGTTACTTATAATTCTATGCATGTTACTGTTGGATTAAAAATGTGTTGTGAATGAGGAATCCTCTATGTTATGGAATTGGAGATTGAGACACATCTTCATTGAAAGAATGAAGAAATTGGTTAATGAAGGGGTAATTAGTACTTTGGATTTTTCCGATTTTAAGACTTGTGTACATTGCACTAAGGGCAAGCAAACTAACAAGTTTAAAAAGGGTGTAAAGAGGAGCATAAACCTATTAGAGATTATACATACTGACATTTGATGTCTTGACATGGATGAAAATGGTTCAAAATACTTTATCACCTTCATAGATGATTATTCACGATACATGTATCTGTACTTACTTCGTTCCAAAGATGAAGCTTTAGACGCCTTTAAAGTTTTTAAGGATGAAATAGAGAATCAATGTGGAAAACATATTAAGATCGAAGATCAAATACAGGTGGAGAGTATTATGGTAAATACATGAGAATGCACAAGTTTCGTTCATTTGGTAAAGTTTCTTCAAGAAAATGGGATTGTTTCCCAATACAATTGCCCTAGTTCTCCGACTAGAATGGTGGCGTAAAGAAGAAATCAAACTTTAATGGACATGGTAAGGAGTATGAGGAGTAATACCAAACTACCTCAATACTTGTGGACTGAAGCTCTAAAGACAGCAGTGTATATATTAAATTGAGTTACAACCAAGGTTGTCCCTTAGACGCCTTTTGAGTTATTCAAAGGTTGGAAACCAAGTTTGGGACATATACGCATTTTGAGATGCTCATCTGAAGTGAGAATTTATAACCCACAAGAAAAGAAGCTAGACCCAAGGACCATTAGTGGGTATTTCATTATATATGCTAAAAGGTCTAAGGGGTATAGATTTTATTGTCCATCTCACAATACTAGTATTGTGGAATCAAGAAATGAAAATTTTCTTGAGAATGACTTGATCAATGGGAGTGACTAGTTTTGTGATTACTGTTTCGAGAAGGATCATTATGAAGGTTAACCCTCTGGTTCAAGTGATAGATTGATTGTCATTCACATGCTTAAGTACAACCGAGTGTGACATAACCAGATCCTAAAGTTCCACATATTACTGATATTGATCTTATAGATCAAGTTGCCAATGAAGAAATTCCAAAATTTGTTGAACAACCAATTGAGCAACAGGTTGATCAACAAATTCCTCAAGATATTGATGAAGCAACATTAAGAAGATCTACAAGAGTTAGGAAATCAGTAATTCCTAATGCTTATATAGTGTATTTATAAGAATTGGATTATAACATTGGAGCCAAAAATGATCCAAAAACGTTTTCACAAGCCATGAGTTCTAAGGAATCTAACTCTGCGGGTACAAAGGCTACGAAAAGAAGAAATGAATTCTATGTCTAGGATCCTATTGAGTTGCCTAATGGTGCCAAAGCCATTGGATGTAAATGGGTTTTTAAAACAAAAAAGGACTCATTGAGCAACATTGAGAGACATAAGGCAAGACTCGTTGCCAAAGGATTCACTCAAAGGGTAGGAATCAACTACATGGAGACATTTTCTCTTGTATCTAAGAAAGATTCTCTTCGGATAATCATGGCATTAGTTGCCCATTTTGACTTTGATTTACATCAAATGGATGTGAAAACGATATTCCTTAATTGGAATCTAGAGAAAGAGGTTTACATGAAACAACCTGAAAGATTCTTCTTTAGTGAAGGAGAGCATTTAGTTTGCAAGCTTAATAAATCGATCCATATATGGATGCAAGCATCCCACCAATGGTATTTGAAATTCCATGAAGTCATTGCTTCATTTGGTTTTGAAGAGAATATCATGGATCAATGTATACACTAAAAGGTCAGTGGGAGTAAGATTTGTTTTCTTGTGTTATATGTGGATGATATTCTACTTGCAACCAATGATAAGGGTTTGTTATATGAAGTGAAACAATTTCTCTCAAAGAACTTTGATATGAAGGATAAGTGTGAGGCATCTTATGTCATCGGGCCTTAAGATCCATAGGGAAAGATCTCGAGGCATTTTGAGTTTGTCTCAAGAAACCTATATTAATAAAGTTTTAGAGAGATTTAACATGAAAAATTGTTCACCAAGTATGGCACCCATTTTTAAGGGGGGCATATTCGATTTGAATCAATGCCCTAAAAATGATTTCAAACGGGAACACATGAAGAACATCTCTATATGTTTAGTCAAGTAGCCCGATGCATGCTAAAGTTTGTACCATACCTAACATTACATTTGTTGTTAGAGTATTTGAAAGATATCAGAGTAATCTAGGTATCGACTCATCGAGAGCCGCAAAGAAAGCTAAGTGAGATACCTTCAAGGAACAAAGGATTACACAAGCCACAGGTATAGATGAATGTATAGCTCGAGGTGATTAGCTACTTGAATGCAGACTTTGCTAGCTGTGTTGATTCTCATAAATCAATGTATGGCTATATTTTCAAGCTAGTTGATGGAGCTGTATCTTGGAGGAGTACGAAGTAAACCTTGACTGCCACTTCCACTATGGAAGCCGAAGGCATTCTATTCGAGGCTAGCTCGCATAGTGTATGGTTAAAGAGTTTCATATATGGCTACAGAATAACACAGATCATATCAGGCCACGAAGTTTGCAAAATCGTGATAACTAGCTTGCAATATGTATAAGAACAACAAGAGTGAAAGTCGAAGTAAGCATATTGACATTAAGTACTTAGCCATAAGATAACGTGTTAAAGAAATGAAAGTGGCCATTGAACACATTAGCACTGAGTCGAAGATTGTCGATCCTTTAACTAAAGGCATGCCACCTAAGTATTTTAAGGATCATCTTGTACAACCAGACTTGGTTCCACGATGTAATTTTATTGTACGTGTGGTCTTGCATTTGCTAACAAAATAAGTAAAAATGACTATCATAATATTTCTATTCTATTTATCCAAACTAAATATGTTTAAATAGAGGCTTAAATTGGGTTAAGGCATCTTGTGCTTTATTATGCATTAATCTTATATTAAGATTAGTTACAATTAAATGTTGGTTTAAACATTTGAAATTAGCATTTTGGGAAACAATTATGGATAAGAGAACTAAAGGGAACTAGTTGGCATTTACAAAACATTAATAGCTAGCAAAAGAGGGACTAATGGGCAAAATGAGTAAGGGCATGGTTAGGTGGAAACTTCTAAGCATGCCAACACATGTTGTACTAAGTGGGAGATATTAAAGGTTGGTAGAGCTTTTCCCAACCTTATCTATGTGAAAATCAAGCTAGAGGAAGGAGAAGGAAGTTTCGAGAAAGAGAGGGCTTTATGAAGAATTAAAAGGTTAGTAAATTATTTATTTTTTGTTCTAGATTTATAAAGAGTTATTAATGGTAGATCTAGTCTTAAAAAACTGTTTTAGTTTGTATTAGTGCTTATTCTTAGCCATTTTTTATATAAAATATGGAAGTTTAGGAGAGAGTCAGAGAGAGAAAGGCAAATTTTTGTGAGAAGAAGTATCAAGAGTGGTTTTTTCTAGTTTAGGTTTCAATTAGCTATGATGAATGTTACTTGCAAATTTAGTCTATAAACTACACTAGTGTTAATCACATTATTATGTATTTAGATTTCTAAGTTAATTAGGGTTACAAGTAATTTGAGTTTAGAAAGTTTTGTTGTTTGTTGTTAGGTTACTTTAGTTGAAAAGAAATATGTGGTTAATTAAGTTTGGGTATAATCTTAATTGCTAAAAGATTGAAATTAGGAGAAAATAAAATAGTTAATGCATAACTTAAATTTGATTTGAAAGGCATTAGGTAAGGTTAGAAATTTTGGGGTTTTAAACTAACAACATTAAATTTATAATATGAGCTAAGAAGGAAGTACCATAACTCCGGACGAATTACATTCTTTTATTTCAGTTCCTTGTAATTAAAAAGAGTTGTCTACGTAGAAGAATTTCAAAGGAGACTTCGGAGAAAAGTAGGGAATTTTATACCATTCTATTGTTTATCTTTGATGGTTTCCATTAAATATATTACAATCTTAATAATTGATTGGATTTATGAAACATGTTATTTTGTCATGATGTTCATATTGTTGTGCATGGTTTCTGTGTGGTGGACATGGTTATGGGTATGGTTTAGTTCTGCTTGACAGGATGATTCGACGATGATAATTCTTATTCGAGATTATATGGATGATGGAAGATATTGTTGATAAGCATAGTGTTACCTTCCGATATATTATAATGTGGGACCACGGGTCCTTGGATGAAAATCTCTAAACCCTCAAGGAAGACACCTAGATAAAGGTGTGTGGGGTTGGTCTTGCCCTTGGGTGATAGTCCCTAAAGACACTAGGTTGGTCCTGCCCTTGGGTTGTAGTCCTAAAAGACACAAGGTTGGTTCTACCCCTGGGTGTAAGTCCTAAAAGACATGGGATAAGAGTAGTCCATGGGTGATAGTCCTAGAATAGTCATTATTATGGTTGATCTCCTATTGAAGCGGTTGATGATATATATGTATATTAATTGATAATAACTGGATATCTTGTGGAAGAAGGGAATGGTAAACGTTGTTCATCAAGTTGAAGAGAATGAATGAGATGAGCAAAAGAGGAAGACATTCAACCTTGCATGCATATTTGATATTACTTCATACTTTGTTTATGGTTACAAATGTTTATCTTGCATATTGTTATATGTTTAATTGAAGCATTTAGGGTGTGCATAGAATGATTATAAAGTTTTCTACTGAGTTGTGAACTCGCCCTATCTTTCCTCCACCCTTAGATGCAGGTATGAGGACCTTTACTAGAACTAGTGATTGAACTTTGCTTGGATTCGTATTTGGGTGCAGTGTTTACTCATGTTGAGATTTTGAGGCTTTGGCCTTTGTAAATTTACCTTTGTGATGAAATAATGTAATATATGTCACTTTTAAACACTTGTTAGTGTGGGCTATCCTAAGAGAACCAAGGGATTTAGAATGTGTAAAGTGTGTGAAAGAACAATCTAGGTTGTTTTCACAAGGGTGGAGTATCTTTTGTATAATTAATGTTATGAGGTTTTCAATGGATGTATCTTGTTTATAATAGGTTTTCTCTTGCAATCGTATATTGTATAAATTTATTTGATGATCAATCATCTTTTATCTCCATATTATATATTGAGTATTTATGGGGAAAAAAAATTGGGGTTTGGCCAGTCGTACATTCATTATTTTATTGAAACTCATATTAAGTCTGATATTTTCTCATATGGTTTTGTACATTTCATATTATTATTATTATTTTGAGAAATACCATTAAGTTTTGAATAAAAATATGGTTTATTCATTAAGTTTAAGGGTTTGTGTTGAGGAACTTGATATATTGTAATACATGGAAGATAATACTCACTATAACAGGACCCATTGCCATGATTTATATATTTAGTTTCCCCTTATGGTGGGTGGTAAACTATATGGACCAAGTGGGAGAATGTTAGAATGCTCCATATATTTTTTTACATTTTTGGTCACTAAGCCTACTCATCTATATAGAAAATTTACCATCGAGTTTTTGTTTGAGAAGGGTTTGGAAAAACCAAAAGTGAGCATTTCATTTTGGTTTCTCGATTTCAATCATATTCAGTTTTCAGTTTTTTCTAGTGTTTCATTTTTCCTCTAATGGCTAGAGGTAAGTTATGACATCTGGCTTCCGCATATGATCTGACGGTATTCTAATTTGTTTTCATATGATCAAATTGTTTTGGTTGTTGATTTTAAATGAATCACTGATTCTGAAGTAGAACTTCCTTTCCCGCCTTTGACAAAAAACATTTGTTCCGCCCAAATAGCCATCACTGATTCTAGCATCTCTCAATGAGCGGCAGTAGAGATCTCGAACATAGCTTGCAACTCCCTGACCCGAGCGGCTGGAACATTTATGCTGAATACTGTGGAGGATTTTTCAAGGTAGATTTTTTTGTCCGGCTGCCCTCTCATATTGTTGGGGACAGTATTTGATTTGGGTGCACTCCTATGTGTTAGCATTACCGGGCCACCCCACGCTACTCGGCATCCGTGGATTAATCCCTTGACTGCATAGCCTCTTAAGAGGGTAAGGAACAGATAAGGGAACAATAGATCACATTGTCGGCAGAATCATTTAAGCTCTGTCCCATTGTGCAAATATTATACCTCAAGAGTAGTCACCTATCTCATTATCAAAGAAAGACACCCCCACCTCTCATGGAACCCTAATTTTAGAGAAGCATTTGTCGTAGGTAAGGCCAATATTCACACGGTCATATGCTTTCGACGTATCAACTTTCCGCACAGCTATTCAGTTTTTCCCTTCCCTTTCGTTTGAGATGATGGCTGATTTCAAATGTGACCTTAACGCTATCCAAATGTGGCCTCTCCTTCTTCGCGATCAGCACAATGAATGTATCGTTCCACTCCCCTAGCAAACCGCCATGGTTTAGAATATCCAGGCAAGCCTTAGTTACCTGATCACCAATTATGTCCCAGTAGGATTGATAGAACCCCGGGTTAGCCCGCTGTTTCAGTAAATTTCTTTGCTAGAATGTGGCTTTGCTCAGTCCGAGCTTCCAATACAGCTGAGCATACCGAGTCCTGACGACTTCTTGAAATCTTAATCTAGAGCAAGTGGCTGGCGTTTGTTTAGGCAATGCTGAAAGCTAAAATGGCTTTCGGCGTTGACTGAGACTATTTCAAATTTTCCATGATTTATTGTTAAATTTTTAAAAAGTTACGAATAGAAAAAATAAAAATAATTAGCTTTTCTATTCGAAAAGTCATATTACAAAACGAAAAACGTCGTTATTCGGAAGAATTTATGTTTTTGTTCACTATGGATGACAACGGAAAGTTTGGAATAAGACGGTCTCATCCTGATCTAGCTCATTTATTTTTTTCAATTTACGGAAACACATAAAAGATTAAAAAAATTAAAAACGAGTAAGGTCAATGGGTTTGGCAAGATGGAAAAATTCTGTTAGCTGTTTATTGATTTTTATTTTTTATTTTGTATTTTATTATTTTTCTTTTTATCTTATTTATTATGTTATATTACTTATTTCAGCAAGAATAAATGTTATGATTTTATCAGTATTTGTAAAAACAGTTCTGTTAGTATATTCTCATTTATAATTAGAGTAAAAATAAAAAATAATAAAAATATTTTAAAAAATATAATCGGGACGGGACGGGGCGGAATAACAATACCGGGCAGTCTTGAGTTTGAAAAAAATAAACCAGAACCTTCTACAACCAGATTCTGGATCCAGCCATTAAATCACGAATTAAGGGTAGGACAGGACGGAAACCCGAAATAATCATCTCCGTTGCCATCCCCACTCACTATTAATTGTTAAAAAAACAAACAAGTTAATACTTAATACTATTAAGTACTATTCAGCATTAAGCTCAAAAAAAATTCTATTTAGCATTAAGTAAAAAAGACAAGCATACCTAAGATTCCGCTTATAATTAGACTTTTTATATAAACATCGACAAGTTTAATTGATTAGCTTACGTTTTATTTATTTATTCATTTTAATCATAATAATACTAATTTTATTATTTTAGTAAAAACTTATTTCTCCTCTATCAATAGAGCCCGATCCGAAAATGTGATATTTTAGATAAACTAGCATCATCTATATTTATTAATCTTATTTTGTCAATATGAAGATTTTGTTTACAACCAATACTTTAGTTATAATGTAGTTTATTATCGTCATTGGGACTCGAATCGGAGACCCCTCTTCTCCCTATACTCTGCTTTTTTGAAATGTTTAGTATTTTACCATATGAGCTAAGTAAGCGTGATGGGCAATGTGAAGTATTTAATTAATTAGCTTATGTGTATTTATTTTTAAAATTTTAGTCGCATTATCCGAATAAAATCTCTCTTCCCTTACTTGTTAGTGGATGGTGAAGTGGCATCATATTTTAGAGCGAGATCTACATAGGGCTGAGGGAGGCAAATGCCCCTTCTAAAATTTGGAAAAAAATTATTTGCAAAAGGGTTTGAACCCTTGACCTCCACTTTTTGAAGATGTGATAATTAACCATTACATTACTATGCCTCCTTGCCCCCTCATTATATTTTCTAGCTCCGCCACTATATATATATATATATATTATTGATTCAAACTAGTTGTGCATTTAATAGAAACACATAATCAAATTTGCTAAAAATTTTAGATATTGACTTGATATCAGTTAATTACATAGTGAATAAACCAATGTCTCTCTGAATTTGATAATTATATAATGACTATAATAATATGACCTGTGACACGTTGATTGTTGAAATGTTAGCACAATAAATACGGAAAGAAAAAAACACAGGATTTATGTGAAACCCTTGCGGGAAAAACCACAAAAGAGAAACCTTCTTGCTGAGATTTGAAAATAATTACAAAGTACGCCGGAATGAAAAGCCCTAGGATATTTAATAAGCCCTAGTATCGGCTAAGCTCTTCTGCTACAATAGATCCCTTTTTTTCTCAACTTTTCTTTTCGAGAGCCTGCAGCGGGCCTTGAGTCGGATATATGTCAGCCGAATTCAGTCATGAGTCTTGTCGGCTGACCGTGATTGAGTTGTTGTCTCTATTTGATCAAATATGTTTTGTTGTTTTGAATTCTTGTAGCGTAAATGCCGTAACAAACGGTGAAAAACAAGCGTCGCGTAAAGGCAATGACCATGAAATACGTGATGATAAGGCTGACGATGGCTTAAAAGAACCATAATTAAAAGCCTAGATTTATCTGAAAGAATCATTTTATTGAGAAAAACTTATAGTAAGAGATGTAGAAAGAAATGTGAAAGATTGATTTTAAGTCAAGAATAATAAAAAATAAAATAAAAAAATCACCCATTCTTACCTAAGGAAAGTGGGTTAGAAGAAAAAAAAAAGATGAAAAAGGAGCGCTATGACATTATCTTATATTAATTAGGCTAATTTATAAACAATGAGAAATTTAATTAATTAGTTTCAAAAATTTTTGCTTTTTTATTTTAATGAATTAGAATTTTTATATCTTGATGCTATGATTTAACGATACACGCACGTCGACCATCCTAGTATAAATATAAAGTACAAGTGAACCATGGAATCCAAGTGTGTGAAAGGGTGGGCCAGGAATAGACATATGGAACTACTTAAAACGGGCCGCAGCCTACCACAGTTGAAAAGAATTCAAATAAATTTTAAAACATTTGACTAGGTGGTAGTTGGAAATAGTTTTACCATCATTTTTGTATTTAAAATTAAAATTATTAAAAATATCTTAAATGAATATATTTTAATAATTATATTTACTGTTTTTTCTAGAAGGTTTTCGAATTCTCAATTTTAATAAATAAATGAAAATATAACAACGAAATATTTCTTAAAAATTCAATATCACTGTCATTATTATTTATTATTATTTACATCAATTATCACTTAGTTTTTTACAATTAAGCACTTTGTTGTAATGTAATAAACTATCTCATTATGACTCGAATAGAACTCTTCCCTTCCCCTCGATGTGCTACGTTTTAAACGCCCAAAGGTCTACCAAATGAGTTAAACATGTGAACCACTTACCTATTTTAGAAAATGATAAATGTCATGTTTCAATATTTCCTAACCAAGAAAATTAGATATATGTTGAATTTTTTTTTTAAATAAATAAATGACACGTGATGTAATCCGGAAGAAGAAAATGAAATAGTACACCAGTTATTGGGTTGTTGAGGTTATGACATTCAAATTAAGAAATCCAACATTGACTGATTCTGATATCATCAAGAATAAGAAGGTGAGTAGCAGCTTCTCACAAGTGGAAAAGTCAAATAATTAACCAGATTGAATGCTCTCTTCTTCCTTATATGGGTAGGTGAAGAACAGAGAAGAAAGAAACAAAAAGATTCAAGCACAAGCTCACGCACACAAACTTTGAAGCCAATGGATCTCGTTGTTGAGACATAGCTTATAAAATACTCAAGCTTTCTCAACCCACCTCCAAGAACTTAAGAGTTCTCTTTCCTCCCTCAACTTCAATCTTGAGCTTCCATTTTAGTACGTAGATGGCATCAATGGCTTCAATTGAGGAAATCAGAAACGCTCAACGTGCCAAGGGCCCGGCCACCATTCTAGCCATTGGGACAGCTACTCCCGAAAACTGTATCCACCAGTCTGATTTTGCTGATTACTATTTCCGGGTAACTAAGAGCGAGCACATGACTGAGTTGAAGAAGAAGTTCAATCGCATCTGTAAGTATATATATTCATGCATTAATTTCTTCCAGGCCTAACACTTATATGCATGCCCATCATCTTGAACAATATACCATTTGACGTTGATTGCTTCAGCTGATATGTTCATGTTCTTTTATTTAGGTGAAAAATCAATGATCAAGAAACGTTATATTCATTTGACTGAAAAGATGCTTGAAGAGCACCCAAATATTGGTGCCTACATGGCCCCATCTCTTAATATTAGCCAAGGAGTCATCACTGAGATTCTAAGTGGGTAGGAAGCGCCTTGAAGTCTTAAAGAAGTGGGAGCTGACCAAAGTCCAAGATCACCCACCTTGTATTTTGTACAACCTCGGGTGTAGAAATGCCTGGTGCTGATTATAAACTTGCTAATCTATTGGGACTTGATCCTTCGGTCAAAAGAGTTATGTTGTATGCCAAGGGTGTCGCTGTACGGAGTGGAGCAGTCCTTGACGCAAAGATCTTGCGAGAAAATAATGCGAGAACCACGAGTTCTTGTGGTATGCTCTGAGATCACTTCAATACGTTACATTTCGTGGCCCTTCTGAAGAAGCGTTGGACTCTTTAGTTGGTGAGCCCTTTTGGTGATGGATCTTCAGCAGTGGTCATTGGATCAGATCCAGATATCTCCCGTTGAGCGACCACTCTTCGCTCGTGCCGGCGGCTGTGAAGCGTTTATGCTAGTGCGGGTCTTTATTCTGCGGGTAACTGCGTGAAGTGGGACTCACCGCTGCCATTTATGGCCCACTGTGCCCACTTTGATTTCTCAAAACATAGAGGAATGCTTGGTTAAAGCTTTTTGAGCAGCGGAATTAGCGATTGGAGCTCGTTATTTGGATTGCTCACCCGGGTGGTCCTACACGATTCTTGTTGATGCGGTTGAAGCAAAACTCCAGATTTAGAAAAAGAAACTCGAACCAACAAGGCATGTGTTAAGTGAGTATGGGAACATGTCTAGTGCATGTGTATTGTTTATTTTGGATGAGATGAGAAAAATCCTAAAGGGGAGAAGGCCCTTGGTGTGGTTGGATTGGGCGTGCTATTTGGTTTTGGGCCAGGCTTGACCATCGAAACCGTTGTATTACACAGCATTCCTACAATCACAAATTAAGTGAAGTAATGGAAAATGGCCCTTTTAATGTTGTAGTGCATCACCTTGGAGCCAATAAGGGTAATTTATCTTTGAAATTGATGATACTCTTGTAATATTTCATTACTTTGTTAATTTGGATTGTAACGAAGTCATTGTTATACTTTCTTTATGAGGCTAAATTAAAAATATGAGTGTTAAAATCCTCATTGTTTCATAGTCTCAAGGATTCCTCAAACATTCTAATGTTGAGTTCATATGTATAATATTAGTTTATATATTTTAATGGATTTGACGTCATGATTTGTATGAGAGAAACCAAGTCTTATCTAAGAGGGAGGACTTAGTTAAAAAGTTCATCCTTGTTGGTTGGATCATTTTACATTAACATTTTTTTTAAAACACTAAAATATAACAGTTGTGAAATTATTAGCTACAACATATACTATATGTTCCATTACTATTTGGTTTTATATTTCTAAGGTTAAAAAGAATAAAAAGATTTTTATGATCACATTTGATTTGGTTTAAAGTGTAATGTTCAGAAAACAATTAGATAAGAAAAAAAAATGGTAACAATTAGATAAGAAAAAAAAATTGGTATGAGGGTGATTGGAAAACTATTTAATAATAAATCCATGTTTTATGTTCATTGTTGACTAGTTATTTAGCATTTGGGTGCAACAAATTGATTTGACTATGAGATATTATCTAAAGGGATTTGAGATAGTAAAAATGAGACAGCTGAACGAGTTTGGTGCATAAAGAAAGATGCTATAGAGGATGCCCTAAGATGGTATAGATAAAATTTTGCATTTTGGTCTCAAATTTCTTTTATAGGTGGCATAGTTATTAAGATGTTGAGGGAGGTATATGTTTAGGCTTATTATGTACAAATGATAATGATCATGTTTTAACAATATTCTTGAATGTTGATATTATTTAATTGATCATACATTTATGGATCTCGTTTAAGAGAAAACAAAAATCAAATTAAGAGTAAAAATAATATTCTTACATATTTCAAGATGAGATTAACTTTTAATTTATAACTAATCATTCAAACAACTTATAAAAAATTCTCAACTATTTTACACAAAGTAAATCCAAGTAAAATAAAAAGACAATTAAAAGATTTTTTTTTTTTTGTTATAAAGCATGCCGTCCCTCTCTCTCTCTCCCTCTCTCTCTCTCTCTCTATATATATATATAGGATTTAAAAAGTACAAGTGAACCACAGGATCTAACAACATCTCCAACCACAAGTATCAATTTTCATTTCTAAATTAGCATCTTCTCTATATTTGAAGATGATGGACCTACTTTTTTCACTTCTTACTTCAACCAATAATTTCAAAATCCATCTTCAAATTACTATTCATTATTCAAATCTTTCTTTTTTAAAATTAAAATATTTTAAGAATATGATATATAATACTTTATTTTATTTAAAATAAATTTAAAATTATATTAAATAAGATAAAATAGATTTAAAACCTAAAGTTGAATTTTAAACTAATAATATTATATTATAAAATATCATATTACATTGAAAACAAAGCAACAATATTAATAAAAGGTACATAAAATTCCTTTAACCAAATGATAAAAATTCAATAATAAAAAATAATACGATAGTAAATCACTACCACAATTTCCACCTTCATATTCATTAAAATGATTAAAATTATCATCACTATGACCACTTGATCCACTTGCTTGGGATTTAGGAGTTATATTTTGGAAGTTCATATGTCAGGAGAAAAAACAAAATGATTTCAACGATTCCTTGATCGTCATAAAAAAATTAAAGATAAAGAAGCTCATTATGCACTTCAAAATGCATTAATTGAGCATTTATAAGAAATATATAGTGACAATGTTTCTTCTAATTAATGCACTTCAAAATACATTAATTGAACATTTATAGGAAATGTACAATGACAATGTTTATTGTAATTAATATATTAGATTAAATAAATAATATGCAAAACATCATATAATGCATTCTCTAAGTTTTTTTAATTTGAATTTGTATTTTTATTTCTAAAAAAATATGAATTAGTTAATTAAATCTTCTTCAGCACTATTTATAATATAAATAAAAAGATATTATATCATCTATCAAAAATAAATTTAATAAAAATTTTAAATTATTTTAAATTTATTTTTTAAGAAAAATATTATTAATTAATAAAAATAAATTAATACTCCAAAATTAATCTATTAAAATCACTTTGTTATATATTATGGGAAATTTTAGAAGTAAAGAAAATGCAAATATAACAACGGAAATATAAATGGGAAGGGTGATTTTTGTACGTTTTGGTATAGAATCACCTCTTTCCATCATTTTCTTTCTCGCTAAAGTGGTTATTCTACACAGATCGAGGTTTTTATTTGTTTTTTCGTGATTTAGTCATCGTCTTAATGCACTTGTGGTTGTCGTCGTCTTAGTACGCTCCTGGTAGTCGTCGTCTTGGTCCACGTGTGATTGTGTCATCTCAATACGACGTTTTGATTTTCGTAATTGTGATGTGATATTTATTTGTTTATGGGCGATTCAGACGAGCAAATTATATACAATCAGAGACAATAAATCAAATCAAGGGTTGTCAATATGTTATAAAACTTAAGTCGTAGGCGTGCAGATTCTGATAATAATATGTCTTATAGGTTATTTATAAAATGTAGTCGTCGATATGTTATAGAAGCTGGAGTCGTAAGCATTCGATTCTGATAATAATATATCGATAATGTGAAATTTGTATCAAATGTATAGGCGTGAATCGATTAAATTTATCACTGATAATACGGATGTTGTTTTATCCTTGAATCAATAAAATTATTTTTCTCTTAAAATAAACAATGAAAATATTCTTTTATTATTATTATTACTATTACTACTAATATTATTTATTATTATTATTATTATTATTATGAACATCCAGAAAAAAAATATGATAAATGCCATGTTTAAATA
This sequence comes from Tetrastigma voinierianum, assembly GCA_016808115.1. Lineage (NCBI taxonomy): Eukaryota > Viridiplantae > Streptophyta > Magnoliopsida > Vitales > Vitaceae > Tetrastigma > Tetrastigma voinierianum. The sequence goes on from JAEQBH010001625.1 coordinate 264,938, forward strand.
TTTACCAAACATGAAAATGATAAGATATATGTTGAATTATTTGTCGAATAAATAAAATGACACGTGATGTAATACCGAAAAGAAAATGAAAGAGCATACCAGTTATTGGGTTGTTGAGGTTATGACGTCCAATTAAGAAATCCAACTTTGACCGATTCTGATATCATATATACGAAAATTTAGGTGAAGAACCGGGCAGAAGAAACAAACAACAAAAATACAGAAACACATAAATAAATATATTCACGCACACAAAGTTTGAAGCCAACTGATCAAATATTGACTGGCAGTGGATGAGAGTTGGTGAGACAAAGAATATAAATACCCAACACTCCGACACCCAGCTTTCTCAACCCACCTCCAAGCACTTGATTTCTCTTCCCTTCCTCAACTTTAATCTTCAGCTTCCGGAAATCGATCTTTCCTTCCTCAACTTTAATCTACAGCTTCCGTAGATGGCATCAATGGCTTCGATTGAGGAAATTAGAAACGCTCAACGTGCCAAGGGCCCGGCCACCATTCTAGCCATTGGCACAGCTACTCCAGAAAACTGTATCCACCAATCTGATTTTGCTGATTTCTATTTCCGGGTCACTAAGAGCGAGCACATGACCGAGTTGAAGAAGAAATTCAACCGCATATGTAAGTACATATATTCTTCCATGCCTAATATGTCCATCATCTTGAACAATATACCATATGACATTGATTGCTTAATCTGATTTGTTCATATTATTTTATTTATAGGTGAAAAATCAATAAGTCAAGACGTTACTTTCATTTTGACTGAAAATATCGCTGACATCGAATATCGAATTGCTACATGGCCCATCTATTAATATACGCCAAGAGATCATCAAGCGCTGGGAATCATCTACCAGCTAGGTAAGGAAGCCGCCTTGAAGGCTCTTAAAGAGTGGGGTCAGCCAAAGTCCAAGATCACCCACCTTGTATTTTGTACAACCTCGGGTGTAGAAATGCCCGGTGCAGATTATAAACTTGCTAATCTATTAGGTCTTGATCCTTCGGTCAGGAGAGTTATGTTGTATCATCAAGGGTGCCATGCAGGTGGAGCGTCGCCCGAGCTGCAAAGATCTTGCGAGAAAATAATGCGAGGAGCAGGTTCTTGTGGTATGCTTTCGAGATCATTGTTACATTTGGTGGCCCATACGAAGCGTTGGACTCTTTAAGTTGGTCAAGCCCTTTTTGGTGATGGATCTTCAGCAGTGGTCATTGGATCGAATCAGTTATCTCAGTGAGCGACCCGCATCTTAGCTTCGTCTCGTGACACAAACATTTATCCCTAATTCTGCAGGTGCTATTGCGGGTAACTTGCGTGAAGTGGGACTCACCTTTCATTTATGGCCCACTGTGCCCACTTTGATTTCTCAAAACATAGAGAAATGTTTGGTTAAAGCTTTTGAACCACTTGGAATTAGCGATTGGAACTCGTTATTTTGGATTGCTCACGGGTAGTCCTGCAATTCTTGATCACGATTGAAGCAAAACTCAATTTAGAGAAAAAGAAACTCGAACCAACAAGGCATGTGTTAAGTGAGTATGGGAACATGTCTAGTGCATGTGTATTGTTTATTTTGGATGAGATGAGAAAGAAATCCCTAAAGGGGGAGAAGGCCACCACGGGTGATGGATTGGATTGGGGCATGCTATTTGGTTTTGGGCCAGGCTTGACCATCGAAACCGTTGTGCTACATAGTATTCCTACAATCACAAATTAAGTGAAGTAATGTAAAATGACCCATTTTACTGTTGTAGTACATCACCTAGGAACCAATAAAGGTATTTACCTTTGAAATTGATAATACACTTGCCCGTATTTCATTACTTTGTTAATTTGGATTATACTTGAAGTCATTGTTATACTTTCTTTATGAGCTTAAATTAAAAATATGTGTCATCCCTCACTTTTCATTGTCTGAAAGATTCCTCCACACATTCTAATGTTGTGTTGATATAATATTAGTTTATATATTTTAGTGGATTTGACCTCAAAGGGAGGATCATTTATTCTGCATTTTCTAAAGCACTAAAAATATATCACATCATAACATTATTCTAAAAAAACATGAAAATATAACAGTAAAAAATAACAATTGTGATGATCAACTACAATTATATACTTTATAATTCCATTTTCTATTTGGTTTTATATTTCTGAGGTTAAAGAATTTAAAGGTTTTTTATGGTCATGTTTGATTTGATTTAAAGTGTAATGTTGAAAAAACAATTAGATAAGAAAATAAAAATTGGCATGAGGTTGATTGGAAAACTATTTAATGATACATCCATGTTTTATGTTCATTGTTGACAAGTTATTTAGCACTTGGGTGCTACAAATTTAACTATAAATATAAATACTAGAAAGAAGGAGTTCTGTAGGGTTATGAGATATCATGTAAAGGGATTTGAGAAAAATTTTGAATATTAATCTCAAATTTCTTTTGTAGGTGGCTTGGCCGTCAAGTGTAACTCATTGACAAATTTGTATGGAATTGTCATTAAGATGTTGAGAGATGGATATTCTAGGCCTATTGTGCATAAATAGAAGATGTTGGATTATTGTATTATTTTAGGTATTATTAGAGGTGCCCTGTGGGTTGAACCAATTAACTAGGGATTTGTGGCAGATGGGGGAATCCTAACAAGATAAAAAGCATTTTTTATCGATAATTTTTATCATTATATCCTATTTTTATAATTAAATATTAAATGTCTTTTTGGTAATATTAATGATATAAAATCGTTTTCACACCAATGAGACATTTTATAAAAAAAAAACTTGTAGAATCACTTTTTCAGATTCTTCTAAAAACACTTCTGATCTAGCGTTGCCAAGAAAAAGTTTTGACTAAAAACATTACAAGAACAGTGCCAAACAGGTTCTTAAAGTTGCCCCATGGGTTGAACCAATTAACTAGGGATTAGTTGCAGATGGAATCCTAACAAGATAAAAAGTCAAACACAAGAATGACAATAAGATAATTTTAGAATTTCAGTAATTGAGTTTTGAATTTTTCTTTCAAATCTGTTTGTCACTTTAAGGACTTGTTTGGCACTGCTCTTAGTGCAGCCAAAACCTCCCAAATACTATGCTCCTACTAGTCAAATAAATTTTAGGATCTCTTTCTTAAAAATATCTTGTTCTTTGCTTCCTAATAAGAAGAAACAAGAACAAAATTTTCAGAAAGTAATCTTGACATGTGGACGTTTTACTGGTAATTTCGAAGTAAATCGTCTTTAGATTTGTACCAAAGCACTCTAGACAAATTAGATAAATGTATTTGATTATATACAAGAAATACTTAATCATTTATAACTATTTTTTAAAATGTTAATGATTTTTTTCTAATTTATATTTATCTCATACTTAACTATTATAGTTTTTTTTTAAATAGAAATTTCATTGATTCAAACTAGCAATATATTCGATTAAAGACCGCATTAATCAAATTCACTAAAAACATTAAAGGATGAGGCATAACATACACATTAATAGCACTAACATATTATTTCGGTATAAAACTTATACATTTGAATTTTATGATGACTAGAATTCGCTAAGACTACAGTTTTGATATGTGTGACCGATTTGAATTGATATGTTTAATACGTTGAATGTGACATCTAAATTACCCAAAACGCTAGTACTCAGCACAAGCGACGAGTCGTAATAAGATAATGATGAAAACACAAAAAAACAAAATAAAACTAAGATTTATGTGGAATGACCACTTGATTGATAAAAAGTGGAACAAAAATGTAGAGGTGATTTTAGGCTAAGAATGGTAAAAAAATCACCCTTATTTGTGAGAAAAATCAACAAAAACAACTCAGATCGCAATAAAAAAAAACCCTAAAACTCACCTAGTCTCTATCCCAATGGAGTTACTTTGGAGCATACCCTAGAGTTTTGTGACTTGCAATGGGAACTGGAACCGACCATGTAGCAATGATCAACTATTATAGTTATAATATAAAAAATAATGAAAAGTTTTAATTTAAAATCAATCAATTAACATCCAAAAATAGAAAAAACTAAAATTTATTTATTCATTAAAGTTAACTCTTTATTATGACCAATAGCGTAATTCAAGTGGATAAGAGATCAAGCTGGTATACGGAGGGGAGGTTTATAGTTCGAGTCTCACTGAAGACAAATTTGTGAAGGAATAGAATACTATGATATAATGCAAAATGATTGAATGTTAAAAGAAACTCTTTATTATCCATCTTCTGTGTAAATATAAAAAATAAGAGCAATTCTCATGGTGACACTTTTGTTTTTTCACGAATTAAATTGCATATCAAGTTCAAAGTTTCGATTAATTGATTTTCTTTAAAAATATTTTTAATGCTTAGTAAAAGTATATATATTGTGTTTTTACATCATATATTACTGTTTAAAGACTTAAAATAGATAAAACCTTGGAATTAGACAACAGAAGTCAATTATGGACGCTCATTTGTTAATAAAACCTTGACCTGATGAACGTCGACCCCATACCGTCCACTAGTTGCTTGGAAAGGCACCTTCAACCTCCCTAATATTGGAAACAAGTAAAGACAATTTAAAAATTCAGATATATCATAAAGAAGAGAGAAAATTTTTTGAATTTCTTTTTGAAGATTAGTTTTCGAATACACTGTAATTTTAAGGTATTAAATTGTTTACACTGAGACTTGAACCTAGCTAGGACCTCCTCCTTATACCTGTGCAATAAATTGAGGTAGATATGATGGGCTACTTTTTGATGATTATAAAGCTAAATGACAAGTGATGTAATCCCAAAGAAGGAAAATTCGACTTTGGATGAATTTGATTTCATTAACAATAAGAAAGTTTGGCAGCTGGGCGTAGCAGCTTCCCCCACGTGGAAAACTAAAATATATAAACCATGTATTAACGATATGGATGCATTCAACGTATATGGGTTGGTGAAGAACAGAGAAGAAAAAACAAACGCACAAACTTTGAACCCAACTGATCATTAAAATATCTAACATTATTTATTGACTGCCAATGGATGATAGCATATAACCCAACAAACTCACACCCAGCTCCAAGCATTCGACTTCTCTCTTTCCTTCCTCAATTTTCATCTTAAGCTTCGATTTATTTACGGATGGCATCAATGGCTTCAGTTGAGGAAATCAGAAATGCTCAAAGTGCCAAGGGACCAGCCACCGTTCTAGCCATAGGCACTGCTGTGATTATCATGGCCTTCGGGCCTAGACCCACTACTTAATAGGTCCAGCACCCACGCGTACTCACCATCGCCCACCTCATAAGCGACCCGAGACTGACCCGCCCATATTAAAGCAGCAGGAGCCATGGGACGGTAGAGTCTGGGAGCACACGTAAGGATCAGGAATCCCCGATTGGCCATCCTACCGCATATGAAAAGTGTGTTATGGATAATTATATTAGGGAGGAATCACGAAGCGAGAATATTTATCCAAGGATCTCCCAGTATCCAAATCTCATACGTCTCAAAAACATTAATCCTTAATAAGGAATAACAAGTCCTTGATAAGGAAAGAGAGATCTTATCACCAAAATCACGAGATTATCTTTCCTAAAATCAAGGAAAAATTCAAGTATAAAACAAGGACTCCCCCCAAGGGAAATGTAGACAATCCCAACTATGCGAACTCCATTTTTGCTCTTCTCCATATATTTGTTGACTTAATCATCGGAGAGACGGTCGACCCACTACCATCGAAACGCCCTTTTTGCAAGTTCGCATTGTGATGCTCGAGGAAACTAACCGTCAAGATCCTTACAACCTGAAGATCAAGGGATCTAGAGATCAAAGTACCCACAATTGACGCCGTCTATGGGAATCGAACAAAAAGTCTCAGACAGACTCTGAGGGCTTGACCCCGACAATTCTCCTAGTAGCCCCGAGTTACAGGCGCTTTCTCCGCACGCATTCGAACAACCCGAAGCAGGCGTAATGTCGAACAATCTGGTGCATCAAACACCTGAAGATCAATTCCTCCATTAGCGTTAGGAGAAGGAGAGGAAACAGGAGGAGCAAGCAAGGCAAATAAGGGAATTTTAGGATCGCGATGAACATCTGCAACGTGAAAACGATCGTTTGCGGGCCCAGGCTAAAAAAAGGAACAATCTTGGCGAAAGAGACGTGCAAGATAGCAGTCAAGCAAGACACCCGACCGCCCACAATAAAGGAAAGGAGCCTATCGTCCCTAACAACGTAAATGCCCCGGTCGACGACGTGTTATCCTCAGGCAGTTCGCCAGACCTCTCCTTAGAAAAAAGCAGTATGGCCAGGTCGCTCTAGAGATGCTCGCATTGCCACATTGACAAAGCTAGATAGTGGCACGATACGTTGGGCAAGAGAGAAATGGTAGGGGCGAGAGCCGGCCCAATGGGTGCCCGGGCGTCTGAATTAACCACGGGCGTAATGCCACCTAAGTCGTCAGTATACCCTGCCTTCGATACGGGACCCACGCTCTACATATTGCCTACAGTAGCGATTCGAAGTCTCGATGACATGCTCTCTTCTCCCCTAAGGCAACACATCCTTAATTACTAGCTACCCTGAGGGTTCGTCATGCAAACTTTTGCTATGTTCGATGGTTCTAATGACCCTTATGATCTCATGCTCCATTACAACCAGATAATAACCCTGAACATCGGCAATGACCATCTGTTGTGCAAACTCTTCCTGCCCAGCCTCCAAGGGCCCGCGTTAGCCTGGTTCCATAAGCTCCCGCGTAATTTGATAAATTCATTCAATGAGCTTTGGAATGAAGTATTCATCTTAGTATCTTTGTTCGGTCTGTGAAGAGGAATATTAGATTTTTGCAAACTATTATAAAGCGGGAGGAGGAAACCATACGGACTTCACAAGGAGAGTTTAGACAAGTCGTCCAACAGGTAGAGGTTTATAGCATGGACGTAGTCCTTGAACCCGGGAGAAGCTTTGCCCAATCCCTTTATGCTTCCGCTCGCTATCTTTAGACCCTTAAGTCTACAATGGAAGAATTGTATAGGTGGACGAGATAGATATTCAACGCTAGAAGATAACATCTGCCCGACAACTCAAACTATCATGATCACAAGCAAGCCGGTTGGAAGCAGAAAGCTAGAGTGAAAGAAGTCGTCTAAGCCCAAGGAAGGTTAGAGCAAAAATCGAAAGCGATCTCGAGATCAGTCACAGAAAAGAGGGAGCCCCCGCAATTCACTCCTTTGAACATCACATATGAGAGACTGCTACCCCTCATTCACGACTTGCCAGATTTCAAATGGCCCGCACCAATCCAGACGAACCCATCTCAAAGAAACCCGTACGATGCGATTACCATAGAGATCACCCAGGCGTAGGATAACGAGGTCTGAAGCTTAAAATTCTGGTGGAAAGACTAATTAAAGTGGGGCATCTCAGAAGATATGTCAAGGAAGTTGACCGCGGGGTGGAATCTGTGCCTACAACAGATAGAATTACAGCCCAGAAGCCTTGGTACCATCCGATTGAATCGGCCATAAAGCTATATACTAGGAGGGCCAGTTTGACGACCAGCTGTCAGCGCCCAGAAGAAGCTTTTGAGAGCAGCCACGACTAAGGCTCGATGAGTGTCCACGGGGCGTGCAGGGAAGAGACCAAGCCTATAGATGGCCCTATATCCTTTCCCCCAGTAAACCCAAACAGGGTCATTGTGCCCCATTATGATGCACTTGTACTCACCCTTTGTATTAGAGGTTTTGATGTGCACAAGGTGCTGGTAGATCCTAGCAGTACAGAAGACTTGTTGCAGCTACCGCCTTCAACCAATGAAGATTTCCTCACAAATGTTGAACTCAATCGGACTAGTCCTCTATGGTTTCAACGGCACAACAACCACGACACTGAGAGACATCACACTTCCTATACAAGCAGGACCAGTCACCCAACAGGTTTTGTTCTCAGTCGTCCAAGACCTGGGGCCTTACAATTGCATAGTAGGTCGGACTTGGTTGCACTCGATGAAGGTTGTCCCTTCAACATATCATAAGATAGTCAGTTATTTGACCAATGTGAGGCAGGTTGACCTTTTAAGTAATCAGTTGGTCGCATGATAGTGTTACTAATTATCCATACGGGAACATAAAGGGGAAAAGAGCTCTGATAGTCTTCCCGCGGGGCTCACATTCACCTTGTAACCACAGTTCATCGCCCAGGTAAGGGCGGAAGAAAAGGATCTATTGTTAGGGATAGTGCCCTGTAAAGCATGAATTTATATTTAAAAGTGTCGTATTTATTACATTTAGCTATTTTGTGCATAATGTATGAATGAAACGTCAGAAAATCCCATATTTATTAATGTAACCACAACCCCAATGTACTATAGAGTTATACGAGAGGATCGAGGTTATGGATTATAAATCATATTATCAGTAATAAATTAGTGAAGTTTGGGATCTTCAAATTAAATATTGCGGGGCGGTCATATCATTGAGAATGAAGTGACCTTAATCAGGGTCACTAATGTGTGACATTAAAGTGGAGCTCCATATATAATAAAGATTATATAGGACGGGACCAAGGCGCGGTTTTAAATTCTTTTAAATATAGTTTGTCTCAAGAATTTAAGCAGTGTGCTAGATGATCATATGCGAGATCGAGTCTCAATCCACAGTGAGTCGTAGACTCTTGTTTATGTCAAGTGGGCCTTTTGAGTCATGGCTTAAAGCCGTTATGAAATGGGCCCCCAACTACTTGTGTCTTGGAGGCCCCATTGATGTATACGTGGGAATGTGAACTATGGACATGGAATCCAACCCCTTCCCTATGGAAGAATTTGGACGGTTAGTTGCATAAGTGTTGGTTAAGGCTGAGCAGTTTGACGACTCTAATTTATACTTGAGGTTTATAAAATTAGCTGTTCACCCTAGTGGATTAATGGAACTTAAGGATCAAGATATAATTAGAGGGCAAAAACTGGTAATTTCACCCGACTCTAGTTATGAACCGCTTCTTGGAGGATAGGCATGTAATGATTAAATCAATGGACACTCACAAATTTAGAAATTAAAATCGATATTGTAAGGACAAGAGTTCAATTTCAAGTTTTTAGTGGAATAACAAATTAATAAGTAAAATAATTGATTAAAGAGTTTAATTAATTATTGAATTTATTGGAGCTTAGTACGAGTCCATGAGTCCAAATTCCACCTCTATATTACTCTGATGAGCGATTCATGATTTGGAATAAATTGCACTCTCTGTAGTAATTTAAAATGATGAGATTATTTTAATTACAAATAACAATGGATTGTTATTTAATTAGTTATTAGTTTGCTCATTAAATAAGGAAATAATCTGTAAGGGTAATAATATTTGAATTGTTATTATATAATTAATTCGTTTCCTTATCGATAAGGATTTGAATTAAATTTTAAATATTATTAATTCATTTTCCTTATGCGATGGGATTTGAATTTAAGAATATTAAACTCAATTAATTCGTTTCCTTATCGATAAGGATTTGAAACGTCTATAAAAACCCGAAGGGTATATTTCAGTGGTGATAAGTCTTTGAGAGAAGAGAAACCCAGAAAAGGAAAAAAAGAAGTTTTTTCCAAACCCTAATGAATTTCTGAGAGTCTCTTCCCCTTAGAGATCCCTTGCCTCATGTGTTGAGTACCTGAGTAGATCTAGGCGAGAAAAACTCAGGGTGTATTGTTCCCGGATGCGAATCGTTGGTGCCCAGCGCACCGAGGAAGGAGGCGGAATTGAAGACCACAGTGCGGGAGTTGTTCAACCTCTTTGGCCAACAAATCTCCTATAACGATAACGGGTATAGATCACAGTCTTCGCACTTTTGATATTAATATGTGTTTCGGGTTCTCTTGAAAATAAATTTTAAGGAAAAATTTTAAAACTGGGATTCATTTGCGTTTGATTTATTTCCATCAATTGGTATCGGAGCGGTCCATGCAAAGCATATTAATATATATGTATTTTTTATTGTGTTTGAAAATTGTTTTCTTGATTCATGCATGAGTGGGCATTCTTGCATATTTTAATGTGATTATTTGTGTTTGTGTATGGATGGATGAGGGTCGTTAATTATATGGTGTTTTTGGGTTAGGTTTTCTTATTTTCCCTAGATCTTGTGTAAGCCATTAATGGCATAGGATTTTTTGTAATTTTTTTGTATTATTGGTGGACCGGAAATTACACAATGGGCTTGGACATGAAGATGGAGCGGCTTTGGGAATTATGTAGTGCGAAGCCCATTGTAATTTAAATTTTTTTCCCATTCCTTTTTTTCCAAAGGTTGTAATTATTAAATACCCAAAACACCCGAGTCGCGTTTATTTATTTATTTATTTTATGTTATCAAATGTATGAGATGCAATTCGAATAACATGCCCATCATATAACATGTCATACATGAATGCCCACCATATTGTATCATGCATACCATCCTTTAGAAACATGTTCTATTAGGAATGTTTGTTTATTTGCCGCTGAATAATAAATTAAATAATGGATATAGTTTAATGAACAACTTGGTAATTTCCAATTTAATTTAATTTGAACTTCTGTGATTAATAGTTGACCGTTTAACCTAGATTATTCAATTTTAATAAAATGATTGGTTTTGTTAAAAGATGGTAAATAAACAATAGGCCCAAATAAGTTTGGACTTAAAGTTAGTTAATTAGGCCCTTTTCACTATACGGTAGGATTTTCCTAAAGCTGGATTGGGCCAAGTGGGTGGATTAGTTTTAACTAATAAACCTAGGCCCCGATTAGATTGAACTCTATCACGCTGTTAATAGAATTAGATTCTTGTCACCTAGTAATTAATTATATAGGATATAATAATTTGCTAGGATTATAAAGTATATGATGTTTATAACTAGAAAACACATAAGTTTAAATATTGAGTGGGAGAAGGGCATGTGACAATGTGCCCTCGGTCCTCCATCGTTAGTCCAACAGTGAGGTTTTAGGTGGCGCCTAGTGATGCCTTGGTCGTCCTCCCCTCCCTACCTGAGGGTGTCCACCGCTAACATCATCTGCACTCCTTCAGCGACAGGTTTGATGATGTATTCCAAGATCGACCTACCCTACGGCCAATCTCTGGGTTAAGTCATAGAACATGAAACGACGGGTCACACTTAAGAAGATACAATTAAACGGTTAATTGTATCTTGACCGGTCAAAGGTAGTTAATACAAATGAGGGAAAATATGAGACATTTTGAGTCTCATTTATTAATTTGAGATAAATCTCAAACTTAATTTATAATTAGTTTCACCTACTCCTACCATGCAAGATATTAATTGTAGGTTAACTTACCTTGATTAAGATTTTTGTTTTATGTGTTTTAATTCCTCTATGCATTCATGCACACATTATTCCAAAATATATTTGATGTTTCTTCTGCTACATGTAATAAATACGTTTTTATTTAATTAATTTCAACAATAATGTCTGCCTCAAACCCTATAATTGCTTTACTAGCGAATGAATCCTTAACCGCGATAATTTTGTAAAGTGGAAAAGTAATGTTAATATCAGTATAATCATGAGAACAATAGATTTGTACCACCGAGAACAATGTCCCCGCAAAACCTACGCCTCAATGCCTCTCGTAGTACGAACCATATGAACGTTGATTCAAGCCAATAACAAAGCCCTGTTTATATGCTAGCCAAGACGCCGACGGTGCTTAAAGCAAAACATGAAAGGATGGAACCGCTTATTGAGATTTATGGATTCTCCAAAACATGTTCGAAACAATCCGAACGCGCCCATGAAGCTAATAGAAAGTACATGAACACGAAGATGAGTAAAGGTATTCGCTCGTGACCATGTTCGAACATGGCTAATTATATAAATGAGGCGTATCGCATCAGGGCCATAATAGATGAGCGCACCCAAGTGAAAGTATAATAATCGGATTCACTCACTCTCGATTTCCTTCAATTCACCAGCAACTATAAAGCAGAACAAGTTGTGACAACAATGTAACCCAAATTACGAATGAATTGCAAACCTTCGAGGCCATCTCAAAGACAATGACTAAAAAGGTCGGGCTAAATGTTGTTTAAACAATATATTCCCATCCTCTTCTAACAATAAGCAAGTAAGATAGAAAGAACAATAAGGGTGCCTCTGCAGGAAGACCGAAGAAGAAGGTGTCGTCTCAAAGCAAGTTTATAAGAAGAAGGGCTCCAAAGAAAAGAAACCCAAAGGAAAATGTTTCCATTGCGGAGTCGATGGGCATTGGAAGAGAAACTGTAACAAGTATCTCTCCGAACTGAAGGACAAAAAGAAAGGTAAATTTGATTTACTGGTTTTAGAAGCCAATTTAGTGGAAGTTGATAGTCAATCCTGGATAATTGATTCAGGGTCCACTAACCATATTTGTTGTTCTTTCCAAATGCTTAGTTCTTCCAGGAGCTTGGTCGATGGGGAGGCTCGATGGTAGTCAATGGGGCCAACGTGGCCTGCTAGCTGCAAAGTGGAGTCGCTCGCTTAGAATTAGAATAAATTTCTTTGGTTAACAATGTTTGTTGCATTCCCGATTCAGAGAAATTTGATTTCGCCTAAGTCAGATGAACAATTGTTTACTGCTTCATTTGATAATAATCAAATTTTTATTTCCATAAATGGTTTAAACATTTGTCATGCAAATAATGAAAAATGGGCTTCTTACATTTTAAGGCCAAACACCTAACGCCCTAACACCGAACTATTTAGAGTAGAACATCCTAAGCTTAAGAAGCAAAAGATTCTTGATAATGATGACACGTACCTATGGCACCTAAGGTTAGGATATATAAGCCTGGATAGGATTAACAGACTGGTAAAGGATGGTCCTTTAAAAGAGCTAAAAGTTAGCAATCTTCCAAGTCCGTGAATCCTGTCTGGAAGGCAAAAGGACTAAGAGATCTTTCAAAGAAAGGGCTGGTAAGGAACCATTTGAATCCTGTACATCTGCATGCTCACGGACCTCCGAATGTCCAAGCTTAGCTGTTACATCAATTTCACACTCATTGGACGACTATTCTAGGTACGAGTATGTTTACCTAATGCAAAGGAAATCTGAAACTTTTGGAAAGTTTAAAGAATTCCTAGCATAAGCTGAAAGACAGCTAGGTAAATCATTATTGTGCCTTCGATCGGATCGAGGAGGTGAATACCTTGATACAGAGTTCAAGGACGCACTGAGCATGGCATTGTATTCCAAATTACAAGACTGAACGCCACAAATGTAATCCAAGGTGGCGTAAAAGAAGAAATCGAACAATGCTTCGGTATGGTTAGGGTCTATGATGAGCTACTCCTCATTGCCACTATCATTCTGGGGATATGCGCTGCAAACTGCAGTCTACATTTTGAATGTAGTTCCCTCTAAGTCTATCCAACACACACCCTTAGAGTTATGGAGTGGTCATAAACCCAGTTTACGTCATATCCGTATATGGGGGTGTACCACATGTGCTGAAAGGAAAGATTGGGAAGCTAGAATCGCGAACATAAGTATGTCTGTTTGTTGGTTACCCCAAAGGCACTAGGGGAGGTTTGTTCTACAATCCTCAAGATAAGAAAGTATTTGTATCGACAAATGCTACCTTTCTTGAAAATGACTACATGGCAAACTTCAAACCTCGGCAAGGTTGTACTAGAGGAATTACAACTGATCGATAAGACCACGACCAGTGAACTCGCATCGGGAACGTGAACAAAGAGACTGGGCGCATCCTATACAGGATGTCATTGCACCTCGACGTAGTGGGAGGGTTTCTAAACAACCACCCGCTACACAGGCCTAGCAAAATGTCATGTAACCGATACTCAAGTGATGACGATCCATTGTCATACAATCATGCGATGGATGATCCTCGATATGACAAATGGCTAATGGGCCTATGGAACAAGAAATGGAATCTATGTATCTAATTATGTCCGGAACTTGTGAAATCTTCCCCGAGTCGGCTTAGGCCCATTGGGTGCAAATGGATCTATAAGAAAAAAGAGAGGCGTGGATGGGAAAGTGAGACTTTCAAAGCATCGGCTAGTAGCCAAAGGCTGTACACAAAAGGAGGGATGATTATGAAGAGACTTTCTCCCCAGTAGCTATGCTTAAATCCATTCGCATCATTCTTTCCATTGTCGCTGCTCTTGATTATGAGATATGGAAAATGGACGTCAAGACAGCCTTTTTGAATGGTTATCTTAATGAAAGACGAGGCGATGCAAATCCGCAGGGTTCATAGTTGAAGGCCAAGAGCAGAAAGTCTGCAAACTGCTTAGGTCCATTTATGGGCTTAAGCAAGTTTCAAGGTCTTGGAACCTAAGGTTTGATGAGATTCCATCAAAACCTCTGGCTGAGCAAAATGTTGATGAACCTCAGGTCTACAAGTACATCAAGGAAAACCAAAGTAGTTTTGGTGTTGTATCGTAGATGATATCCTACTCATTGGGAATGATATAGATTGTCTCGACGCAAAGAAATGGCTAGTCGGTGCTTCAAATGAAAGATTTGGGACAATGAGTTATGTACTCGGGATCCAATCATAAGTGGACGCAAATGCACTCTGCACTGTCTCAAGCATCTTATATTGATAAGGTGCTGGCCTCGGCTTTCGGCGTGCACTCCAAGAAGGGTCAGTTCATCGAATCTCGACATGGAATTATCCTCTCTAAGGAGCAAAGGTCTCACGACACCTCAGAAGAAGAGGACATGAGACGTTCCTACGCCTCAACAAAGGGAAACCTCATGTATGCTATGCTATGTACAAGACCGTACATCTCATGCATAGGAATTGTCACCGTTACCAATCCAACCCCCGTTGGCGTGACCGATTGGCGCAGAGCACACTCTCAAGTATCTTAGAGAACGAAACTATATGCCGATGCATTTCAAAAAGCCGACCTTAATCCCATAGATATAATCGATTCTAACTTCATGTCGTACGCAGACAATGAAGTCGACGTCCGGGTCGACCACTCCTCGTGGTGGAGTCGTGGTATGGAGAAGGTCAAACAATCCAAAGATCGCAGATTCTACCATGGAAGTCGAACATATAGCAACCAGAAGCGCCTAAAGAAGCTGGCCTGGCTCAAGAGTTCATTACGTATCCTGGAAGTTGTTCCAACATGGATAAACCCATAGTACTTTGTCGGGTGGACAATATTTGGTGGGCAAAACCCAAAGAACCAAGGAGTCACAAGAGAGGGAAACATATAGAGAGGGAAGTATCATCCGATGAGATCGCGGCACCGGTGACGTGGTCGTTATGAAGATAGCATCGCAAGACACCTTATGGATCCTCACTCAAGACGTTACTCCAAAATCGCTTCAGGTCACTTATCTCGATGGAAGGTCTAAAAGATATGTCTCATATGCTTGAGCAAGTGGAGATTGTTAGGATAGTGCCCTCAGAGCATGAATTTATTTATGTTTTATGAAATTAATAAAAGTGTCGTATTTATTACATTTAGCTATTTTGTGCATAATGTATGAATGAAACGCCGAAATCCCATATTTATTAATGTAACTGATAACCCCAGGTATACGCTTATACACGAGGATCGAGGTTATGGATTATAACCATATTGTTCGACAAATTAATTGAAGTTCGGGGATCTCTCAAATTAACATACTGGGCGGTCCGCATCATTGAGAATGAAGTGACCGTAATCCGGGTCACCACGCGGCGACATTAAAGTGGAGGCTCCATATATAATAAGATTATATAGACAAGACTACGGTGCAAGCCAATTCTTTTAAAATACTGCTTGTCTTAAGAATTCAAATAGCGCCGCTAGATGATCATATGCGCATTTCGCCTCTCAATCCCGAGTAGTCATAGACTCCGCTTATGTCAACTCAGGCCTTTTGAGTCATGGGTTAAAGCCTGCAGAAATGGGCCCAATATTTGTGTCTCGAGGCCCATTGGATGTATGCAAATTAGAATGTGAACTATGGACACGGAATCCAACCCTTCCATGGAAGCCGGACAATCGTTCTTAAGTGTTGGTTCTCGAATCGAACGCTTTGAGCGCTCTAATTTATAATGTGTTTATAAATTAACCGTTCACTAAGTGATTAATGGAACTTAAGGATCAAGATATAATTTGAGGGGAAAACTGCATTTCACCCGACTCTAAAGGTTATGAACCACTTATCGGAGGATAGAACTGCATGTAATGATTAAATCAATGGACACTCTAAATTTAGAGTAAAATCGTCTTTGTGGAGACGAGAGTTGTTCAAGTTTTAGTGGAATAACTGCGAAATTAATAAATTAAAATAATTGATTAAAAATTTGAGTGGTATTGAATTTATTAGGAGGTTAAAGTAAGATCATGGAATTCTCAATTCCCTCTATATTACTACAATGAGCGATTCAAAGTTTGGAATAAATTGCACTCTCTTTGTGGTAATTTAAAATGATGAGATTATTTTAAATTTACAAATAACAATAGTTGATATTTAAATTCGAATTTGGGTTCGTTTGCTCATTGAATAAGGAAATAATCTATAAAGGGTAATATCTTTTAATTGTTATTATATAATTAATTAGTTCCTTATGTCTGATAAAGATTTAGATTAAATTTTAAATATTATTAATTCATTTCCTTATACGATAAGGATTTGAATTTAAGAATATTAAATATTATTAAATCGTTTCCTTGTACGATAAGGATTTGAATTTAGAATATTAAATATAATTAATTTGTTTCTTATCAGTAAGGATTTGAAGCGTGTATAAAAACCCGACGAGGTATATTTAGTGGTGAGTCGATCTTTGAGAAGAGAAACCAAAGAAAAGGAAAAAAGAAGTTTTTTCAGACCTAGTTTCCTAGAGTCTCTTCCCTTAGAGATCCCTTGCCTCATGTGTTGAGTACACAAAGGTAGATCTAGGCAGAAAAACCTAGAGTGTATTGTTCGGATCTGAATCGTTGGTGCCCTTTTCTCGAGAAGGAGGGGCGAGTCAGAAGACCTGGTGCGGGAATTGTTTCAACCCTGATGTGACAAATCTCCTATAACGATGTGAGGTATAGATCGATCTTCACCTTTTGATATTAATATGTGTTTGCATGGGTTCCTACGAAAATAAGATTTTGGAAAAAGAAGATTTTGAAACCTAATTCATTTCGCGTTTTGATTTTATTTCCATCATGTGGAATGATAAGATGATATCAAATCAAAGCATGGTATACGATACACCAGCCAGTATTCACTTTGCAAAGAAGCCCTCAATAGTCTTATCAAACATAACTAGATTCATACTTATCTAGAAAGTGATCAACAAAAGGAGTCATACGCATCAAAATGTGGGGAAGATCACTTTAACCCTTATAGATATTAATGTCAAGAATATTGAAAGTATTAATTTTGTAAATAAAGTATAGTGTATTTTGTGATACTTGTCTTCATAGGTGGCACAATTTTGTTTTGTGTATTAAGACATAGTCTTGTACTTTTAAAGCCACTTGGCTTTGCTGTCCTTTCTTGTAACTATTTGTAAATAGTCTTAAAGTTTGTTCTTTACTTTGTTCACTTTCTATGAAAGAAAGTAGCAGGAGAATTAGAACATGAATATGCTATTATTATTATTGTTATTTCCAATTTTTTTCTAGTGTTCACAGTGTTACAATTTAATTACATTTGAATAATGGTTGGAGGTATGTTCGAACAGCACAAACTTTCTCATATGATGGATCGTATTCTAATCTTTTATATGATCAAATTTTAGTTTTGATTTTACATTTGGTATTAGGAATGATATAACCTCTGCCTTGTATTTCGTTAAAAAAATAAAAAATAAAAAACTGGTTTTTCTGGGTAGCAAAACAGAGTTTTACCAGAGGATGAAGAAGACCCTATTCAAAGGCCTTGATGCAAATCTTTTCTTGGTAAAAATGTTTCAGATATATAATGAATATAATAGGGCTGAATTTTGAGCCCATGATGGGCGATTTTGATAAGGCGCTAATTAGTTAATTGGGCTAGGCGGATGAACAATGGGCATAAGCTTTTTGCGGATGTAGGCCTGACTATTTGGAGATAGCATATCTATAACTGTAGGGACATTCCAATACATGTTTGGCTGGGAGTAGCCATGGGGTTTCGCTAGGATAACATTTTGGATTCAAAAATTTGATAAAGGGGTTGCCTAAAGTTTGATCCCGAGACCTTATAATCTTAATGTAGTGCTCTAACATTAGGCTGAGCATCTAGATTATCACATTTTTCATTGGTTTATTTTATACGGGTTTAAAGTTAAAAGTTACATGTTAGCAAAATTAATAAAAGTATGGTTCCTATAGGAGTGATCCAACTAGGACACACTCCACCATCCTACTATATGCTAGATTGATGGTTCTCTCTAACCACAACCAATTTTATATTGCAATGCAGTGATTATATTCCTTATTGAATTTATTGTGATCATTAGCATGTAAAAATTAAAAACATGCTAATAATATTGTTCTTTAAAATTGTTTATAGGTTCTTATGTTAAGTGATCGATATAATTTTAATTAATTAGGGAATAGCCATAGCATCCTTAGTTGGTTAAAATTATATATTAAGTTTTAAGATCACATTTGATAACATTGATTGTAATCAAATCATATGAAATGTTATGAATCATCCCACATGAATTTTATTATATTTTTGTATGATTAATTAGGATGAGATATCAAATCATATTTTCTAATTTACCATAAGGATTAGGAAGGAACATGATTTAGTGAATGTATCACTTAGATTCATCGGATTGAAGTAAGACTTTAGCCCATGCAAGTTTTGTGTCACTAGGTTTATGATTTAAAAGCATGATTTACATTGGTAAAACATCTCATTGTATCCTTTTACGCTCGATCTTTGATTAATAAGCATGTATATTTAACGTTTCTGGAGTTATTTGACACCGCGATATTTATGATTTTAAGTGTATATTCCCGAACTAAAGGGTGATAACTATAAGGTATGGAAGGAGAGAGTTCTTCTGCATTTGGGATGGATGGATATTGACTACGCTATAAGGAAAGATGGGGCAAGATCCATTAAAACCAACATTACTGAAAATTATCAGTCTTTATGAAAAATGGGAAAGGTCCAATCGCTTCTCTATGATGTTCATAAAGATCAAGATCTTTGCTGGTATTCGTGGTTCTATCAGGCAAATTGATAAAGTCATAACCACTTTTGAAAGCTATTGATGAGCAATTTGCAACCTTAAATAGCTCTTACTAGCACCTTAATTATATGGTTGCTAATCTGAAGCTCAGGGATAAGAGAAGTGCGTGATTATATCATATGCATGAGGGATATATCGGCTCAACTTAAGACATTATAAGTTACCATGTTGGAAACTTTCCTTGTTCATTTTATATTGAACACTCTGCCCCAATAGTACAATCCCTTCAAAATTTCTTCTGACACACATAAGGATAAATGGTCAATTAATGGTGTGATATGTGCGTGGAGGAAGATGAGGGAAGGTTAATGGAAGAGGGCAAAGGTTAACCGGCCACTTTTGGGAAAGAAAATGAGATCCAAGATAAAGGAAAGGAAAAAAGATTTTGTTCATCGAGCATAAAGAAAGAGTCAAAGTGTTTTTTCTATAAGAAAATGGGACACATGAATAAGGATTTCTCAAAATTCAAGATCAAGCTTGACAAGAAAGGTACTCAATTTTCTTTTGTCTGTTTGAATCTAATATGGTTAATGTTAATCATAACATATGGTGGATTGATTCTGGTTCTACAATACATGTTTCCAATACCTTACAAGGTATGCAAAACCTAAGGAAGCAAGTAGGAAGTGAACAATTAATACCATCTATTCAGGCAGTAAGATGAGTTCACATGTGGAAGCTATTAGCACTTGCGACCTTGTTTTAAGTAGCAGTTTCATTTTAAGGGTGGAAAAAGACATTTTATATTCGAGTTTTCTAAGAATTTGATTTCAATTTCAAGACTTGTACCTTTAGGATTTTTCTTTAACTTTTCAAATTATGGTTTCAGTTTATCCAATAAATCTAAAGTTATTAGTTATGGTCTATTATCTTATGATCTTTTCCATATTCAGTTACAAAATGATGTTACTTATAATTCATATATTCTTTAGATTAAAAATGTGTAAGTAGAGATCCTCTATGTTATGGAATGGGAGGGTGAGATACATCTTCATTGAAAGAATGAAAGAGATTAGTTTATGGAAGGAACAATTAGTACTTTGGATTTGTAGTTTGGAACTTGTACATTGCACCAGTGACAAACTAACGAGTCTAAAGTTGTAAGGAGCATAAACCTATTAGAGATTATACATACTGACATTTGATGTCTTGACATGGATGAAAATGGTTCAAAATACTTTATCACCTTCATAGATGATTATTCACGATACATATATCTGTACTTACTTCGTTCCAAAGATGAAGCTTTAGAAGCCTTTAAATTAAGTTTTTAAGGATGAAATAGAGAATCAATGTGGAAAACATATTAAGATCGTAAGATCAAATAGAGGGTGGAAATATTATGGTAAATACACGAAGAATGGACAAACTCCTGGTTCCAATTTGCAAAGTTTCTTCAAGAAAATGAGTTGTTTCCCGATACCACTTATTCCTAGTTCTCAGAGATTAGAATGGTGTGGCAGAAAAAGAAGAAATCAAACTTTAATGGACATGGTAAGGGTGAGGAGTAATACAAAACTACCTCAATACTTGTGGTAAAATACAAACGTAGTGTATATATTAAATTGAGTTACAACGAGTTGTCATAGGCACTTTTAGCGGGTTATTCAAGGTTGAAACCAAGTTTGCGACATATCACATTTGGGATGCTCATCACGAGTGAGAATTTATAACCCACATGAAAGAAGCTAGATCCAAGGACCATTAGTGGGTATTTCATTATACATGCTAAAAGGTCTAAGGGGTATAGATTTTATTGTCCATCTCACAATACTAGTATTGTGGAATCAAGAAATGAAAATTTTCTTGAGAATGACTTGATCAATGGGAGTGACTAGTTTCAGGACATTGTTTCTGAGAAGGATCATTATGAAGGTTAACCCTCTGGTTCAAGTGATAGATTGATTGTCATTCACATGCTTAAGTACAACCGAGTGTGACATAACCAGATCCTAAAGTTCCACATATTACTGATATTGATCTTATAGATCAAGTTGCCAATGAAGAAATTCCAAAAATTTGTTGAACAACCAATTGAGCAACAGGTTGATCAACAAATTCCTCAAGATATTGATGAAGCAACATTAAGAAGATCTACAAGAGTTAGGAAATCAGTAATTCCTAATGCTTATATAGTGTCACTATAAGAAAAAAGACCTATCTTAACGGTTACTGACTATCATCGTATGTGTTATATGTCATCATAACTTCCTAGTCTTATATGTCATCTATAGCAGTGTCAAGGTAGGTTATGCTTAACCTTGACATATATAAATATATTAATGAATGTGTTTTTCTATTAATCAATATAACTTCTTCTGACCACTCATAATATGTCAAGGTTTGTGTTTAAATAAATCATAGTTTCTTTAAAAAATATGTCAAGGTAAGGATCTTCCACCATAGATTATAAATTGGAATTGAGAAGCATATGCCATGGTAGCCTTTGTGAAAAATTTAAAAATAAGATTTTAATGTTGCAATGAAGAAGTATGATGCAAAATAACTTGTTGGCATATTTAAAATTCTTCCTTAATTTACTAAACACTTAATACAAAATATACCTTGTTTTTTTCATAACTAAGACTTTATCTTGTTAACCCTGATACACCATACTAAATATGCATGTGCTTCTTAAAAACACATGTACATATATTGTGTTAATTTGAATTAAGATTGTCCTCCGCATAAATAATATACAAAACAAATAATATATTCAAAAGAGAAGCTAAAGCAACTTTACTTAGAATAAAAGATACCAAAGATAATATAAATCAAGTTCTATTTATAATGCATACATCCAAATAAACTCCTTAGAACCAATAGATAAATTATGTAAAATATTAATAACCCATGTATGTATATACATCTTTAAAATGTCTGTAAAACCACCTTGAGTCTTCACTAACATTTGTAGCCAAAAAAATAAATAAACAATGCACCTAATTAATTATTAGTTGAAGATAGAAATCCATGTAATAAAATCTTAGTAACTACACAAACTTTAATCTTACGAAATAACTGTAAATACAACCAAAAAATATTAGTAACATTCGTATATACATCTTGAAATCTCTGTAGAAATACCATCTTGGAGTCTTTCCATTAAGCTGATACCTATACCAAATAAAATAAGGAAATAAAAATGATATTAACTAATTATTGGTATAGATGAAACCCCATGTAATGGTGAGGTTCATTCTCCTCAAATTCAAGGCACCAAACGTAGAAAGACAAGTTTTTGGAGGTTCCTCATACTATTTAGGGATTAGTGGAGTTTGATGCTACCTATTCTCTTGTGGCAATGACTGTAACACCCCAACCTGAATACCATTGCTTCCTATAAGGATGTCAAGCGAGGTGTCACCTGAATACCATTAGTGGAGTTTTCACATATGCTTTTCATAATATACGTTCATATTCTATCTTGTCATATCATATACTTTCATCTTATACTTTTATCTATTCATTAAGTGTATTCATATATTCATGTCATTCGTATTCCTGTCATTCATTCTTCTCTTTATAGCATTTTCGAATTATTTCATATAGTATCACTTATCATGTATGCTCTGTTATGCTCTAGACTCTTTATATTCTCTTATTAGGCGTTGTGAAATAACTAGATGGTCTTAGGAAACAAGGAAACAAAAACGGAAAAAGAAAAGCTGGTTTTGAGCAGGGTCCGGTTCACTCTTTCAAATTTCAACAGGTTGTAGATCCCACTTGTCCTCCACAGGCATAATCACAGATTCTTGGCTGATGGGCTTTCCATAGAGTCGGGGTATCTCGAAACGGGTTCGGATGAAAAAGTTATGGTCGTCCGAAGTTAGAAGTACAAATTGGAAAATTTTCTCACATGGTGCGAAAATTCTACTATTCATGGGTGCGCCGCACCGGTTCATCGTCTGAATTTTTCGCATGGGTGTAATTTCGCACCCGGTTCCTTAAGTCGCGAATTTTCGCACCACTGTTCATGGGGCGAAAATTTTCGCACCCGTGTGCCTAAATTTTCGGTTTTGTGTCTACAGCCGGACGAGCGCCTTTTGTCGAACTCCGTTTGAGTCATTCTTGGACTCTATGGAAAGCCCATTGGAGTCAGAATCTATATTTATGCCTATGGAGGGACAAGTGGGGTTCACAACCTTGATGAAATTTGAAAGTGGTGAATGACCACTGTTGAGCTTTTCTTTTGTTTTTGTTTCCCTTGTTTCACGAACATCTGAGACCTTAATCTAATAAGAGAATACAAAGAGTCTATAAATAATAAACATACATGAATAAACTCTTCAAGAAGAAAAACCAATCGAAATCGAAACCAAACCAAAATAGGAAGCAGAAAATGAAAACATGGCATGTTGTGCCTCAAAAACCAAAAAATAAAGAAATCATTGGCGAGAAGTAAGCGGGTTGCAAGCATATAGTCTAGGCCCTTCACATATTTAACAACTTTGGGCAGTGGTGAGGTTGTTGTCTTCCTTCTTTCTTGCCCCCTCCTTTTCTTTGTCATCATTTTCTCACCCTCGTTTCTTGATACCTTCTTCTACCCTGAGACTAGGAAGAACCCATTGATAAACTCAGGAGCAAGTCATTCTGAAAATGTGCATAGGGAAGGAGAAACCATTTTATAAGAAACCCAACAAACAGATCATTATGAAAAATAAGAATGTAAGAACTCAAAAAATCCTAACCTACCCACTCTTATAATCCGAAGGAGAAAAAAACTGAAGTTTTCTTCTCAAACCTAGCCTACCCATTTCAAGAAGATATATAAAAAACCCAAACCCCAATTTCTCACCTTCCAGATTTCAAAAAAGGAATCCTCTGCAATAGTAATAAAATCAAACTAAAGATCCCTCATGAATATGGAAACCAATGTCAAACAAAGCCTTGGGGATGCTCTCCAAAAAACATGAAATACCGGTAGGCACCATCCCTCCTAAAACTCGAGAGCAAGCCTTAGGATGCATATATGCCCCAAAACATATAAGTCAAAAAATGGCACACTCGGTAATCATCATTCACAAAACTTCCCTGCCAAATAGGAACCACATTCATTTAAATCCTAATAAAATCTCATTGTCTTAACATAATATAAAGAGAAAAAAAATACTAATGTTTCTTGATATCGACATAAAATTATCATTCCTTAGAAAGTATTGATATAGAGTAAATTCAAATATATATTTAATACTTTCTATATTGATTAATGGAGAAAGGATTTGTTAAAATCTCTTTAAAGAAAAAGATCTCCCTCTATTGCGGATTAGAGAGGAACATGAACCATGGGCACAATTCTTTTCAGTTACATCGCACATTGCTCTAATCACGAATCGAGCAAAAACAATCAAAGAAACCGAAGCATATTATGGCAGAACACCTGAGATCATATGTATCGATCAAATAGCCTTAATGTTAATCTTTTATTTCGTGAATCCTAAGGAATTGGGCGATGCATTTTTTAAATATGAACATAGATAACGAATGAAAATAAAATTGTTATTCAACGTTCATCCTAAACCCTAGAAAGGTTTCGAAAATGAAGCATGCATATACCTAAACGAGAGATACAAAGATGAAACAAAAGGTATGATTTTAAAGCGGTCGCCATGATGATATATAGAGGAGAAAGAAAAAGGGTTGCTCGAGAAAGTTGCGGAATCCCTAAAACTCCATGTATGGAAGAAATGGAAGCAGAATGAAAAAAGGAAGGAAGGGCGGTAAAAGGAAATAATCCTTGGTTTGATCTTAGAGATTGAGATTGAAAACAATTACGAACATCATCTTGAGTGAGATCAAATGCGGAGAACTTGTGATAGGAGGAAGAAGCTGCAGTGACGGTGCCATCTAGAGGTTTTGTTGGCGCTATATTTCGAGTGAAAAGGAGAGGAGAGAGAGGGATGTGGTGGACGGAAGGAATTTGGGAATGGGAGACGTATTAGGGTTAAATTCAAGAGGGTGATGATGTGAAAGGAGGGAGGGTGGCGGGTCCTTTGGAAAATGGGAGGGAGAGAATCTTGCTCTAAAAAGGGGAGATAATTAATGCACTTAATTAAATACACAACTCCTTGACATGTATTGTCATAAGTCAAAGTTCCATCATCTCAAATGTGGACATTTTATGTATGTCATTATTGCTTTGAAGTAAGTTGTATATGTCATAATTGCTAATTTAAATACACAATATTGACATATATTATCATAAGTCAAGATAATATATGTCAAGAATTGCATTTTTTCTTGTAGTGTGTATTTATAAGAATTGGATTATAACATTGGAGCCAAAAATGATCCAAAAACGTTTTCACAAGCCATGAGTTCTAAGGAATCTAACTTGTGGTACAGTGCCATGAAAGAAGAAATGAATTCTATGTCTAGGATCCTATTGAGTTGCCTAATGGTGCCAAAGCCATTGGATGTAAATGGGTTTTTAAAACAAAAAAGGACTCATTGAGCAACATTGAGAGACATAAGGCAAGACCTTCGTTGCGAAAGGATTCCTCAGGGTAGGAATCAACTCTGCGGAGACATTTTCTCTTGTATCTAAGAAGATTCTCTTGGATAATCCTTGGCATTAGTTGCCCATTTTGACTTTGATTTACAAATGGATGTGAAAGCGATATTACGCTAATTATGTCAGAGGGAAGGAGTTTACATGAAACAGCACGAAAGATTCTTCTTTAGTGAGTGAGCATTTAGTTTTAGAAGCAATAAATCGATCCATATATGGATGCGAAGCATCCACCAATGGTATTTGAAATTCCATGAAGTCATTGCTTCCTGGTTTTGAAGAGAATATCATGGATCAATGTATATACTAAAAGGTCAGTGGGAGTAAGATTTGTTTTCTTGTGTTATATGTGGATGATATTCTACTTGCAACCAATGATAAGGGTTTGTTATATGAAGTGAAACAATTTCTCTCAAAGAACTTTGATATGAAGGATATGGGTGAGGTATCTTATGTCATTGGCCTTAAGATCCATAGGGAAAGATCTCGAGGCATTTTGAGTTTGTCTCAAGAAACCTATATTAATAAAGTTTTAGAGAGATTTAACATGAAAAATTGTTCACCAAGTATGGCACCCATTTTTAAGGGGGGCATATTCGATTTGAATCAATGCCCTAAAAATGATTTCAAACGGGAACACATGAAGAACATTCTATATGCTTTAGCTGTTGGAAGCCTGATGCATGCTAAAGTTTGTACCATACTTAACATTACATTTGTTGTTAGAGTATTTGGAAGATGTCGAATGTCCCAGAGTATTGACCATTAAGTACGCAAAGAAAGTGATGAGATACCTTCAAGGAACAAAGGATTACATGCTTGTGTATAGACGAATAGATAGTTTGGAGGTGATTAGCTACTTGAATGCAGACTTTGCTAGCTGTGTTGATTCTCATAAATCAACGTATGGCTATATTTTCAAGCTAGTTGATGGAGCTGTATCTTGGAGGAGTATGAAGTAGACCTTGACTGCCACTTCCACTATGGAAGCTGAGTTAGTATTCTATTTTGAGGCTAGCTCGCATAGTGTATGGTTAAAGAGTTTCATATATGGGCTTAGAATTGTGGATTCTATATCTAGGTAATGAAGTTATCTTTGTGATAGCCATTTTGTGAGTATTTATGGCTAAGAACAACAAAAGTGAAGAAGTCGAGTAAGCATATTGACATTAAGTGTAGCCGTAAGATAACGTGTTAAAGAAATGAAAGTGGCCATTGAACACATTGTAGCGAGTCGAAGATTATGCTAGATCCTATTTAACTAAAGGCATGCCACCTAAGTATTTTAAGGATCTTGTACAACCAGACTTGGTTCCACGATGTAATTTTATTGTACGTGTAATACCCGGTACTAACAAAATAAGTAAAAATGACTATCATAATATTTCTATTCTATTTATCCAAACTAAATATGTTTAAATAGAGGCTTAAATTGGGTTAAGGCATCTTGTGCTTTATTATGCATTAATCTTATATTGAATTGAATTCTGATTAAATGTTGGTTTAAACATATGAAATTAGCATTTTGGGAAACAATTATGGATAAAGGGAACTAAAGGAACTGAATTTGGCATTCACAAAACATTAATAGGTAGCAAAGAGGGACTAATGGGCAAGATGAGTAGGGCATGGATTGGGTGGTAACCTACAGCATGCCAACACATGTTGTACTAAGTGGGAGATATTAAAGGTTGGTAGAGCTTTTCCCAACCTTATCTATGTGAAAAATTGGGGTTAGAGGAAGGAGAAGGAAGCTTGGAGAAAGAGAGGGCTTTATGTGAAGAATTAAAAGGTTAGTAAATTATTTATTTTTTGTTCTAGACTATAAGAGCTATTAATGAGTAGATCTAGTCTTAAAAAACTGTTTTAGTTTGTATTAGTGTTTATTCTTAGCCATTTTTTTATATAAAATATGGAAGTTTAGAGAGAGTTTTAGAGAGAGAAAGTGCAAATTTTTGTGAGGAAGAAGAATAAGTAGTGGTTTTTTCTAGTTTAGGTTTCTAATTAGTTGGTGATGAATGTTAATGGTAAATTTAGTCTATAAACTAAGTTAATTAGTGTTAATCACATTATTATGTATTTAGATTTCTAAGTTAATTAGGGTTACAAGTAATTTGAGTTTAGAAAGTTTTGTTGTTTGTTGTTAGGTTACTTTAGTTGAAAAGAAATATGTGGTTAATTAAGTTTGGTATACTCTAAATTGCTAAAAGGTGAGATTAGGAGAGAAAATAAAGTAGTTAATGCACAACTTAGAATTTGATTTGAGCATTAGGTAGGTTAGAAAATTTGAGGTTTAAACTAACAACATTAAATTTATAATATGAGCTAAGAAGGAAGTACATAACTTTGAATTACATTCTTGCATTAGTTCCTTGTAATTAAAGAGTTGTCTACATTAGAAGAATTTCAAAGGAGACTTCGGGGAAAAGTAGGGAATTTTATACCGTTCTATTTTTTATCTTTGATGGTTTCCATTGAATATATTACAATCTTAATAATTGATTGGATTTATGAAACATGTTATTTTGTCATGATGTTCATATTGTTGTGCATGGTTTTTGTGTGGTGGACAAGGTTATTGGTATGGTTTAGTTACGCAGCAAGGATGATTCGAGCAATGATAATTCTTATTCAGAGATTATATGGATGATGGAAGATATTGTTGATAAGCATAGTGTTACCTTCCGATATATTATAATGTGGGACCACGGGTCCTTGGATGAAAATCCCTAAACCCTCAAGGAAGACACCTAGATAAAGGTGTGTGGGGTTGGTCTTGCTTTTGGGTGATAGTCCTTAAAGACACTAGGTTGGTCCTGCCCTTGGGTTGTAGTCCTAAAGACCTGAGTTGGTTCTACTTACAGATTGTAAGTCACAAAGACACGGGATAAAAGTAGTCCTTGGGTGATATTCCCAAAATAGTCATTATTATGGTTGATCTCCTATTGAAGCGGTTGATGATATATATGTATATTGGTGATAATAATCGGATATCTTGTGGAAGAGAATGAGTAGCGTTGTTCATCGAGTTGAAGAATGAATGAGATGAGCAAAGGAAGACATTGACCTTGCATGCATATTTGATATTACTTCCTTACTTTTGTTTATGGTTACAAATGTTTATCCTGCATATTGTTATATGTTTAATTGAAGCATTAAGGGTATGCATAGAATGATTATAAAGTTTTCTACTGAGTTGTGAACTCACCCTATTTTTCCTCCACCCTTAGATGCAGGTATGAGGACCTTTACTGGAACTAGTGATTGAACTTTGCTTGGATTCGAGTTTGGGTGCAGTGTTTACTTGTGTTGAGATTTTAAGGCTTTGGCCTTTGTAAATTAACCTTTATGATGAAATAATGTAATATATGTCACTTTTAAACACTTGTTAGTGTGGGCTATCCTAAGAGAACCAAGGGATTTAGAATGTGTAAAGTGTGTGAAAGAACAAAGTCTAGGTTGTTTTCACAAGAATTGGAGTATCTTTTGTATAATTAATGTTATGAGGTTTTCAATGGATGTATCTTGTTTATAATAGGTTTTCTCTTGCAATCGTATATTGTATAAATTTATTTGATGATCAATCATCTTTTATCTCCATATTATATATTGAGTATTTATGGGGGAAAAAAATTGGGGTTTGTGATGCGTACATTCATTATTTTATTGAAGAGCTCATATTAGTGATGTTTCTCATATGGTTTTGTACATTTCATATTATTATTATTATTTTGAGAAATACCATTAAGTTTGGAACTTGAATAAAAATATGGTTTATTCATTAAGTTTAAGGGTTTGTGTTGAGGAACTTGATATATTGTAATACATGAAAGATAATACTACTCTACTATACGGGACCCATTACCATGATTTATATATTTAGTTTCCCCTTATGGTGGGTGGTCAACTATATGGACCAAGTGGGAGAATGTTAGAATGGTCCATATATTTTTTTACATTTTTGGTCCCTAAGCCTACTCATCTATATAGAAAATTTACCATCGAGTTTTTGTTTGAGAAGGGTTTGGAAAAACCAAAAGTGAGCATTTCATTTTGGTTTCTCGATTTCAATCATATTCAGTTTTCAGTTTTTTTCTGATGTTTCATTTTCCTCTAATGGCTAGAGGTAAGTTATGACATCTGGCTTCCGCATATGATCTGGCCAGGTATTCTAATTTGTTTCATATGATCAAATTGTTGGTGTTGATTTTAAATGAATCACTGATTCTAGTAGAACTTCCTTTCCCGCCTTTGACAAAAAACATTTGTTCCGCCCAAATAGCCATCACTGATTCTAGTATCTCTCCAATAGAGCGGCAGTAGAGATCTCGAACATAGCTTGCAACTCCTGACCCGAGCGGCTGGAACATTTATACTGAATACTGTGGAGGATTTTCAAGGTAGATTTTTGTCAGCTGCCCTCTCATATTGTTAAGGGACAGTATTTGATTTAGATTGCACTCTATGTGTGCGTACCGGGCCACCCCACGCTACTCGGCATCCGTGGATTAATCCCTTGACTGCATAGCCTCTTAAGAGGGTAAGGAACAGATAAGGGAACAATAGATCACATTGTCGGCAGAATCGGCCCAAGCTCTGTCCCATTGTGCAAAATATTATACCTCAGAGTAGTCACCTATCTCATTATCAAGACACCCCACCTCCTTAGGTCCCCCTAATTTTAGAAGCATATGTCGTAGGTAAGGCCAATATTCCACACGGTCATATGCTTTCGACGTATCAACTTTCACACCAGCTATTCCAGTTTTCCCTTCCCGCTTTCGTTTGAGATGATGGCTGATTTCAAATGTGACCATAACACTATCAAATGTGGCCTCTCCTTCTTCGCGATCAGCTACAATGAATGTATCGTTCCACTCCCCTAGCAAACCGCCATGGTTTAGAATATCCAGGCAAGCCTTAGTTACCTGATCACCAATTATGTCCCAGTAGGATTGATAGAACCCCGGGTTAGCCCGCTGTTTCCAGTAAATTTCTTGCTGCGCTAGAATGTGGCTTTGCTCAGTCCGAGCTTCCAATACAAGCTGAGCCGCCCTCAAGTCTGACCGCTTCTTCAAAATCTTAATCTAGAACCGGCAGACTGAGGGCCGTTTGTTTTTTTGGCTTAATACTGAAAGCTAAATAGCTTTCAGCATTCAGCGATTTGTTTTTTCAAATTTTCATGATTTATTGTTGAAATTTTTTTAAAAAGTTCTGAATAGAAAAAATAAAATAATTGAACTTCTGATCGAAAAAGTCATATTCATAAAACAAGAAAAACTTCATCATTATTCAACAAGGAGAAGGGCTAACAACACCCACTCTATGGATGACAACGGAAAGTTTGGAATAAGGCGGTCTCATCCTGATCTAGCTCATTTATTTTTTTCAATTTCCAAACTTGTCCCATTTAAAAAATTAAACAGGGCAAGGTCAAGCAGGTTGGCAAGGATGAGAAAATTCACAAACCCACCTCATTTACATTTGATTTTTGTTTTTATTTTTAATATTTTAATATTTTCTTTTTTTTATGTTTATTATATTATAATTAACATATTACATAAAGAATAAAAATATTATGAATTTTCATAAATTATTTATTAAAACATTCTAATTATTATTATTATTTATATTAAAGTATAAAATAAATAATAAAAATATTTTAAAAATATAATCGGGACGGGAGCAGACGGGCGAGATAGCAATGCAGGGCTTGAGTCTTGGATTTGAAAAAAATAAACCAGGAGCCTTCTAAAAACCCGGTGCAGGTTAAACCAAACTCGTCCCATTAAGGGCGGGGCGGAATGAAGCCGAAATAATCATCTCCGTTGCCATGCAGCTCATTTATTAAATGTTAAAAAAAACAAACAAGTTAATACTTATCTTATTAAATTACTATTCAGCATTAAGCTCAAAAAAAATTCTATTCAGCATTAAGTAAAAAAGACAAACGCCACCTAAGATTCCGCTTATAATTAGACTTTTATATAAAAACATCGACAAAGTTTATTTTGATTAGCTACGTTTATTTTATTTATTCATTTTAATCATAATAATACTAATTTATTATTTTAGTAAAACTTATTTCTCCTCTATCAATAGAGCCCGATCAGAAAATGTGATATTTAGATAAACTGGCATCATACATATTAATTAATCTTATTTTGTCAATATGAAGATTTTTTTACAGCCATGCTTTAGTTATAATGTAGTTTTATTATCGTCATTGGGACTGAATCGGAGACCCCTCTTCTCCTATACCTTTTTGCAATGTTTAGTATTTTACCATATGAGCTAAGTAAGCGTGATGGGCAATGTGAAGTATTTAATTAATTAGCTTATGTGTATTTATTTTTAAAATTTTTAGTCCACTTATTATCCGAATAAAATCTCTCTTCCCTTACGTTAGTGGATAATTGAAGTGGCATCATATTTTGGGGCGGTCTACATAGAAATTTGAGGAGGCAAATGCCTCCCAAATTTGGAAAAAAAATTATTTGCAAGGTTTGAACCCTTGACCTCCACTTTTGAAGATGTGATGAGTGCCATTACATTACTATGCCTTCTTGCCCCCCTCATTATATTTTCTAAGCTCCCGCCACTATATATATATATATATATATATATATATATATATATATATATATATATATATATATTATTAATTCAAACTAGTTGTGCATTTAATAGAAACACATAATCAAATTTGTTCAAGTGGAAAAGTCAAATAATTAACCAGATTGAATGCTCTCTTCTTCATATATGGGTAGGTGAAGAACAGAGAAGAAAGAAACAAAAAGATTCAAGCACAAGCTCACGCACACAAACTTTGAAGCCAATGGATCTCGTTGTTGAGACATAGCTTATAAATACTCAAGCTTTCTCAACCCACCTCCAAGAACTTAAGAGTTCTCTTTCCTCCCTCAACTTCAATCTTGAGCTTCCATTTTTAGTACGTAGATGGCATCAATGGCTTCAATTGAGAATCAGAAACGCTCAACGTGCCAAGGGCCAGCCACCATTCTAGCCATTGGGACAGCCTCCCGAAAACTGTATCCACCAGTCTGATTTTGCTGATTACTATTTCCGGGTAACTAGAGCGAGAGCACATGACTGAGTTGAAGAAGTTCAATCGCATCTGTAAGTATATATATTCATGCATTAATTTCTTCCAGGCCTAACGCCTTAGTAAATGCCCATCATCTTGAACAATATACCATTTGACGTTGATTGCTTCAGCTGATATGTTCATGTTCTTTTATTTAGGTGAAAAATCAATGATCAAGAAACGTTATATTCATTTGACTCAGGGCCGGCCCTGTGGCGCGGGGGGCCTAAGGCGGCATTCTAAAAGGGGGCCTATTGTGTATAAATTTTTTTTTTACTTGTAATATTAATATTAAGCCTAAAACCTTAGTTTTTATTATGTTAAAACCTAAAATCATACTACAACAATCAGCAATTCACAAGGGTTTTGATTGGCTCTTGAAACCTCCTATCACCACTACTACACTAAAAATATATCAAACAAATACTATAACAATAATAAAGAACTCATTTATCAATAAAAATCATATATTAGAGGAAAATGCAACAGCAAAAAAATAAAAGTTTTATAGGAAAACATGCCCGATTAAGCGAGCCAATATTATCTGGCCAATTACAAAAGAGCATTTCGGCTTCATACGCATTTACAAAAATATAACTTTAGAAAGCAGACGGATTGTCGGTTAGTAAACCACAAAAATTTACAAAATCTGGAGCAGACGAGCAGTGGAACGATTTGAAGTGAGGCCGTGACGGGGAAACGGGGCCGGCCTGCGGCTGCGAATAAGCGTGTGAGCTGCGCGTCGGCCCGGATCACGGATAGGCGGTCGGGTATCGAGCGAGGCCGGCCGATGGCCATTGGCCGGTGGCCGGTGGATCTGGATTACGGAGGAAGTAAGCGAGGGTGTTTAGCGGTTTGGGTAATGTGTAGATGAGACTATGGGACTTGAGTGAGTGAGAGTACAAAGTGAGGTTTTAAGGGCCTAAATTATTAAGGGTAGTTGGTCTTGAAGGGCTTTATTTTTAAGAGAAATGTGGGGGGGCGGCGGCCGCTACTCTTTAGCCTACCAGAGCCCCGGCCACAGTGCTCTGCATTTATTTTACGCAAGATCTTTTGCGGAGTTCGAAGGGCCAAGTTCCACTGCGTAGACTACCCTTGATGATACAACATAACTCTTTTGATCGAAGGATGAAGTCCCAATAGATTAGCAAGTTTATAATCAGCACCAGGCATTTCTACACCCGAGGTTGTACAAAATACAAGGTGGGTGATCTTGGACTTTGGTTGGCCCCACTCTTTAAGAGCCTTCAAGGCGGCTTCCTTACCCAGCTTAGGAATCTCAGCAGTGATGATCTCTTGGCAAATATTAAGAGATGGGGCCATGTAGGCACCAATAATTGGGTGCTCTTCAAGCATCTTTTCGGTCAGTCGAGTAGGCCACTGTGGGTAGAGTGAAAGAGGCGATGCGCCTCGGGCCCCCACATTTCTCTTTAAAAAATAGGCCCTTGAGACCAACTACCCTTAATTTAGGCCCTCTTAAAGCCTCACTTTTAGCCCTCACTCCTCCAAGTCCCATAGTCTCATCTACACATTACATGGCCCCTTGACACCCTCGGTTACCTCGAATCGGAATCCGGTCAGGTCCAGGTCCACTGATCCTTGGTCTCGGTCTCGCGTTGATCTCGATCTCGATCGAATCGAATCCGGTCGGCGGAATTCGCCCGTGTCGCCATTGAGTTAGGGCGGCCACATCTCCCCATCGCCGACTCTCGTCCGGGTTCCCTTGTTCGTGCATTCCAGTTTTGTAACTGTAAATGACAATGACAATCGGATCTGTTCTAAAGTTATATTTTTGTAAATACGAAGAAAGTGAATGCTCTTTTTGTAGTGTGAAGATAATATTGGTTTGCTTAATTAGTGTAACCTATAAAACTTTATTTTTGTTGTTGACACTATAATATATGATTTTTATTGATAAAATGGTTCTTTATTATTGTTATAGTATTTGTTTGATATATTTTTAGTGTAGTAGTGGTGATAGGAGTTGGGGGTGACTAGTAAAACCCTCTTTGTGAAATTGATTGTTGTAGTATGATTTTAGGTTTTAACATAATAAAACTAGGATTTTAGGCTTAATATTAATATTACAAGTAAAAAAATTTATACACAATGACCCCCTTTTAGAATGCGCCTTAGGCCCCAGCGCCCGCAGTAGGCCACGAGGAGCCACGAGTTCTTGTGAGTGCTGCAGGATCAACATTTGTTACATTTCGTGGTCCTTACGAAGAAACATTGGACTCTTTAGTTAATTCGAAGCCCTTTTTGGTGATGGATCTTCAGCAGTGGTCATTGGATCAGATCCAGATATCTCCATTGAACGACCACTCTTCCAACTCGTCTGGCGACACAAACATTTATCCACTGGTGCCGGGTGCTATTGCGGGGTAACTAGCGTGAAGTGGGACTCTGCTCATTTATGGCCTTGTGCCCACTTTGATTTCTCAGCATGACGATGTTTGTTGAAAGCTTTTTGAACCACTTGGAATTAGCGATTGGAACTCGTTATTTTGGATTGCTCACCCAGTGGTCTATAATTCTTGATGCGGATTGAGCAAAACTCAATTTAGAAAAGAAGCTCGAACCTGACAAGGCATGTGTTAAGTGAGTATGGGAACATGTCTAGTGCATGTGTATTGTTTATTTTTGGATGAGATGAGAAAAGAAATCCCTAAAGGGGAGAGGCCACCACGGGTGGCCAGTTGGATTAGGCGTGCTATTTGGTTTTGGGCCGGGGCTTGACTAATGAAACCGTTATTACCACCGACATTCCTCACGATCACCCAGTTAAGTGATAATGGAAAATGGCCCTTTTAATGTTGTAGTGCATCACCTTGGAGCCAATAAGGGCAATTTATCTTTGAAATTGATGATACTCTTGTAATATTTTATTACTTTGTTAATTTGGATTGTAACGAAGTCATTGTTATACTTTCTTTATGAGAGCTAAATTAAAAATATGAGTGTTAAATCATTGTTTCATAGTCAGGATTCCTCAAACATTCCTAATGTTGAGTTCATATGTATAATATTGGATTTATATATTTTAATGGATTTGACGTCATGATTTGTATGAGAGAAACCAAGTCTTATCTAAGAGGAGAACTTAGTTAAAAGTTCATCCTTGTTGGTTGGATCATTTACATTAACATTTTTAAAACACTAAAATATAACAGTTGTAGAGAGTGTGGCTACAACATATACTTTATGTTCCATTACTATTTGGTTTTATATTTCTAGGTTAAAAGAATAAGATTTTTATGATCACATTTGATTTGGTTTAAAGTGTAATGTTCAGAAAACAATTAGATAGAAAAAAATGGTAACAATTAGATAAGAAAAAAAAAAATTGGTATCGAGGGTGATTGGAGAAAACTATTTAATAATAAATCCATGTTTTATGTTCATTGTTGACTAGTTATTTACTTGTTTAGGTGCAACAAATTGATTTGACTATGAGATATTATCTAAAAGGTTTGAGATAGTAAAAATGAGACAGCTGAACGAGTTTGGTGCATAAAGAAAGATGCTATAGAGGATGCCTATGATGTGATACTCAGATCTGTTTGCATTTGGTCTCAAATTTCTTTTATAGGTGGCATAGTTATTAAGATGTTGAGAAATTATATGTTTAGGCTTATTATGTACAAATGATGATGATCATGTTTTAACAATATTCTTGAATGTTGATATTATTTGGTGATCATACATTTATGGATCTCGTTTAAGAGAAAACAAAAATCAAATTAAGAGTAAAAATAATATTCTTACATATTTCAAGATGAGATTAACTTTTAATTTATAACTAATCATTCAAACAACTTATAAAAAATTCTCAACTATTTTACACAAAGTAAATCCAAGTAAAATAAAAAGACAATTAAAAGATTTTTTTTTTTTTTTGTTATAAAGCATGCTGTCTCTCTCTCTCTCTCTCTCTCTCTATATATATATATATAGGATTTAAAAAGTACAAGTGAACCACAGGATCTAACAACATCTCCAACCACAAGTATCAATTTTCATTTCTAAATTAGCATCTTCTCTATATTTGAAGATGATGGACCTACTTTTTTCACTTCTTACTTCAACCAATAATTTCAAAATCAAATGCTTAATTCTTATTAAATTCTTGGAAATCTTTCTTTTTCAAATTAAAATATTTTAAGAATATGATATGGCTCTTTTATTTTTTATTTAAATATAATTTTAAAATTATATTAAATGAATAAAATAGATTTAAAACCTAAGTTGAATTTTAAATAATAATATTATATTATAAAATATCATATTACATTAGAAAACAAAGTAACAATATAAATAAAGAGTACATAAAATTCCTTTAACCAAATGATAAAAATTCAATAATAAAAAATAATACATAGTAAATCACTACCACAATTTCCACCTTCATATTCATTAAAATGATTAAAATTATCATCACTATGACCACTTGATCCACTTGCTTGGGATTTAGGAGTTATATTTTGGAAGTTCATATGTAAGGAGATAAAACAAAATGATTTCAACGATTCCTTGATCGTCATAAAAAAATTAAAGATAAAGAAGCTCATTATGCACTTCAAAATGCATTAATTGAGCATTTATAAGAAATGTATAGTGACAATGTTTCTTCTAATTAATGCACTTCAAAATACATTAATTGAACATTTATAGGAAATGTACAATGACAATGTTTATTGTAATTAATATATTAGATTAAATAAATAATATGCAAAACATCATATAATGAATTCTCTAAGTTTTTTTAATTTGAATTTGTATTTTTATTTCTAAAAAAATATGAATTATTTAATTAAAATCCTACTGCTTTACTATTTATAATATAAATAAAAAGATATTATATCATCTATCAAAAATAAATTTAATAAAAATTTTAAATTATTTTAAATTTATTTTTTAAGAAAAATATTATTAATTAATAAAAATAAATTAATACTCCAAAATTAATCTATTAAAATCACTTTGTTATATTGTAAAATTTTAGAAGTAAAGAAAATGCAAATATAACAACGGAAATATAAGTAAGGAAGGGTGATTTTTTTTGTCATTTTTGGTATAGAATCCTGCTCCATCATTTTCTTTAAGCTAAAGTGGTTGTCCCTACCTTGAATCCCCAGGTTTTTATTTGTTTTTTCGTGATTTAGTTATCGTCTTAATGCACTTGTGGTTGTCGTCGTCTTAGTACGCGCCTGGTAGTCGTCGTCTTGGTCCACGTGTGATTGTGTCATCTCAATACGACGTTTTGATTTTCGTTATTGTGATGTGATATTTATTTGTTTATGGGCGGTCAGATGAGCAAATTATATCTGTCAGTGATAAATCAAATCAAGGGTTGTCAATATGTTATAAAACTTAAGTCATAGACGTCTGAATTCTGATAATAATATCGAATCTTGCCGGTTATTTATAAAATGTGTAGTGTGATATGTTATAGAGCCCGGAGTCGCTAGGCGTGAGTTCTGATAATAATATCGATGTGCTTGAGACTCAACTATCAAATGTATAGACATTGAACCGATTCGTTATCTTTATTAATCTAAGATGTTGTTTTATCGTGATTAATAAAATTATTTTCTCTTAAAATAAACAATGAAAATATTCTTTTATTATTATTATTACTATTACTACTAATATTATTTATTATTATTATTATTATTATTGTGTGTATGAACATCCAGAAAACATAATATGTCATGTTTATGCTTTGACATGAATGTAAGATATATGTTGGATGTTGTCGAATAAATAAAATGACACGTGGTACAATACCGAAAAGAAGTAAATAGCATACCAGTTGTTGGGTTGTTGAGGTTATGACGTCAATTAAATCCAACTTTGACCGATTCTGATATCATATACGGGTAGGTGAAGAACCGGGCAGAAGAAACAAACAACAAAGCTGAAACACATAAATAAATATATTCACGCACACAAAGTTTAAAAGCCAACTGATCAAATATTGACTGCTTCAGTGGATGAGTTGAGTGAGACAAGATATAATACCCAACACTCCGACACCCAGCTTTCTCAACCCACCTCAAGCACTTGATTTCTCTTCCTTCCCTCAACTTTAATCTTCAGCTTCCGGAAATCGATCTTTCCTTCCTCAACTTTAATCTACAGCTTCAGTAGATGGCATCAATGGCTTCGATTGAGGAAATTAGAAACGCTCAACGTGCCAAGGGCCCGGCCACCATTCTAGCCATTGGCACAGCTACTCCAGAAAACTGTATCCACCAATCTGATTTTGCTGATTTCTATTATTTCGGGTCACTAGAGCGAGCACATGACCGAGTTGAAAAATTCAACCACATATGTAAGTACATATATTCTTCCATGCCTAAATATGTCCATCATCTTGAACAATATACCATATGACATTGATTGCTTAATCTGATTTGTTCTTATTATTTTATTTATAGAATTGAAAAATCAATGATCAAGAAGCGTTACTTTCATTTGACTGAAAATACGAAGAGCATCAAATATCGTGCCCTACATGGCCCCATCTATTAATATCGCCCGAGATCATCAACTTTGAGATACCTAGGCACAGGTAAGGAAAGCGCAGAAGGCTCTTAAAAGAGTGGGGTCGACGAAGTCCAAGATCACCCACCTTGTATTTTGTACAACCTCGGGTGTAGAAATGCCCGGTGCAGATTATAAACTTGCTAATCTATTGGGTCTTGATCCTTCGGTCAGGAGAGTTATGTTGTATCATCAAGGGTGCCATGCAGGTGGAACTGTCCTTCGAACTGCAAAAGATCTTGCAGAAAATAATGCAGGAGCACGAGTTCTTGTGGTATGCTCTGAGATCACTGTCGTTACATTTCGTGGCCCTTCTGAAGAAGCGTTGGACTCTTTAGTTGGTCAAGCCCTTTTTGGTGATGGATCTTCGGCGGTGGTGTTGGATCGGATCGGATATCACCAGAATCTGAGCGACCACTCTTCCAGCACGTCTGTGGCCTGACGACTATCCTAGTGCGGGTGCTGTGCGGAGTAGCTTTGCGTGAAGTGGGACTCACCTTTCATTTATGGCCTTGTGCCGCTGATTTCTCAAAACATGAAATGTTTGGTTCAAACTTTTGAACCACTTGGAATTACTTGATTGGAACCTTCGTTATTTGGATTGCTCACCCAGGTGGTCCTGCAATTCTTGATGCAGTTGAAGCAAAACTCAATTTAGAGAAAAAGAAACTCGAACCAACAAGGCATGTGTTAAGTGAGTATGGGAACATGTCTAGTGCATGTGTATTGTTTATTTTGGATGAGATGAGAAAGAAATCCCTAAAGGGGGAGAAGGCCTGTTGGCCAGTTGGATTGAGGCGTGCTATTTGGTTTTTGGGCGGAAGCGACCACCAGAGCAAGTTGTATTACCACGACAGCATTCCCTACAATCAGTTAAGTGAAGTAATGGAAAATGGCCCTTTTAATGTTGTAGTGCATCACCTTGGAGCCAATAAGGGCAATTTATCTTTGAAATTGATGATACTCTTGTAATATTTCATTACTTTGTTAATTTGGATTGTAACGAAGTCATTGTTATACTTTCTTTATGAGGCTAAATTAAAAGCAGTGTTAAAATCCTCATTGTTTCACTAGTCTCAAAGTTCCTCAAACATTCTAATGTTGAGTTCATATGTATAATATTGGATTTATATATTTTAGTGGATTTGACCTCAAAAGAGGGAGGATCATTTTATTCTGCATTTTTCTAAAGCACTAAAAATATATCATCATAACATTATTCTAAAACATGAAAATATAACAGTAAAAAATAACAATTGTGAAATGATCAACTACAGTATATACTTTATGTTCCATTTTCTATTTGGTTTTATATTTCTGAGGTTAAAAAGAATTTAAAGGTTTTTATGGTCATGTTTGATTTGATTTAAAGTGTAATGTTGAAAAACAATTAGATAAGAAAATAAAAATTGGCATGAGGTTGATTGGAAAACTATTTAGTGATACATCCATGTTTTATGTTCATTGTTGACAAGTTATTTAGCACTTGGGTGCTACAAATTTAACTATAAATATAAATACTAGAAAGAAGAGGTGTAGGGTTATGAGATATCATGTAAAGGGATTTGAGAAAAATTTTGAATATTAATCTCAAAT
This sequence comes from Tetrastigma voinierianum, assembly GCA_016808115.1. Taxonomy (NCBI): domain Eukaryota; kingdom Viridiplantae; phylum Streptophyta; class Magnoliopsida; order Vitales; family Vitaceae; genus Tetrastigma; species Tetrastigma voinierianum. The sequence goes on from JAEQBH010001625.1 coordinate 305,906, forward strand.
TTCTTTTGTAGGTGGCTTGGCCGTCAAGTGTAACTCATTGACAAATTTGTGTGGAATTGTCATTAAGATGTTGAGAGATGGATATTCTAGGCCTATTGTGCATAAATAGAGATGTTGGATTATTGTATTATTTTAGGTATTATTAGAGGTGCCCTGTGGGTTGAACCAATTAACTAGGGATTTGTGGCAGATGGGAATCTAACAAGATAAAAGCATTTTTTATCGATAATTTTTATCATTATATCTATTTTATAATTAAATATTAAATGTCTTTTTGGTAATATTAATGATATAAAATCGTTTTCACACCAATGAGACATTTTATAAAAAAAACTTAGTAGAATCACTTTTCAGTTCTTATAAAAACACTTCTGATCTAAGCGTTGCCAAGAAAAAAGTTTTGACTAAAAACATTGTTACAAGAACAGTGCCAAACAGGTTCTTAAAGTTGCCCCATGGGTTGAACCAATTAACTAGGGATTAGTTGCAGATGGAATCCTAACAAGATAAAAAGTCAAACACAAGAATGACAATAGGATAATTTTAGAATTTCAGTAATTGAGTTTGAATTTTTTCTTTCAAATCTGTTTGGCACTTTAAGGACTTGTTTGGCACTGCTTCTTATAACAGTATTTTTAGCCAAAACCTCCCCCATTACTATGCTCCCTACTAGTCAAATAAATTTTTAGGATCTCTTTCTTAAAAATATCTTGTTCTTTGCTTCCTAATAAGAAGAAACAAGAACAAAATTTTCAGAAAGTAATCTTGACATGTGGACGTTTTTCTTGTTAATTTAGTAAATGCTCTTTAGATTTACAATACCAAGGCACTCTAGACAAATTAGATAAATGTATTTGATTATATACAAGAAATGTAATCATTTATAATATTTTTAAAATGTTAATGATTTTTCTAATTTATATTTATCTCATACTTAATTATTATAGTTTTTTTTAAATAAAATTTCATTGATTCAAACCATAATATATTCGATTAAGACACGTAATCAAATTCACTAAAAACATTAAAGGATGGCGCAACATACACATTAATAGCACTAACATAATGACTCGGTATAAAGCTTATACATTTGAAAATTCTATGATGACTAGAATTCATAAGACTCTAGTTTTTGCAACTTATATTGGCATTTTGATTTGAATTGATGTCTTTAATACGATCGAATATGTTTTCCCATCTAAATTACCCAAAACACTAGTACCTCAGCTACAAACAACCCGTCGTAATAAGATGATGATGGCTAAAAAACAAAATAAAACTAAGATTTATGTGGAATGACCACTTGATTGATAAAGTGGAACAAAAATGTAAGAATGATTTTTAGGCTAAGAATGATAAAAAAATCACCCTTATTTGTGAGAAAAATCAACAAAACAACTCGGATCATGATAAAAAAACCACAAACTCACCTAGTCTCTATCGATGGGTTACTTTGGAGCATACCCTAGAGTTTTGTGACTTGCAATAGAATTTGGAGCGAGCCATGTAGCAATGATCAACTATTATAGTTATAATATAAAAAATAATGAAAAGTTTTTTAATTTAAAATCAATCAATTAACATCCAAAAATAGAAAAAACTAAAAATTTATTTATTCATTAAAGTTAACTCTTTATTATGACAATAAAGCGTAATTCAAGTGGCTAGAATCAAAATTTGGTATACGGAGGGAAGTTTATAGTTAGTCTCAGGCAAATTTGTGAAGGAATAGAATACTATGATATAATGCAAAATGATTGAATGTTAAAAGAAACTCTTTATTATCCATCTTAAATATAAAAATAGAGCAATTCTCATGAGTGACACTTTTGTTTTTCACGAATTAAATTCATATCAAGTTCACAGTTTCGATTAATTGATTTTCTTTAAAGTATTTTAATCTTGCTAAATGAATCTATTATTGTTTTTACATCATATATATTACTGTTTAAAGACTTAAAATAGATAAAACCTTGGAATTAGACAACAGAAGTCAATTATGGACGCTCATTTGTTAATAAAACCTTGACCTGATGAACGTCGACCCCATACCGTCCACTAGTTGCTTGGAAAGGCACCTTCAACCACCCTAATATTGGAAACAAGTAAAGACAATTTAAAAATTCAGATATATCATAAAGAAGAGAAAATTTTTGAATTTCTTTTTTGAAGATTAGTTTCGAATATACTTTAATTTTAAGGTGACTAAATTGTTTACACTTGAGACTTCGAGCACAACTAGGACCTCTCCTTATGCCTGTGCAATAAATTGGGAGTAGATATGATGGGCTACTTTTTGATGATTATAAAGCTAAATGACAAGTGATGTAATCCCAAAGAAGGAAAATTCGACTTTGGATGAATTGATTCATTAACAATAAGAAAGTTTGGCAGCTGGGCGTAGCAGCTTCCCCCACGTGGAAAACTAAAATATATAAACCATGTATTAACAATATGGATGCATTCAACGTAAATGGGTTGGTGAAGAACAGAGAAGAAAAAACAAACGCACAAACTTTGAACTAGCTGATCATTAAAATATCTAACATTATTTATTGACTGCCAATGGATGATAGCATATAACTTGACAAACTCTTTTAGCTCAAGCATTCTGACTTCTCTCTTTCCTTCCTCAATTTTCATCTTAAGCTTCGATTTATTTACGGATGGCATCAATGGCTTCAGTTGAGGAAATCAAACGCTCAAAGTGCGGGCCAGCCGTTCTAGCCATTGGCACTCTTTGGCGATTATCATGGCCTTCGGGCCTGAACCCACTATAATAGGTCCGGCACCGCATATACCATCTGGCCCACCTCATAGCGACCCGAGCGACCCACCATATTAAAAACCACATGGGAAACAACGGTGGTAGAGTCACAGAACACAATGCAGGATCAGGAATTTGATTGGCCATCCTACATATGAAAAATGTGTTATGGATAATTATATTAGGGAGGAAATCTGGCGAATATTTGTCAAGGATCTCCTAGTATCCAAATCTCATACGTCTCAAAAACATTAATCCTTAATAAGGAATAACTAGTCCTTGATAAGGAAAGAGAGATCTTATCACCAAAATCACGAGATTATCTTTCCTAAAATCAAGGAAAAATTCAAGTATAAAACAAGGACTCCCCCCAAGGGAAATGTAGACAATCCCAACTATGCGAACTCCATTTTTGCTCTTCTCCATATATTTGTAGCAATCATCGGAGGAACGGTCGACCCACTACCATCGAAACGCCCTTTTGCAAAGTTCGCATTGTGCTTACGATACTGAGAGCTAACAATCAAGATCCTTACAACCTGACGATCAAGGGATCTGGAGATCAAAGTACCCACAATTGACGCCGTCTATGGGAATCGAATAAAAAGTCTTGACGACGGGCTACAAGGGCTTGACTTCAACAATTCTCTAGTAGCCCAGATTACCTAGACGCTTTCGGCTCACATGCCGCATTATTAACCGAAGCAGGCGTAATGTCGAACAATCTGGTGCATCAAACACCTGAAGATCAATTCCTCCATTAGCGTTAGGAGAAGGAGAAGAAATAGGAGGAGCAAGCAAGGCAAATAAGGGAATTTTAGGATCACGATGAACATCTGCAACGTGAAAACGATCATTTGCGGGCCCAGGCTAAAAAAAGGCACAATCTTGGCGAAAGAGACGTGCAAGATAAGCGATCAACAGACACAGCGCCCACAATAAAGAAGAATTCTCGTCCCTAACAACGTAAATGCCCCGGTGGACAACGTGTTATCCTCAGGCAGCTCGCAGACCTCTCAGCCCAGAAAAGCGGTAAGGCACCGGTCGCTCACAGAGATGCTCGCATTGCCACGTCGACCATAGATAGTGGCACATTCTGCTGGGAAAGAAGAGAAATAGGCCGAGGGCAGAACAAGCCAAATGGAGTGCCCAGGAGAGCGTCTGAATTAACCACGGGCGTAATGCCACCTAAGTCGTCAGTATACCCTACTTTCGATACAAGACCCACGCTCTACATATTGCCTACGATGGTCAGTCTGATGACATGCTCTCTTCTCCTAAGGCAACACATCCTTAATTACTAGCTACCCTGAGGGTTCGTCATGCAAACTTTTGCTATGTTCGATGGTTCTAATGACCCTTATGATCTCATGCTCCATTACAACCAGATAATAACCCTGAACATCGGCAATGACCATCTGTTGTGCAAACTCTTCTGGCTTGACCTCGAGGGCCTCGGTGCTTTGGTTCCATAGAAAGCTCCGCGTAATTTGATAAATTCGTTCAGCTGAGCTTTGGACCGTATTCGCTCTTAGTATCTTTATTGATGCAATGAAGAGGAATAATGTAGATTTTGCAAACTATTATAGCGGGAGGGAGAGCCATACGGACTTCACAAGGAGAGTTTAAATGAGTTGTCAACAGGTAAGGTTTATAGCATGGGCGTAGTCCTTCAAAACTTAAGGGCTTTGCCCCATCCACCCCACATCTTCCTTTGTCGCTATCTTTAGGCCAGCCCGTACAATGGAAGAATTGTATAGGTGGGCGAGATAGATGTTGCGCTAGAATAACATCTACCAGTGACTCAAACTATCATGATCCGCGAGCAAGTAGGTTAGAAGCAATAAGCTAGAGTGAAAAGTCGTCTAAGCCCGAGGAAGGTTAGGCAAAACCCCGGCGATCTCGAGATCGATCCGCAGGAAAGAGGCCCCGCAATTCCTCCTCCCGAACACATATGAGACTACTACCCTCGTTCCGCGACTTGCGGTTCAAATGGCTCGCGCCAATCGGACAGACCCATCTCAAAGAAACCCGTACGATGCGATTACCATAGAGATCATGGGCATGAAACCAACAGGTGCCAAAGCTTAAAATTCATGGTGGAAAGACTAATTAAAGTGGGGCACCTCAGAAGATATGTCAAGGAAGTTGACCGCGGGGTGGAATCTGTGCCTACAGCAGATAGAATTACAGCCGACGCAGCCGCCATCCGATTCCAGATCGGCCATAAACTATATACTAGGAGGACCGTTTGACGACCACTAACAATCAAAGCGCCAAAAGAAGAAGCTTCTGAGAGCAGCCACGGCTAAGGCCCGGTAAAGGCTGTCCACATAGGACGTAACAGAGAAAGACGAAGCATAGATAGTACATATCCTTTCCCCAGTAAACTGAAAACGGGGTCATTGTGCCCCAGTACCATGATGCACTTGTACTCACCCTTTGTAGAGGTTTTGTTGCACAAGGTCTTTGGTAGATCCTAGCGGTCGCAGAAGACTGTTGCGACTACCGCCTTCAGCGATAATTTCCTCACGAATGGCCCAGACTCAGTCGGACTAGTCCTCTATGGTTTCAGACCTGACAACCCGCGACAACGAGAGACATCACACTTCCTATACAAGCGGGACCGATCCGCAACGGGTTTGTTCTCGATCATTCAAGACACGGGGGCCTTACAATGCCATAGTAGGTCGGACCTGGTTGCACTCAATGAAGGTTGTCCCTTGACATATCATCAGTGTCGGTTATTTGACGATGTGACGAGGTTGACCTTTTAAGTAATCCAGGTTAATTATGATAGTGTTACTAATTATCCATATGGGAACATAAAGGGGAAAAGAGCTCTGATAGTCTTCCTTGGGAAACACATTCTGCTTAGCAACCCACAGTTCTCGCGGAGTAAGGCGGAAGAAAGGATCTGATGGTAGAATAGTGCCTGTAATGAATGAATTTATATTTAAAGTCTTCATTTATTACATTTAGCTATTTTGTGCATAATGTAAGAATGAAACGTCAGAAAATCCCATATTTATTAATGTAACCATAACCCCAGTGTATAACAGTTATACACGAGAGGATCGAGGTTATGGATTATAAATCATATTGTTCGTAATAAATTAATTGAAGTTTGGGGATCTTCAAATTAAATATTAGCACAGGGGCGATCCGCTATCGTGAGAATAAAGTGACCTTAATCAGGGTCACTAATGTGGCGACATTAAAGTGGAGAGCTCCATATATAATAAGATTATATAGAGACGAGGACGAAAGTGCGATTTTCGAATTCTTTTAATCTGGATTTGTCTCGAAATTCAAACGGTAATGGCTAGATATGATCATATGCGAGATGGTCTAATCCCGAGTAGTCATAGACTCTGTTTATGTCAAGCTGGGCCTTTTGAGTCATGGGTTAAAGCCGGGTTATGAAATGGGCCCCAATACTTGTGTCTTGGGAGGCCCATTGATGTAACCGGTGGGGAATGTGAACATGGACATGGAATCTAACCGCTTCACATGGAAGATTTGGGCCGATTAGTTCCCTTAAGTGTTGATTGCAGGCCCGACAGTTTAAAGCTCTAATTTTCTCGAGTTTATAAATTAAATGCTAATTAGTTAATGGAACTTAAGGATCAAGATATAATTAGAGGAGTAGCAACGGTAATTTCACACGACTCTGGTTATGAACCACTTCTTGGAGGATAGAAGCGCATGTAATGATTAAATCAATGGACACTTTCTAAATTTTGAAGTAAAATCGTCTTGTAAGGACAAAGTTGATTTCAAGTTTTTAGTGGAATAACTCTGATTAATAAATTAAAATAATTGATTAAAGAGTTTAATTAATTATTAGACTGTTGGAGCTTGAGTCTGGTCCATGGGTCCCCAAATTCCACCTCCTATATTACTACGATGAGCGATTCATGATTTGGAATAAATTGCACTCTACTGATAATTTAAAATGATGAGATTATTTTAAATTACAAATAACATTAGTTGTTATTCAATTCGAATTTAATTCGTTTGCTCATTGAATAAGGAAATAATCTGTAAAGGGTAATAATATTTGAATTGTTATTATATAATTAATTCGTTTCCTTATCTGATAAGGATTTGAATTAAATTTTAAATATTATTAATTTCATTCCATATCTGATAAGAGGATTTAAATTTAAGAATATTAAATATTATTAAATCGTTTCATATTTGATAAGGATTTGAATTTAAGAATAAATATAATTAATTCGTTTCCTTATCGATAAGGATTTGAAACTTACGATCTATAAAGACTTCAAGCGGTATATTTCCGTGGTAGTAGATCTTTGAGAAGAAGCGAAAAGAAAGGAAAAATAAGTTTTTCCAAACCCTAGTTTCCTAGAGTCTCTCTTCCCACCAGAGATCCACTTGCCTCATGTGTTTGGTATAAGGTAGATCTAGGTAGAAAAAACTAGAGTGTATTGTTCTGGGTCTGAATCATTGGTGCCCACACACCTCAAGTAAGGAGGGCGGAATTGAAGACCACAGTGCGGGGGTTGTTTGACCCTCTTGGCCCGGCAAATCTCTCTTGTTAACATGTATATATCTGATCTTCACCTTTTGATATTAATATGTGTTTGCATGGGTTACTGCGAAAATAATATTTTATGGAAAAATTTTAAAACCTAATTCCGCTTCGTTTTGATTTTATTTCCATCAATTGGTATCAGAGCGGTCCATGTAAATGCATGATAATATATATATATATATATATATATATATATATATATATATATATATATATATATATATATATATATATATATATATATATATATATATATATATATATATATATATATATATATATATTATTGTGTTTAAGAAAATTGTTTTCTTGATTCATGCATGAGTGGGCATTCTTGCATATTTTAATGTGATTATTTATGTTTGTGTATGGATGGATGAGATTCGTTAGTATATGGTGTTTTTGGGTTAGGTTTTCTTATTTTCCCTAGATCTTGTGTAAGCCATTAATGGCATAGGATTTTTGTAATTTTTTTGTATTATTGAGGTGGGCCAGTACGGGCTTGGGCGTGAAGATGGTACTTTGAGATTATGTAGTGCTAAGAAGCCCATTATGTAATTGCAATATTTTTCTCATTCTTTTTTTTTTTTCAAGGTTGTAATTATTAGAAATACCCAAAACACCCGGCCGGCGTTTATTTATTTATTTACTTTATGGTATAAATGTATGAGATCAATTAGAATAACATGCCCATGCATATAACATATCATACATGAATGCCCACCATATTGTATCATGCATACCATCCTTTAGAAACATGTTCTATTAGATATTTGTTTATTTGCCGCTGAATAATAAATTAAATAATGGATATGGATTTAATGATTCAAACTTATTAATTCCAATTAATATTATTTGGGCTTCTGTGGTTGTGGTTAGGCCAGTTTAACCTAGATTATTGATTTTAATGAATGAAGTTGATTTTTGTTAAAAAAGATGAGTACTGCAAACTAAACAATAGGCCCAAATAAGTTTGGACTTAAAGTTAGTTAATTAGGCTCTTTCTACCTATAGAGCTAGTTTAAGCGATTGGAGCTTGATGGGTGGATTAGTTTTAATAATAAACTGGGCTTGGAAATTAGATTGAACTCTATAAGCCTATTTAATTTAATAGGAGTAGATTCTTATCACCTAGTGGTTAATTATATAGGATATAATAATTTGCTGGATGCAAACATATGATGTTTTATAACTAGAAAACACATAAGTTTAAAACAGTAGTGGGAGAAGGGCATGTGACGAATGCACACTACGATTCTCATCGTTAGTCTGACATCGTGAGGTTTTGGGTAGCCTAGTGACGCCTTGATTACGTTCTCCCACGGAGGTGTGTCCACACAGGCTAATATCATCGTTGCACTTCGCTGCGATAGGGTTTGGATGATGTATTCCAAGATTGACAGCTACCCTGGCGCGTCTTGGGTTAGGATGTTAGAACACGACTTGATGGGTGCGCCAAGAATGCACGATTAAGCGGCTAGTGTATCTTGGCGAAATAAAGGTAGTTAATAAATGAGGAAATATGGAATCTTTTTGAGTCTCATTTATTAATTTTGAGATAGTCTCAAATTTAATTTATAATTAGTATATGACTCACCTACTGACATATTAGTGTGGGTTAACTTACCTTGGATTAGTAATTTTTGTTTTATGTGTTTAATTTCTATGCATTCATGCATCGTTTGCTATTCCAAAATATGTTTGATGTTTCTTACGCTACATGTAATAAATGTTTTTATTTAATTAATTTGATGTAATGTAGCTGAAACCATAATTGCTTTCTTATGAATGAATCATACTTAGAAGGCGATAATTTTGTAAAGTGGAAAAGTAATGTTAATATCGTCTTTGATGCGAGAACAATAGATTTGTTCTCAGGGAATGTCTGCGAGACACAGGTGAGTGCGCTCGTAGTGTACGAGAACCATATGAGCGTTAGTTCGGCTTGATATGGCCCAGGGCTTATATGCTGCTTGACATGTCGGCGGGGACGTGTAAGGCAAAACATGAAAGGATGGAAACTACCATTGAGATTATGGATTCCCTCCAAGAACATGTTCGAAACAATCAGAACGATTCGCGTCAAGCTACTAGAAGTACATGAGCGAAGATATTAAAAGTGCTCTGTCGTGACCATGTTACGAACATGGCTAATTATATAAATGAGGCAAGAGCTGCCCTTGAGGGGCCATAATGGAGAGTAAGCGCACGAGTAGGTATAATCTTGGTTCCTCATACGATTTCCTTCAATTCACCAGCAACTATGTTATGAACAAGCTGGACTACAATGTAACAATTCTTTGAATGGTGCAGGCAACCCGAGCCATCTCGAAGACAAGGACTAAAAGGCTGAAACGAAATCATTCTAAAAACGAGGCCTAAATCCTCTTCTAACAATCCAAGAAGAAGAGGAATAACAATAAAGTGCCTCTGCGGGAAGGCGAAGAAGAAGCGAACATATGAAAGCAGCGATAAGAAGAAGGGCTCCAAAGAAAAGAAACCCAAAGGAAAATGTTTCCATTACGAAGTCGATGGGCATTGGAAGAGAAACTGTAACAAGTATCTCTCCGAACTGAAGGACAAAAAGAAAGGTAAATTTGATTTACTGGTTTTAGAAGCCAATTTAGTGGAAGTTGATAGTCAATCTGGATGTTGGTGAGATTTTAATATAGCACATTCTTCTTTCCAAATTATAGTTCTTCGGGGGCTTGCTGATGAGGAGTGCTCGATGGTGAGTCGGAAATCGGGGGCCGACGTGTCGCGATTACGATGGGCTGTTCGTTTAGAATTAGGGAATAAATTTCTTGTTTTTGAACAATGTTTTATTGCATTCACGGATTCGAAATTTGATTTAAGTTTCTAAGTTGTGTATGAACAGTGTTTGCTGACTCATTGATATAATCAGATTTTGTTTCCAAAATGGTTCAACATTTGTCTCTACGATAATGAAAAATGGGCTTTACATTTTAAGACCCAGTATATTGACGCTCCTTAACACCGAACTATTTTAGGTAGACATCCTAAGCACAAGCAAAAGATTCTTAATGAGTAACACCGTACCTATGGCACCTAAGGTTAGGACATATAAGCCTGGATAGGATTAACAGACTGGTAAAGGATGGTCCTTTAAAAGAGCTAAAAGTTGGCAATCTTCGGTGCGCCAGATCTGTCTGGAAGGCCGAAATGTTCTAAGAGAGATCTTTCTCGACAAAGGGCTTTAGGGCAAAGGAACCACTTGAACTTGTGCATTAGATGTCTCGGACCTCACAGATATGAAACTAGGGGCGATTCTGATACTTCGTCACTTTCATTGTGACTATTCTAAGTGCAGTATGACATAATACGAGGAAATCTAGAAACTTTTGGAAAGTTTGAATTCCTAGCATAAGTGAAAAGACAACTAGGTAAATCATTATTGTGCCTTGATGTTCAGGATCGAGAGGTGAATACCTTGATCGAGTTCAACGATCACCTAATTGAGGCATGGCATTCTGTTCATTTCACGACCACGACATACAATAGAGCGGCGTGGCGGAAGAAGAAATCGACAGTAACTGACCTTGGTTGGGTCCATGATGAGCTACTCCTGGCCACTTACTTATCATTCTGGGGATATCTTATTTTGCCAAACTGCGATCCTACATTTGAATGTGGTTCCCTCTATGAGTCTATCCAAACACATACTTAGAGTTGTAAGGTGGTGGTAAGCCCGGTTCGTCTTCATCAGTGTAAGGAGTTGTCATTGGTACATGTCTTTGAAAGAAAGTGAGGAAATAGGGCAAATAGAGCAGTATGTACGTTAGCAGTTCATAAGGCAGGAGGGAGGGTTTGTTCTACAGGTCTACCAGAATGCAGTATTTGTATAGAAAAATGCTACCTTTCTTGAAAATGACTACCATAAGCAGAGCACAAACATAGTGAGTTGTACTAGAGGAATTACAATCGATCGGATCCTTTGCGACAAGTAACGTTCGCGGAGCGTATGAGACTACGGATCTATCTGGATGTCATTGCACCCCTCGACATAGTGGGAGGTTTCAAGCAACCAGTCGCTACACGGGGGCGGTGAAGCAAATGTTGTTATGTAGATACTAGTGATGATCCATTGTCATACAAGCATGCGATGGATGATCTGATAAGAGACAATGATATTCGCAGCCATGGAGCAAAATGGAATCTATGTATTCCCGATTAAATGCGGGAACTTGTGAATCTTCTTGAGTGGTCGGGCCCATTGGGTGCAATGGATAAGAAAAGAGAGGTGTGGATGGGAAGAGTGCAGGAACTTTCAAAGCGCATTGCCTTGAGCTATACAAAGGAGAGTCGATTATGAAACGGACTTTCTCCCGTGTATGCTTAAATCCATTCACATCATACTTTCCATTAGCCATTTGCTCTTGATTGCTGAAGAATGCTGGAAAATGGACGTCAAAACTGACCTTTTGAATGGTATCTTGATGAAAGCATTTATATGATGCAACCGAGAGGGTTTCATAGTTGAGGCGAAGCGAAGTGCAAGGCTGCTTAGGTCCATTTATGGAGCCATGACTTAGTCCTTGGAACCTAAGGTTTGATGGGACGATCAAGGCAGTTCGACAAATGTTGATGAACCTTGTGTCTACAAATGCATCAAGGGAGCAGAAATGGTCTTTTTTGGTGGCATCGTAGATGATATCCTACTCATTGGGAATGATATAGGATTATTGTTTGACGTAAAGAAATGGCTAGTCGAAAAGTTTCAAATGAAAGATTTGGAATGACGAGTTATGTACTTAGGATCCAAATCATAGGGATCGCGAGAGCAGGACTCTTGCTTGTCTCAAGCATCTTATATTGATAAGGTGCTGGCTCGGTTTTGTACAAAATTCCAGAAGGGTCGACCCCTCTGGAGCCGGACATGATTATCCTCTCTAGGAGGGTGTCTGACACTCGGGAAGAAAGAGAGAGAGGACATGAGACGGGTTCCTTATGCCTCAGCAGTGGGCAGCCTCATGTATGCCATCGCGGTGTGCAAGACCCGGACATCTGGCACATAAGTCTATGAATTGTCGTGATTACCAATCAGCCTAGGTTGGCGCGGATGCGGTAAAAGCACATTCTCGAAGTACCTTAAGAGAGCAGAAAACTATATGTTGATTTGTCGGTGCTGACTGAATCCATAGGATATGCGATTCGACTTCATGTCGGGACGAGACGATCAAAGTCGGCGTGCGGTCGGTATTCACTCTTGGTAGTGCTGGGTACGTGGTATGGAGTCCGAACCAATCCGGCGTCGCGAGATTCTACCATGGAAGTTGAATATATAGCGAAACGTGAAACTGGCTAAAGAGCGGTCTGGCTCGAAGTTCATTCACGGATCACGGAAGTTGTTCCAAATATGGATAAACCCATAGTACTTTCTTGTGACAATAGTGGGTGTGGCAAACTCCAAGAACCAAGGAGTCACGAGAGGGGAAACATATAGAGGAAGTATCATCTAATTAGGAGAGATCGTGCAGGAATTGACGTGGGTGAGTATGAAGATAGCATCCTTGAGACAGCCTTGTGAATCCCAGTTCACGAGCGTTACACATAAAATCGTTTAAGGGTCATTTATTTGGGATGGGTTTAAAAGACATGTCTCACATGCTTTAGAGCAAGTGGGAGATTGTTAGGGATAGTGCCCTGTAAAGCATGAATTTATATTTAAAAGTGTCGTATTTATTACATTTAGCTATTTTGTGCATAATGTAAGAATGAAACGTCGAAAATCCCATATTTATTAATGTAACCATAACCCAGTGTATATGATTATAGAAGGATGAGGATTATGGATTATAAATATATTATTAAAGTAATAAATTAATTGAAGTTTGGGGATCTTCAATTAAATATTACCCGGGGCGGTCCGCTATCGTGAGAATGAAGTGACCTTAATCAGGGTCGCTAATGTGGCGACATTAAAATTAGAGCTCCATATATAATAAGATTATATAGAGACGGGGACTAAGGCGCGATTTTGAATTCTTTATCTAGTTTGTCTCGAAATTGGCTTAGGCGCTAGATGATCATATCACGAATCAGTCTCAATCTAGAAATGATCATAGACTCTTGTTTATATCCAGCGGGCCTTTGAGTCATGGGTTAAACCTGTTATGAAATGGAACAATACTTGTAATCATGGAGACATTGATGTATGCATTGGGAATGTAGTATGGACATGGAATCCAACCACTTCCTATGGAAGGCTGGAAAGTTAGTTCCCTTAAGTGTTAGTTGCAGGCGACGAGTTTGAGTGCTCTAATTTATATGGTTTATAATTAGCGTTCACTAATTAGTTAATGGAACTTAGGATCAAGATATAATTAGAGGGCAAAAGCGGTAATTTCACGAGACTCTAGTTATGAACCACTTCTTGGAGGATAGAGAAATTTGCATGTAATAGTTAAATCAATGGACACTCTAAATTTAAGGTAAAATCGTCTTTGGGACAGAGTTCAATTTCAAGTTTTTATTGAATAACTCTAAATTAATAAATTAAAATATAGTGATTAAAGAGTTTAATTAATTGGTAAATTCATTGGAGGCTTGAAATTCTGAGTCCATGGGTCCAATTCCTGCTCACCCATATTCTTCTGATAGACGATTCGCGTTTGGAATAAATTGCACTCTGTAGTAATTTAAAATGATGTAAGAGATTATTTTAAATTACAAATAACAATTAGTTGTTATTCAAATTCGAATTTAAGGTCGTTTGCTCATTGAATAACAAGGAAATAATCGTAAGGGTAATAATATTTGAATTGTTATTATATAGTGAGTCGTTCCTTATCGATAAGATTTGAATTAAATTTTAAATATTAATTCATTCCTTACCAGTAGGATTTGAATTTAAGAATATTAAATATTATTAAATAGTTTCCTTATTTTGATAAGGATTTAATTTAAGAATATTAAATATAATTAGTCGTTTCCTTATGCGTAAGGATTTGGCACGTCTATAAAACCCGGCAGAGGTATATTTAGTGAGTGGTGGAAATCTTTGAGAAGAGAAACCAAAGAAAAGGAAAAGAAGTTTTTCCAGAAGCCTAGTTTTCTTAAAGAGTTTTCCTTAGAGAGATCCTTGCCTCATGTATTTAATTGCATAAGGTAGATCTAGGTAGAAAAACCTATAGTGTATTGTTCGGTCCCGAATGGTTGGTGCCACACACCTCGAGGAAGGAGAGCGGAATTAGAGACTACTGGTGCGGAGTTGTTCAACCCTCTTGACGACCGATCTCTATACTTGATAACATGTATAGATATGATCTTCACCTTTTGATATTAATATGTGTTTGCATGGGTTCCTGCGAAAATAAGATTTTCTGGAAAAATTTTAAAACCTAATTCCGCTGCGTTTTGATTTTATTTCCATCATCTATTAGCTATGGATCCTCTTGAGATAATAGCGCTGGACGGATCGGAGAAGTTCACATATGTTAGCACTCTGTTATCTAGCGAAGAGAAAGAGCAGCTACAACACGTATTGTTAGGAAACGTAGACGTAGTAGCTTGGAGTCACTCAAACATAAGTAAAAATTGACCCTCGTTGGCCTCTCACAAAGTGAACATTATCGCCTGTTGAGAACCCTATTGGATTAGAAGATAAGGTGTTTCCACCGGATCATCATCGGATTATTCGGATAAGAGGTAGACAATCTTACGAGAAGCGAAGTTTATCAAAGAGGTAGAGTATCTGAATGGCTTGTCAGTGGTAGTCGATCCCAGAGAAGGCGATAAATGGAGAGTATCGTGGACGCTACACAGACATACTTGAATGGCTTCCCACAGCAGATAGATAAGATCGTTGATCCTCCTGTAGGGCATGGGATCTTTGTCATTTACGGAAGCCTCTCCGGCTACCACCAGATTCTTATGCATCTGCATGATGCGGAGAAAACGGCCTTCATTACACCACACAAGCTATACTGCTACAATGTGATGCCTTTTGGTTTGAAGCGTCGGGCTTGACTATATAGATTAGAACCAAGATATTTCGTGTGATGAGCAATTCATGGAAGTCTATCAACAATATCTTTCATTAAATTCAAAAGAGCGCCCAGATCATACTGAAGCACTCTAGAAAATTTTGAGTTCTTTGCTTTCATGGCAATTATGAAACTCAATCCCCTGAAGTGTGCGTTTGGAGTCAGCTCAGGTAAGTTCCTAGGCCTTATGGTCAAACAAAGGGGGATTGGGGCGATCTGTTTAACTAGGGCCATTTATGGATCTCATGCCATACCTCCCAGAAAGGGAGTCGGCCAGTTGACTAATAGGTTGGTGGCTCTAGGGCGATTCATCTCTCGTTTTACAAACCGATTAAAGCCGTTCTTTACCACTCTAAAAGGGGCCAAACATACCGACTGGAATATAGAATGCGACCAGGCCTTCATGGCAATCAAGCAATATCTCTTGAGCAGCTAATTCTAGCTAACCCGAGTGATGAGACACTCACATCTTTACATAAATTTGTTTTACGATGTCTCAGTAAGTGCAACTTTATTCAAAGAAGATGAATATCGGAAGCAGAATCCTATATTATTTGTAAGTAAGTCCCTGTCTTAGGTGGAAACCCGATATACCCGTCTCGGCGAAGGTGTTAGGCATTAAGGTAGTTGCGCTAAAACTTACGTCCTGCTTCCCGGAGTGCACCACCTCATTATCTTTCGCCTTTCCCTCACAGAAGCACTATACATAAGCCGTCTCATCAGGAGCCAGGATGGCTAGGTAGGCGATTAAGGCGGAAATAAGTTCGGTATTCAATATAAACTCGCCTCCAGAATAAAGGGGCGGGATCTTGGTGATTTCTTAGCGGAATTCCTTAACGGAAACAAAAGTCGAACTGATTGCAGCTAGTGGACCTTGAGCCAGACGCGCTTCACATTTATACGTAGCCGGACTATGGTTGTAACTTAAAGCCTGGACCAGGGAAATAATAAAGCAGGCCATACGTTTAGATTTCCTTGCTTCTAACAACGAGGCTAAATAAGAAGCAATCATAGCCGGAATCAACCTCGCAATCTCCGTATCCTCAAAAAATCATCATAAAATGCGACTCTTAATTGATAGTGGGGCAGGTAAATGGAGAGTATGAAATAAGAGACCAACGCATGACCAAGTATGTAAGTCTGGTTAACCTATAATTGGGAAGCTTCATAGCTTGGCAACTAGAGCATGTCCGAAGAGATTCTAGCAGCGAGACATTTTTAGCGACCTAGTAGCGTCCACACCCGATAAGAAATGGTGATCTCCCGTCTTCTACCGACCGAGTTGTCAACTACTACGATCGGGTGAACAAATAGATGAAGCAAGTCTTCTTGGATGACTCGATAATCCACTATTTGAGCTGAGGAAGCTGCGAGAATAACCGTAGCTCTATAAATCTAAGTCGGGCGTTTCGATTCTCCTTCATGAACAGTCAACTATATAAACGGTCCCTAGACGGGCCCTACGTTAAGTGTCTCACTTATCAGTAGGGACAATATGCCGTGAGAACTCCGCCTGATAGGGTATCGCAGGAAATCATCAAGCGATGAGGCGTTGTCCCATAAAGCCCATGCAGGAACTCTGATTGGTTGACCATGCGCGCAAATGCGGTCGCCTATGTTAGGAAATGTACATTTGCGCGATGACAAGCCCCATTTCAAGGTAAAGAGCCAAAGACCTAACTACCATAATGAGCTAATAACCGCTTTCGATGGGAATGGAATCGTAGGCCATTTCCCTCTTTCGACTCGAAGAGATTACTTCCTGGTTCCATAGGCATATCTTTTGAATGGATAGATGCCTAGCGCTAAGCATCCATCAAAGTTAAAAAGAGGTTGTTAATTTGTATGGAAGAACAACATGGCATCATTCCGAAAATACCCCAATCGATTGTAATTGAAAATGACCCTGATTATATATTGCATTATACATGAATTTTTGCAATGAATTGAAAATCAGAAACTTGTACTCGTCTTCCAGGTACCCATAGAGCAATGGCCAGGCAGAAGCTTCTAATAAAAATCTTCCTAAAGGAAAGTGGGTAAATGAACTACTAGGGGTTTTATAGGCCTACCAAATAACGACAGGAGGTAAATGCGGTATCTGTTCGCCTCACGTGCGGGATGGAAGCCATAAATCCCCATAGAAATCGGGATGTCCATATACGAGAGGAAATTCCTAAGGAAGCCAATGCCGAAGCCATAGCCAAAGACCTAGGCACAACTAACGAACTCCGGGAATAACGTCATACCAGTAGAGACTAGCAAACCTACACAACTAATGTGTAAAACCATGTACATTCCTACCTGGAGAATTAGTTTTAAGAAGGGTCTTTGAAAATGCGGCAGGTAGACGGGGTTCAGCCCGGTGGGAAGGACATACATGAGTAGTTGAATTTGAGATAGTCGGGTCTTATCGTTAAGCAAGCTAGACAATTGTTGAAGATGTGGGCAGTGCAACAAGAAAAGTATGATGTGTTCTTTGAGGATACTATCATCAATAAAGGTCATCTTTTAGAAATTTCCTCTGAAAGACTAAAATTGCTTCTCTAAAAATCCAGATATGGTTGTTGTCCTGTTGGCATATCCAAAAGTCCATACATGGTTGTTGTCCTGCTGGCATCTCTAAAAGTCCAGATATGGTTGATGTCTTGCTAGAATTTTTTTAAAAAGTCCAGATATATTTTTTATTTCTCTTGGCGTCTCTAAAAAGTAGAATATGGTTATTTGCCTGTGTTCTAAAAAGTCCAAATATGATTGTTGTCTGTTGGCATTTTAAAATAAAAAGTCAACATAGTTGTTGGCATCAGCACCCAGGCTCATATCACATTAGCATCTTCATATTTCATTAAAATGCACTAAAAGCGCGAAGTTACAAGAATTATCATGCAGTGAGTGGCAGCGCCTCTGGGGGAAAAATCTCTTAAAATAACCAAAACTAACATAGGAATGAAGGCAGCCCTGTTCCTCTACAATGACATTCTCCCCTGGATCCTTCGCCGCTTCGCCCAGATCTACCTTTGTGACCTTGACTTGGCCCAATTTGTTGAAGGGTCGGGGGCACAAGTTCTAAAACTACGGAGGAAGTGGTCAATGGGAGATCTAACATGCCATCCGGAATCCCTAGTTGGTCATCGCAAATATTGTGTTTGAACGCACAACATCCATAGCCATAAGCAAAAATCAACTCCAGGGCTTTCTGGTAGTCTTCCTCCATGGCTTCCTTGTCCTTTCACACAGGAATGAAGAAGACACCTCGTCTTTGGATACCACGAGCTTTAGTAAAAGAGATGTTCGCTCCTGACCACGGTGGGTAACCTCGGCTTCAACTCGCCCATCTTCCTGCATGGCCGCGGGCATCTTAGACCTTATTCGGTCATTCTACGCCTCTTGGCATCCTGCTTTATTCTGACCGTCGGGCGAGCCACCTTAGCCTCCTACTTGGCCTCGTTCTTTTCTTTCTCCTCCCGTTCAACCTTTTTCGCACTGCCTTTGGCCTCTTGCTCCCAATGCTTCGCCTTAGATATTGCCTTAGCAAAAGAAGCTTCCAAAGCCTACTACTTGGAAAAGGCTGACTGATGAGCTTAAAAGTCATCTAGTTTTAATCCATTTTTCTGTTTGATTTTCATGCGAAAGGAATAATTAATATGCGAAATATGGAAGAAACTCACTAATTTGTTATTAAAGCGGGGAGTGACAGAAAGAAAGAAGAAAAGCGATAGAAAATCGTTGGTGATAAAAATACGAGAAAATGGCGAAGCGAGAAATGAACAAGCGGTTAACTAATGTTGCGATTTTGGACTTACCTGATCCGAGTTATATGATGTCGCGACATCGGGGAAAATTGAAGGAAATTAGATGCGGGTCGCGCGGGGATCCTGAAGTTAGGTAGTTGAGAGGCCCAACGAGACTTAAGGAATGATGTCGCGACAACATCGTGATGTCGCGACAAAGGTTGATGTCGCGACAAGGGATGGAGGTCGCGACAAGAGAAGCGCCTTGAAGCTATGACAGGTTTGAAGAGATGAAACTGTTGTGACTTAAGAACATTTATGCTGACGGAAGGGCGATGTCGCGACGAAAAACAACCGATTGAAGCCTCACGAGAGACATGAGTTGATGTCGCGACAAGAGATTAATGTCACGACATGAGACGTGCTCAGTTCAAAGTTGCAGTTACTTAAGTTGATGTCGCGACAGAGTTGATGTCGGCGACGCCGAGGCAACAGTTCCAAACCTGCGGCGTAAAGTGATGTCGTGTGAGAGATCGATGTCGCGACATAAGAAGACATCGGTTAGTGCAAAGACATGGCGATATGCGCGACAAGGGATTGATAGCCATACGACATCGAGCGGAAACGATTCAAACGCAGAGGCGCCAAAGTGATGCCAGCGACAAGAGATCGATAATCGCGACATAAAGAAGACATTTATCGATTGAAAACGCGAAGACATGAGCTGATGTCGCGACAAGGGATTGATGTCGCGACATCAGGAACGAACAGTTGAAACCTGTAGAAGCATAAAGTGATGTCGCGACAAAGGATTGATGTCGCGACATAAGAAGACACCAGTTCAAAGTTGCAGTTCCTTAAGTTGATGTCGCGACAAGAGATTGATGTCGTGACATCAGGAACCATCAGTTGAAAGCTGCAAAGACATGAGCTGATGTCGCGACAAGGAATTGATGTCGCGACATCGGGGAGCAGCGATTCGAAAGGCTGAGACTTAAGTTGATGTCGCGGCGAATCGATGTCGCGACATAGATCTGAAAACAAAGGAATGTCATGACTTATTGATAAATCTTGCAACAAGTGCCAAACTAACTAATGTAGACAAGGGTTTGATGTCGCGACTACGAGAGCCTGATAACATGGGCGATCCACTTGGAAATCCACAAAAGAATGCATTGGAATTTAGGGCCCAGCGAAACCCATAAATGCGAGCGAAAGATGCGGGTAGCCCGAAACTTCATTTTCTTTTCTTTTCTTTATTTTCTTTTACGTTTCGTCGTTATAGATTAGATTTTTCATCTTTCTTTGTTTATTTTATTTTGAATGCGGATGTTATCGTTTTGACGGCCAGAATGCGATTCCATTAGCAATTCTGCACGAAATGTTTGAAGTTGAATAATTTAAGATTAGACTTTTCGATTTAAATTGCAGTTGTTCTTATGATCGGAAGATGTTGTAGTGTGTAATTGATGGTGAGAAACCCGGCTTCCATTAAGTGAATGCTATAGTCGAATTAATCTTCCCACTGTAGTTGTTCCGGTGACTTGTGAATTTCGGTTCTGAATTTACTTACGGTTATGGGTTTAATGTTTTTGATACGAATATCGAGTTTCTTATACGTTTAAGATTTGTTTCATTCTGCGATTTCAAAGGAGGTCCTCACGAGGTGACACGAGGAGAAGGCATTCTAAGGATTATGAACATTTCTTTGAAGGTATATTAACCTGCTGATAGAGATCTAATGAGCTTTGTAAATTCCTTGAATAATCCTCTTCTCACTTGAAATCAAGAATGTGTTGAATGAGTTATCAATTTAAACAAGCGGAGAGTTCACCTCAGACCGAATAGTGAAGCCAATCATGTTATTTGAATCTAATCAAGGAGAGAGTTTATTCTAATAATTAGAAAGGAAGAGTAACCCAGGAAGTTGTATATCCTTGTAATGTAGATAACTTGGGAGCTAAGATTTACGATCCATAAAATGGGTATGAAGTATTGCAAAGAAAATACCGAGATTAAATCCTATTAAAAGTAGTCATCCCAATTCCACTGTCTTGAAGAATCGGAAAAATTAGATGATGGAGCGTAGGTGGAGAGATCCATTTATCTTGCTAGCGCCCAGATGATTTTAAAACTACAAAATACACGCCATTTTATCGGTGTTAACTCACGGAATTGATACTTCACAATAGCAGTGTTCTTGATGTGTCCTACAAAGATAACTATTCGGTTCCATTTATTTTTTACTATTCATTATTCTTTATTCTTTAGATTCTAGGTTTTATTTGATTGTTCATTTTTCATTATACTTGTATATTTTACGACTTCTTAAGTTTGGATCCACGATGTCATGTTATAGTCCAAATAGTATGGGCTTGAGTAGTGAGGGTAGTTGATCTAGAATTCTTGAGATCTACGGCAGGATCGATATACGGACTTATATCCATTTATTACTTGTCGACTGTGCACTTCAGTGAGGCGAAACCAAAATTGAAAATGATTTACTCTAAGAGATTTTTGGTTATATAATATAAAGTCAACAAGTTTTATGGCGCCGTTGCCGGGGATTAGTTAATAGTCTTTTGGCAATAGTGTTATAAATTTGTACATGTGTTTTGGTCCGGTTAACAAGTTTTATGGCGCCGTTGCCGGGGATTAGTTAATAGTATTTTGGCAATAGTGTTATAAATTTGTACATGTGTTTTGGTCCGGTTAACAAGTTTTATGGCGCAGATTCTTGAGGGTCGAAAAAATTTAGTAAATCAATATCCAGGCGAAAGAGAAGAAATCCTAATTTGGACATTTTGAAGAAAAAGAACAAAAATAGCTTTTCAAGCGGAGTGGTTATTTTAGCCACTAACCTTTAACAAACCATATTGAAAATATTTGTTGACCGGACTAATCCTATTAATGTAAGACAATGTTTGATTTCGGGAATGAAATTTTAATGCATAGGAAGCAAAACAACGTCACGATTCAGCGGAGACACGAATTAGAGAGGAACACTTTCCCGGAAGCTTGAGAGATAAAGAGTGAAAAACTGCCATAGGCGGATGAAGACGGGATCGGAATGAAGTACATAGAAGCGACTAGAAGGCCTCCGATTACTAATACTATGGAGGACTTAGAAGCTGTATTGAATGAGTACTACTGCCAGTCGAGCTGACCAGCTAATGATAAATAATTTTGAACTTAAACCAGCACTAATTACAATGG
This sequence comes from Tetrastigma voinierianum, assembly GCA_016808115.1. NCBI lineage: Eukaryota > Viridiplantae > Streptophyta > Magnoliopsida > Vitales > Vitaceae > Tetrastigma > Tetrastigma voinierianum. Next base: position 328,187 of record JAEQBH010001625.1, read on the forward strand.
TCCATGACATCGGTTTCTTGGTCATCCCATTAAGGACGAAGCAGGCACACAGGAAGATTTGCCGGATGGCTATCTGATAAAGTTGAATGGGGTGAGACCGGAAGTCATAAAAGCGCATCTATTCCCATTCTCTCCTAAGAATCTGGCGGCCATGGTATGAATCTTTACCATATGGTTACGGTTGATACTTGGGAGGAGTTAGTAGAGGCCTACTTAGGTGGATTCTTTCCCCCGGCCCTCACCTCCCGAGAGAAGGAGGGAAATCATTGTGTTTCGTGGGGAAGATGAAAGCACAATATGTAAGCTTGGGAAAGATTGACGGTTCTTGAGAAGATGTCTGATGCATGGGATAGATCACGAAGGCTTCGGATGGACATAGTATATCATGCCTTGAATGATGATATATCAAGGGGATCGTGATGCTTCATGTTGTGGAGCATTGGCTTGAAAAAGTGCGAAGAGGCAAAAGAGTGATTGAAGGAACATTAAAAATGCAAATATAGAAAACTCCTTACGAGTTTTCAAGAGGAAGCTTGGCAGAGAAGGGGATCATGGGCTAGGCAAGATGGCAGCCATGGAGGCCAAGTTGGATATATTATGCACAGGATGTACAAGCAGAAAGGAAGACACCTACTTTGCCCATGAGATAGGAAGCCGAGTTGAAAGGGAGTTATTGAAGGGAAGTCTTGAGAGGCTGAAGAACAATTCTATGATCTTTGAAGGTTAAGTATGCAGGTGAGCCAAAAACTACCATTTCAAACCCAGCCACTAACTGCTAGCACATTATCACCCGACCGAGGAACCATGAGTTCTCATATGGTGGAGGGCTTCACAAGGCCCTCGACATGGACGAGAACCCTCGTGGGTTATCGAAAACAGCCCACGAGTTCAGACAAGAAAATGAACACATACTAAATGAATATCGAGATTCGGAGGCCCAATCTTTTGAAGAACGAATCTTTGCGAGTTCATAGGGGATAATAAGAAGGTATTGAACCTCAAAAACCAGTTGCGAGTGGAAACCCAGCTATACCGAGTTCAGTTTTCCCGAACACCCCTTGATACATCACTGAAGAACACGGAGACACAACTAGAGTGGTGATACCCAACCTGCAAAGCCGGAGGAAGATGCCTTCCCAAGTACACAAGAAGAATCCAATTGCATGGGTACACGTGCGGCTTAGGAGTAGGAAGGAGTTATAAAGATGAAGAAAAAATGACATGTGAAGAAGAAAGCCGAGAAAAGGAAGAAGCCTTTGGAGAAAAAAGAAAGAAGAAGGAGTGGAAGGGAAGGATGTCAAGACTCTAGACTGCAGTCCATTTCTGACTACTTGTCAAAGATAGAGGACGGTTTGCAAGGTTTTTGAAAACCTTTGGAAGCTAGAATCAGTATGCCCTTTACGAAGTGGTGACTCGGATGCCACTACCTACGAAAATTCACGAAGGACATGCGAGCAAGAAAAGAAAGATAATGAAGAAGGGTTAGTGAATCTCACTTGCTACTTGTAGTCTTTAATGATAAAGAAAGGTGCATAAAAGATGAAGGATCCCGGGGTTTTACAATTCCTTGCATCATTGGAGGGTTGAATTCGAGAGAAAGCTCATGACTCGGGAAGTGAGTATAAACTTGATGCCTCTACATTTGCCCCAAGAAATTAAGTTTGGGGAGTTATTCCCACCACTATTACTCTTCAAATGGCGAGACAGTCGATGGTAAGCTTTGAAGGAGTCATGGAAGATGTCTTTAGTCTTGTTGGGAAATTTGTTTTCCCAGTGGGCTTTATAATTGGACATGGAAGAGATTCACAGTACCCCTGCTGTGGGAGACCATTCCTAGCTCTTTGGAGCTGCCTTGATCGACATGCAAAAGGAGTTCTCACCTTGAGGGAGTTTGGAGAGGGAGAGGCTGGCTGCTTTTCCAGCTTGAGTCAAAAGCAATGCGGGAATGAACATAGACGAGAGAAAGGGTACAGTGCAGATTGATGTGTCACATCACCTCGGCCCTGATGTTCTAATGGTGTAATGCTCGAAATTTTGTAATGAAAGAGATAATTCCCAGTATATTGAAGATAGCTACTACGATTGTCCATACAACGGTTTTTCATTCTCGTGTGTTGAACTGGAAGCAAAGCAGAGAGGCGACGGGGAAAATAATGAAAAGGGGGTCATCAAGGAAACCAGTGAAGAGGGGCTAGTGTTGAAAGAGTTTGCCAAGAGTGTTTTGAAGTATGTTTACTTAGAACCACCCCAGAGAAAACCAGTGATTATCTCTGCTAGACTCAGTGATGTTGAGGAACAGAGGTTGCTGAAAATCTTAAAGAAGCATAAAGAGTCTATAGCTTGGTCCATTGAAGAGTTAAAGGGTATCAGTCCATCAATTTGCATGCACAAAATTCTGTTAGAAGAAAATTCAAAGCCATCTGTAGAACATCAAAGGAGACTGAATCCAGTGATGAAGGAAGTAGTCGGAAGGGAGGTAAAAAGAAAAACTCAAATTCTTGAATGCTATTTTTATCTATGCAATTTCGAGATAGTCCTTGGGTAGACGGATCATGGTTCCAAGAAGGGTGGGTTTCTTTACATGTGATGCAATGAGAAAAATGAATTGATTCAGCGAACGATGTAGGATGGGAGGTATGTCGTGATTCTGAGTGAACCGACCACCGAAAAGATCATTTCCCTTTGCCGCCATTGATCGGATGTTGGGCGATTAGCGGGACACCTCATTTTTTGTTTCTTGGATGGGTGATCGGGGATACAATCAGAATGCTATTGCACACGAGGACGAGAAGACCACATTCACATGCCCACTATGGTACCTTTGCCTTGAAGGATGCCATTTGAGGCATGTAATCTCTGCCCCATTCAGGTGTATGATGTCAATGTTCTCGGACTTTGTTTGAAGGAGTTATGGAAATTTTTATGGATGACTTCACTTTGTGTATATGGATCCGAGTTTGATCGGTGTTTGAAGAACTTTGAAACGATTAGCCAGATACTTGAAGACAAGCTTGACTAATAGCCAGTGAATTGGGAAAAATGTCATTTTATGGTAGCGAAGGTATTGTTCTTGGGCATAAGACTACGCTCTTCAATTTGGAAGTAGACCAATCAAGGTATCCATTATCAAAACTCTTGCACCACCACGATGCAAGGAGTAGAAGCTTCTTGGGGCATCTTTGGATTTTATGAGAGATTCATCAAAGACTTCTCCAAAAATAGCCAGAGACCATTATACAGGTGCGGGAAAGGATACAAAGTTTAATTTTGATGACTCTGCAAAGTTTGCTTTTGAAGAAATCAAAAATCAATTGGTTCATTTTCTAATGTTTGCACGAGAATGGGATCGAGGTTGGAAATAATGTGTGATGCAGTGATTTCTGATAGAATTTGTCCTAGGGCAAAGAAAAGGAGAAAATATTAGGACCATATACTATGCTGATAGAACCTTCAATGAAGCACAAGAAAATTACTCCAACAAGCGAAGAAAGGAGATGCTAGCCATAGTATTTGCTTGTGAAAATTCGAGCCGATACATTTGGGATCCCATGTTATTATTCATCACGATCATCTGTGATCAAGTACACGATGTAAGAGGCTAAGCGAAGATTGATAAGGTGGAGTCTTGCTATTGCAAGAGTTTGACTTGGGATCGCGGGATAAAAGGGGGTGTGATGATGTGATGGCGATCACTTGTCAAGAGTGAAGAAAACTGCTTTCTTCGAAAGAAGAGAAAACTAATATTGGAACTTTTCTAGATATGAGCAAGCTTGTTTAAAGTTTTCCTTCAACTTCCATGGTATATGATATTGTGAACTATTTAGAAAGGCATTTGCATGTTTTGTGGAGTAAGATTCCTTGAGTCGGCCTATCATGGAAGAGGCTTCGAGCTGGCCAGTGTTATATTTGGGATGATCCATATTATTTAAAGAGGTCTTGACATGATAATATGGATAATACAGGCAGTCTGAATGAATGCCATGCATGCCATATGGAACCTTTTCGAGGAAGAAAGAAACGACTCATAAGATCTCCAATGGATTTTATTTGGCCCACTATCTTCGAGATTGTCTTTGAGTGGGTTAAATTGTGTGATAGATGCAAAGATTGGAAATATCGTGTGAAATGAAATGCCCATAAGAGTATAATGGTGGTACCAATCTTTGATGTAGAATAGATTTTATGGGACCATTCCACCATCATTTGGGAACTGTACATCACGCTAGCCAGTTGATTATGTTTCCAAATGGGTAGAAACGATGGCTTGTCAGGAATGATGCTAATACAGTTGTGAGCTTCTTGCGAAAAATATTTTGAGCGATTTGGGGTACCAAAACTATCATTAGTGATGGGAATGTTTTCAAACAAAATATTAGCCAAAACTATGGCGAGTATGGGATCCAAGCACGTAATGAGTCTAGCTTATCATCCCCGAACCCGATGGAAGCGAAATTTCAACGGGAGATTAAGATACTGAAAAATTGTGGGCTGGCGGGAAGGATTGGTCTTCCAAACTTGATGATGCACTTTGGGCTCTGAGTGCGCCTAAAACTCCCATTGGAATGTCCCCATCTGAAAGGTGTTTTGGCAAACCATGTCACCTACCTCCCGGAATTGGAATACAAGGCAATGTGGGCCATCAGTTGAACCGATTTAAAGCTGAAAGGAAGAGGAATTTATGTTATGCGAGCTGGAAGAATTGAGAAATGCTGAAACTATGATAATGCTAGAATCTGAGATAAGACAAAGAAATGGCATGATCAAAGGATCTACGAGGAAAAGAAGTTCGGGAAAGCGGGGAATAGGTTCCTCTGTTCCCAATTCTGGCGAAATTGTTTCGGAAAGTTGGAAATCCAGATGGAGTGGGCCGTACACGGTGATGTCCAAGCAATACATTTGGGTAGTAACATTAAGCGTCTTTTGGAGAAGAATTCAAAGTCGATGGACAAGGCCCGAGGCGCTATCTAGCGGGGAGGAAGGAATGGAAGAGCTCCGGCGAGTTGTCTCTAGAAAGAAGAACCCAGCGACAAGTCCGGTTGAGGACTCAAGGCGAGCAAGCGTGGGAGGCAACCCATAGAAAATTTAGTTTACGCTTTTGATTTTGAATTTTTGCGATCAATTTCGTTTTTGATTAGTTCTTTTAAAGATAGATTTAATTTTGAAAGTTAATTGTAGTTTAATTAAATTTTCTTGAATCATGCAGTATCGTCTGCAGAAGTGAAAGACATGAGTGAAAAGCAACTCGAGGACACCTCCGGCAACTTGTAGAAATGTCCTGACATGAACAAAGGGGGTAACTTTTCTCCCTATTGACACCTTGAAATATGAGTAGATTGCTTGTTGAATTTTACCTTGGAGATGCTGATAATCTCCCCAAGGAGTATAGGATTAATAAAGGAGTTCAGGTTTTTAAAATCATTAAACTAAGGGCATAGGTCGCGACAGAAACAAAAACTTGAAAATGAAAAGTCACGACATGGGACAACACAATATCTAAAAAAAAAAAACCTATTTATGTCGCGACAAACTTAGTATGTCGCGACATAAAAAAAGTCTTATGCCAGTACTCACCCTGCCCAAATGCCACAAGTTAATGTTTCTTAAATAAAGTGAGGCTAAATTGATGTCGCGACAAGCGGAATTTAATGAAATAATAATTAGCCCACAAAAACTTGATTAGATTGCAAGCCCATTTGGAGAACTTCTTCCTCAGCTCTGATTTCGAAGCTGTTCATCCTCTTTCCTTGATTCTAAATTCCACGAAAACCACAATAAAAATCTTGGAAAACTTTCCTTAGTTTCAAATGGTGAACCCTCAAACCTTTACCTAACTGGAAAGATCATGGAGGAATATGTGCAACCGAGAAGAAGAAATCAGAGCCAGGGAAGAACCGATGGAAGAGATGCCTGAAGAACCGGAAGCACCGGCGGTTACGAGAAGAAAGAACGAATGAAGAAAGGGAAAAGCAAGAGAAGAAGAAGTAGAAGATTTTTTGTGTCGGAGAAGCTTATTCCAAGCTGGAAGAAGCACTATGCCAACAAAGGGGTTATCGAAAGAAGATTCAGAAACCTATTACCGCACCCGAGGAGATGATTGAACAAAGAGGTTGGGAAGCTTTGGCACATCAGTCGAGGCTACGTGATGGTGAAAGAATTTATTCAAATCGGTAGGTAGGAAAGACAACCTGTGTTCGTCGGAGGTGTGGAGTGCCATGTAGACGAGGCCGTGTGAAGCTTGTGGAATGGCGGGACACGACATGGGTCCCGAGTTAGCTCTTGGAAAACGAATTTTAGAAGATTGCCAAAAAAAAAGCTCACTTGTGAGAGAAAAGCACAACTGGGACAAGGGGAAGGAGGACCAAAAACACTGAACAGGGGAAGCCTCACTGAGGAGGCTAAGGTATGAGTTACATTTCTTGGCCTCTTGTTTTGGTCCTGACAAAGCATGTGTGCCTGATGAGAGAGTAGGAAACGATTATGTTGTATGCTATTACGAAGGGAATTTACCAAGCTCGATGTAGGAATAGTAATTGAAAATTCTATAATGAGGTACCATGAAGGAAATAAGAGGTGATCCCTCCTTTGTGTAATAAGCATTTTATGTTTAAAATTTGGGGGTGAAAGTGCAGGAAGAAGAAGAGTCCACATGACATCACCACTCCCTGCGACGGGAGTGAAGCAGGGACCGAAACCAAAAAGAAAAGGGGGTGATTGGTAGGAAGAAGCCGGCTACTTGAGGCGAAGAGGAGACTTTGGGAGTTGCGCGAAGAAGAGAACCCCGGAAATTCCTCCTAAAAATAATACTTTCACATTTACCGAGACAATGAAGGCGCGCGACGGGATGAAAGAAGCCCCTTAGATTTCTCCATCCTTAGGCTAGTTCTCCCACATGCAAGCGGAACATTGACGGGAGAAAGCTGAGGGGAGCCTGAGAGAACAATGCAATAATGGAGGTCCTCGATACCATCTGAGAAGATGGGAAGAAAGGAAAAATTGAAGTACAACAAGAATTCGGGAAGGAACTTATGAAAAGAGTTAAAATCAGCAATGGGAAGAAAAATGAAAGAAAGAGAAGAGCAGGATGAAAGAGGTTCTTCAGCAACAAAGAGGACTTGAAAGAAATGAAGGAAAGGGTGCGATCTTCTGAAACTCAGGCGAGTCATGAATCTTTATAACAATCGGTTATTGATTCTCGGCTCCTAGCCATCATGAAGAAAAAGGAGGTAGAGCAGGAAGCAGGTGGGAGAACAGGATCAAAGTTGGGGTACATACAAGTCTCTACAAAAGATTTTGAGAATAAAGTGGATGATAGAGACAAGAAGCAAAGGATGCTGAATCCTCGAGGGCGAGAGAGAATGGCTAGAAAATTTGGATTTGATTAACAACAATCTTTCCAAATTTTTGGAAATATGTGAAATGGAAAACCTGATAGATAAGCTTGGGGAAGAGACAAGATGAGCTAAACAAGAAGGTTGATCTCTCCAATGAGATCTTCATTGAAGATCAAGTTGAGCAGGAAACTAAGAAGAGAAATGAAAGAAGGGAAATGAAATTTCCTCCATTCCCATCTCAATTGGGTACCCTAGACCTGGATCCCCCTAATATCTTTGCTGCCTCTTCCAAAAGAAAAAGATATACTTCTTCCCAAGCTGACCTTCCTTATTCTCCAAAGCCCATACTGTGGTATCCAACATTTGCAATTGAATCAGAAATAAAATGATAAATGTGACTTGAATTATTTGTGTTACACTTTGGTTTGTTAAATTTTGTGTTGCTTTGTGGTTGCATAGTTGGGAAAAATAAAAAGTAGGAATTAGTTCAAGAATAAGCTAGCGAGATGTAATGGTGAATTGGATGACGGAGTTAGATTAGGAATAGTGAAATCTGACAAAATGCGAGAATAAGGGCCAAATGAATACGGTTCAATTGAAACACAAAGTGCAAAAGTGACTTAAGTCTAATGATAAGTCGAATAGAGAGGAAGGTATCTGATAGAAGGAACAAAAACATATTTTTTTGAGTTTGTGAGTGATACGAGCGGTGAGTCGAGAACACATTGAATATCAATTAATTTAACTACTCATCAACAAAAATGAGTCGAGGAAATCCTTATGGTTAGTCACAACTATTCAATCAAATTCTAGAATTTGTTAGATTATTGATTGAGGCGAAATCCTGGGTGATCTGGTGTGAGAGATGATCACAGGCCATTCTTGGATAGTTTGAGCCATTCTAGCCATCCCTATTCATATCTTTGATGCATATACCTTAGTTCGAAATTAGGCAAACAAGCTTATTTTTTGAAAATAAGCCAATGGAAACTGACCCATCCTAAAAATCAATCCTTGATAAGAACCTATGATTGCAGGAATTCAGGAGGAAGAAAGAAGTAAAAGTTTGGGGGAAGTATAAATATTTGAGGAACTCAAGAAGGAGAAATATAGAAAAATAAAAAAGGAATGAAAAAGAAAAGGCAAGAAGCGAGAAAATCTGATAGAAAAGAAACATAGGGATAAGTTTTATCTTTTGGCACAACTCTCTTGAACAATTAAGTTCTTAGGGGTGTTTCAACACAGTACCCTAATGCCATGCGGTATGGGAGCTACCCAACCCAAAGTTCGCTAAGAGTGTTAGAAAGCCTAAGGTAAAACATTGCACTATTCTGAATGGTGACAAACAAAGGGAAATTTCCCGGTTAAGTTACAAGTGAGAAATAGGGGCATACGGTTCGGGTGAAGCAATCAAAGAGATGTCCCAAACATGAAGTTTAGGGAGTTTATTAAAGAAACTACAAGAAAGAAAGACGTGGTGAAGAGGAGAAAAGGGTTGGGGTAATCTTAACCTAAAATTTTCTTCCATCATACCCATTACAACCCCAACAATATAAGCCCAGACTGATTGATCTTGAAGAAAGTGGAATTACCTACATTAGTGGAATCGATATGAACAACAAACCTAGAATTTGGAAAATATGAAACAATCAAAACTGTGAAGGACTTCAGGGAGTTAAGTGACTCAGTATGAAGATGAGAAAGGAAAATAATTTATTATTCAACAGGATCTAATGATTATGTTGTTTGTAAAGCAATTTCAACAGTTTAGTTTTGTATACTATAAAGATTAAAAACTAACCTTGAGAAATTTGGACTTGAAGCTAGATGTATAGAAAACAATGCATTCCTTGTATTTCAACCAAATTGACTGCTACTGCAAAACCGAACAGAAAAATGTCCTTTTTGTTTGAGGACAAACAATTCTTTCTTACCTTTGCTTGAGGATAAGCAAAACTTTAAGTTTGGGGGAGTTTGATGAGCTTAAAAGTCATCTAGTTTTAATCCATTTTTACATTTTGATTTTCATCACGAAGGAATAATTAATATGCGAGAAATATGAAGAAACTCTGATTTGTTATTAGCGAGGGAGTGTGAAAGAAAGAAGAAAAAGCGATAGAAAATGACAATTGGTGGAAAAGATTAAAAATCACGAGAAAATGGCGAGTAGAAATAGAAAGCAATTGGTTAACTAATGTTGCAGTTTGGACTTGCCTGATCGATTATGATAATAAGCGACATGGCAAAGGGGAAAATTGAAGGAAATTGGATGCAGTGCAGCGGCGGGGATCCGCGAGTTAGAGCGGTGAGGACTAACGGAGACTTAGGAATGATGTCGCGACAACATCGTGATAATCGCGACCAGAGTTGATGTGCGACAAGGGATGGGAGTCGCGACAAGAGAAGCGCGAAACTATAGCGGAGTTTGAAGAGATGGCTGTTGTGACTTCTGCATTGTTGTCGCGGCAGGAGGGCGATGTCGCGACACCAAAAACAACCAGTTGAAGCCTCCAGAGACATGAGTTGATGTCGCAACAAGAGATTAATGTCGCGACATGAGACGTGCTCAGTTCAAAGTTGCAGTTCCTTAAGTTGATGTCGCGACAAGGGATTGATGTCCGCGACGCCGAGGAGCGAACCGATTCAAACCTGCGAGGAAGGCATAAAGTGATGTCGCGACAAGAGATCGATGTCGCGACGTAAACAGTTGAAAGTTTGCAAAGACATGGCGATGTCGCGACAAGGGATTGATGTCGCGACATCAGGAAGGAACAATTCAAACCTGCAGAGACATAAAGTGATGTCGCGACAAAAGGATTGATGTCGCGACATAAGAAGACATCGATTAGAAAACGCGAACATGGCGATGTCGCGTGAGTTGATGTGGCGACATCGGAGAGCGAGCGATTGAAACCTACGAAGCATAAAGTGATGTTGCGTGAAAAGTTGATGTCGCGACATAAGAACTACCAGTTCAAAGTTGCGGTTCTTAAGTTAATATGTGACAATAGATTGATGTCGCGACATCAGGAACCATCAGTTGAAAATTTTGCAAAGACATGGTGATGTCGTGAGGATTGATGTCGTGATTAGAGTGCCCGCGATAGGGTGATCGAATCAACAAAATTTATATCCTAAGTTCCCTCTTCTTGAAGTAGTCAAGCTCACTGCGATGCTATGGCAGTCTAAGGTCAAACGCGGGGATGGGTTTTCATCCACATGAATGACTTGCATCGATTTGAAAAAGGTGAGGCTTTTAATTTTGGATTTTTTAGTTTTGTTTAAAGAAAGCGGTGTGAGTTGTTTGGTTGATGATTAATTGTAAAAACTGAAGAGTGAGTGAGAAAAGAACTTTGAGTTTAGGTCACTAGCTTGACAACATGGGATGCCAAATGTCCTCGGACATCCTCGCATCATGGCAAGCAACCTATAGTCCAGCCATAGCAGGATCTTTGTTTGGCTAGAAACTGGCCACAGAATCACTTCTGTTGAGTCAATACAATGTAGCTGCATCTGACCTTTTAGTTTGAAACCTAACATTCAACTTCATTTCGGTGGCTCGTAAAGGCCATCTAAGAACCCGCAGTGCATCTAGTAATAAGTATGCACTGTATCCTAAAGCATGGTAAGTATTGGCGAGTAATGACATTGTGATATTCCAACCCTAGTTTGTGAAGATGGGAGCCATAAATCTGATGCACAGTAGCATTTAACACATGAGGACAACCTCTGGCCTTACAGCCAAGCTAGCTACCTTCTCTTCAAAGCTAAGAGCTTGGCCAAGCATCTCTTGAGTTGTCATCCTCGAGGGTTGTTTATTTGGCACAGAAAATGAAGAAAAGAAGAGAGAGAAGAGAGAGAAAAACAAAACCTCAGATGCAGCTACGGGAGATATTTTCATAAAATGAAAAATTTTACCAAAGATTGCTTCCTCATACCTTTTAGGGTTACAATTTGGAAGCTTATATAGGCCGCTACGATATATGAATCTGAAAGCACAACGTTTTCTTTAATATAAGGAGACGAGAGTAATACAGCGAAATGAGGTCGGTTTGCGTGAATTACAAAGGATGACAAGCGAAAATTTAGCTAGGAAATAAAATTTCGCTAGGTAGAAAATTTAGCTAACTAGTAATTTAAGCTAGGTAATGTACATAGAATATGAAATGGAAGGAATTCATTGAGCAGCAATTTCGCTAGCTAGCGAGAATTTTATAACCTTGAGAAATTTTTGAAGATAAGCGAGAAGTGTGTCAATTTAAGCTAGGAACGGTGCATATGTGAAATTTTGAAGCCTAGCTAAATTTCTCAATTTGTGGGATTACTTGAAATTTTCGCAATCCTGGCCCGAAATTTCGCAAATCTGTGAGAAATTTCTGGAATTGTTGCTCTTGTTTGCATTGCCTGCTCTCGCATCCATTTTCATCCTTTGCCTTCATTTCTTCATTGAATATTGGTATGTTTGAAGGCTAATAAATAGGTTCAATCTTCATGGTTAATATATCTGATATTGAACTCTCGAATGCGCTAAAACACTGAAACAACCAAAAATAACCTCTAAACGGCATAAGTGATACTAAGAAGACCTGAACACTTCAATTGGCCTTATTGACATGATTAGTGCGCAAAAAGCACTCAAAACCTATCTCAAATAGAGACTCGAATAGCACTTTTGGGTACTAATCACCCCAGCCGAAGCGTTGCTAGTCCCTTATGATACAAAAATAATAAGGGCATGCATGCATTGATTTTCAAAAGTTTATGATTCGAAAAGGCATATAGACAAATAAACATTACTTTTAAGCCCAGAGAAAATTGACACCAAGTTTGAAAGCGACATGAGAGAACATAAACCATACAAGAACAATTTGAGGCCAACATCGGATCCATGATTTTCAACACGAATTTCCACCAAAAGTCTAATGATTCTAAATATAACCGGTCGAGCTTGATAAATTGGAGAAGAATTCTCCTCCTGACTTCAGCAGCGACATGGCCTTAAGTTGTTGAACAACTCTGAATGGGGATAGTTACACTCTCCTTCTTTATTGACTACATTGTAGAGTGCGATACTTTCGAAACGGAATTTCACGAAGTCAGGTGTAGCGAAGGTCCATGACTCTGACGATTAAGGTTTGAAGTCAAGTGATTGAGTACCCCCGAGTGCTGTGCAGGACCTATACTTCGGATGGTTTTGGAGTGGCACTGGCACTAACCATATCAATTATGCCAATTGAAGTGTTCAGGTGTTCTTAGTATTGCTTATGCCGTTTAGAGGTTATTTTTGGTTTTTTTGCAGGTTTTTTTGCGTACTTTGGGAGTTCGATATCGAGACATATGATGAACCATGAAGATTGAACTCAATTGTCAGCCATCAAACATACCAAAAATCAAAGATAGAATGAAGGCAAAGTGATGGAAATCAATGCAGAAGAGGAGGCAGTAGCGTCTGTGAATCGGCAATTCCAGGGAATTTTGCTAAGATTGCGAAAATTTCGCAATCCTAGCGAAATTGTGAATTTTCGCTAGACCCAAGATTTAAGCTCTACTTGTTCTAGCGAAAAAAATCCGGTTCGCTATCACACAAAAATTTTAATAGTATGAAATTTCGCTAACTAAGCGAAATTGCCGATACTAGCGAAATTTTCGATTTTGCTATCTCTTGGTGATTCGCTACTAAGCGAAATTACCATGCACCTTTTATATCATACTTTGTAATTAATGCAAGCGAGCTTCATTTTGGTGTATTACTCCTTGTCCCACTAATTTTAGCCAAAATGTAGGCTTTATTGTAGTTTCACATAAAATGGGTGGCTATATAAACCCCATAGTTTTTTGTAACCCTAAGCAAGAAATTGGAGAGGAAATCTTTTAGGCACATTTTCATTTTTATGTAAATATCTTCCGCGGCTCATTTAGGGTTTTGCTTTTCTCTCTTCTCTCTCCTCTTTCTCTTATTTTCTAGAGTGCCAGACACCTGTGAGGATGACCTTTCGAGATGTAGCTAAGCCTCTCTTTAACTGAAGGAAGGTAGCTAGCTTGGTTGTGGGGTGATTCTGGGTTGTCCTCATGTGTTGAATACTCACAGTGCTATATTTATGGCTCCCATCTTCTCAAACTAGGGTTGAATATCATTTAATGTCATTAATTTGGCGATACTTACCATGCTTTAGGATCTGGTCTTATACTTATTGCTAGATGCAACGTGGTTTTTTAGATGGTCTTTACGAGCCTTGAAATGTTGAATGTTAAGTTTTAAGCGAAAGAGTTTGGCGTAGATGCATGTTACTGTGTTATTTCGAATAGAATTGATTCTAGGGTTAGGTTGCTAGTTAAACAAAGATGTAGGATTATAGCTTGGACTATAGGTTGCTTGTCGTAATGCGAGGATAAAACCAGGGACACTTGTTTTGTACTATATTATCAAGTTAGTGACCTAAATCTTCCAAAGTTACTTTTCACACATCACTTCCCGGTCTTCTGAGTTATTAGTTTCAAACTACTCACTGTTTTGAAACAATCCAAAAAAGTCGAACAAAAAAGCCTTACCTTTTGCACTTATGCAAATCATTCCTAGGATGAAAACCCATCCCGTGTTCGGCCTAGACCAGCTATCTGCTGCGGTAGCTTGACTCACGACGGTGGGAAGAACAGGTATATAAATTTTGTTGATTCATTTCGGCTACGCGCAGATCCAAATGGGCGCGATTAGGGGATGGTGCCAGAACTACGTTTGATAAGTTGAAGTGTACTTGTGATATATTTACAAGTGAAGGTAACCTTACAGCTCTTTTTGTAGCCGGTTGCGATGGCTGCGAGAGTTTTCATCGCTTCGATAACTTCACTTTGTTTTTTTGTTTTTCATACGATCGGAGTTTTATTTTAGCTAACCACTAATCTTTTTGCCAGGATTTTTGTTGGTGCTCCTTTGTTGTCTCTGATTTATAACGGTGTTTATGCACCAGTGGGATAGAGACACTTCAGGTAGACTGCAGAGAATCAGTACACAAATTGACCAAAGCAGTGAAGTCAGTGTACACACAGATACCATGGATCCTTTGCTGAAACGACGAGTCGTGAGTCCCCCAGTAAGATCAGCCTTGCCTATAGAACCATGAGGGACCACATCCACCCTCCTAGAGTTAGTGCCCCTTCCTGCATCGTACCTCCTGCTGAAGAAGTAGCAGTGAGGCCCTACTTGGTACCCCTACTCCCCACATACCATGGTATGGAAAATGAAAATCCATACACTCATATTAGGGATTTTGAGGAAGTATGCACTACCTTTGAGAAGGAATGATGGACATGGATTTTGTAAGGCTAGCTTATTTCCACTAACCCTAAGGACAAGGCTGAATTTGGTTAAACTCAGGCCTAGAACCACCATTAGGGATGAATTTGAGTTGAGGCGAATTCACGAAAGAAGTTCTTGGTCTTTCATCAAGACCCGATAATTTGAAAAACAGTTTATACCTTTGCAGCTCAAGATGGTGAGAGGTTTTATCGGTGTTGGGGTTATGGAGACCATCGGTGCATGCCCTCATCATGTGTTTGATACATGGATCTTTGGTAAACCATTTCTTAATTGGTATGTCTCTGCCATGAGGCGACTTTTGGAAACCATGTGTGGAGGAGACTTTCTAAGTAAGCATCTTGGCAGCGAAGCCATGGATTTCTTAAATTATGTGAATTTGAAACTTCTAAGGGTTGGGGATAGGCCAAACCCTAGGGAAATGGAAACAATGGGGCCCTCGACCAGCCACAGGGGAGGGATTTATACCTTGCCGGAGGACATAGAAATGGCTAAATTTCAGCCTTAGCTAGGAAAGTGGAGGAGCTTGGAAAAAGGCTCCATGAAGTGCGACGGTGGCGAAAATCCTGCACAAGCCAATCCTGCACCAATTTCCAATCCCACATGCATCAGTGAAGCAGTGTCCTATGGCCCCTTGATGAAGGATTTGTGCATCAGAATGTCACTGAAATCTTTTGTGGACAATATAAGCCACCATGACCCAATGCCCCATATGGAAATACCTACAATTCCAATTAGAGGAATCACCCTAACCTTTCCTAGAAACCCAACCCCCCTGCCTATGTACCCCCAGGTGCCAAACCACAGGTTGGTTCCCAATTTCAACCACAACCACCACCATCCTCATCTCCTGTGGAACAAGCCATTTTAAATTTGAGTAAGGTGGTAAATGACTTTGTGGAAGAGCAAAAAGGAATTAATGTGCAAACGCACAAAGTTAAATCTTTGTAGAAAGTACTGAACAAGAGAATAGATGGGCTAGAGCTGCTTTGAAGACCGAAAATTGATAAATCTACGGTATTCAATCACCGAGATCGACAGTTGTTGGAGGTGAAAAGGAAGGTTCCTTCCCCAAAGCAATTACCAAACCAAAGGGAATCCATGAGGTAGGATCATCCAACAATTCGGGAATGGATGGGGTGGAAATTTGTAATCCTGCACGAGGAGTGGAAAAGAGGTTAATTGGCCCATGCCTAAACACATTGAAGAAACCGGGAACGGAGAAGAATTGGAGTCGAACACATTTTCACGAGAGGATTCAATGGGCTTAGTTGTATGCCACCTCCATTTCCACGGGCACTTAGAAACAATAAGAAGACATCCCGTGACGGGTATCTTAGAAGTCCTAAGGCGGTGAAGGTCAACATACCTCTTTTGGACATAATCAAACAAGTTCTGCTATGCAAAATTTTTTGAAAAGATCTTTGCCTGTCAAAGGAAAGGGATTAGGCATTGAGAAAGGCATTTCTTACTGAACAAGTGGTGCATAATCCAAAGTAAAATCAGTCAAATACAAGGATCGAGGATCTCCCACAATTTCGAGTCAATATTGGTAGAATTGCCGAACAGATCATTTGCTTGATTTAGGAGCGGTGTGAACCTCTTGCGTAATTACGTGTACAAGCGATTAGGTTTGGGTGAACAAACCTACAACATCACACTATCATTGGTAGATAGATGGAGTAAAAATCCACAAGGGGATAATTGAGGATGTCTTGGTAAAGATCGACAAATTCTACTACCAGTGATTTTTAGTGTGACAGGCGATAACAAATGAACCCAATCATGTACGATCATCTTAGGGAAGACCATTTACGTACAACCAATGCAATCATCCAAGCTTCTTGGGAATGGAGTCATGCAACTTACCTTTAGTATGACCTTGGAGGTTAACATAGCTCATTTGAACAACAAACATAAACAGAAAATGAAAATCAAATTTCGATGAAGTTATTGTTTCAAATATGGTCGACATGCGAGGAAAACAAAGTGTCGGGAATTGCAAGGGCCGTGACGAGGAGATGAAGAGATATTAGTCTACGCCTTCAACACCTTTGCAAGCCAATTGATCAATTCAAAATCCATCACTTTGAGGACCAAGTCAACGATTGGACGCGACAGCATGGAGTTGGCCCGAGCTGCGGGGTTAAGGAGATCATTCTCCTTGACCCTCAGCCCGGAGTAAAATTTTGAAATTGAGGCGGTTCGGTGTTCCCGAGCAGTGCGAGTTCAACATTTTTTGCTTTTTGTTTTAAATCAGTCAATTTTAATACTTTTGGTTATTTTATTTTTAGAAAATTTTTTAACACGATTTTCATATTTAGTAATTTGTATACATCTTTTATAGTATTTTGTATTAAATTTTAACTATAGTTTTATATAATAATTCTTATTATAAATTGCAATTTCTTATAGTATCAATATATAACCTACGAAATTTGATTTCTGAGATGGTGAAACGAGTTTAGGCCAAATTAAGCTAAAATAGCGAAAAATGGGTGTAGAGTGGACCTTTTCGATGTGGCTATTTAAACACGGAGGGTTGGCCATTAGATCACTTCATATTCTCCCTCCCATAGCGAAACCCTGGTCACTGCCGCCGTTTCTTGAGCCATCCCTGCCTCTGCGGCCGCCGTGGTTCTAGTGCGCTCCATTTGCGCCGTTAAGCGGTGACGGGGAGCCACCACCGGCGGATTAGAGCCACTCCGTCTGTAGGAAGCCGTAGCGAGCCTTGACCTTGCCCGATACAGGCTTCGCCCTACTTTGTGCATTCTGTTCCTTTACCCGATGGGCCCGGAGCCTTCTGATACTTGTGCTCTGTTCGCACCGATTTCTTTACTGATTGAGCCACGGTCATTCAGCGTGCGGGCTTGCCGCCGCCGTAGCCCTTTATAGCCTGCGGGCTTTTGAGGCGGGCTTCACTGCATGCGCCGCGAGCCACGATTTTAAGAGCTGAGTTGCTACAGGGGCTATAGTCATTCCCTTTGCTGAGCCTTGCACCTGAACTTGACATCGGTCAGTGAAGCTTAGCCTCCTTCGAGTTTTATTCGATTTCGGATATGAAAGTTCACCGTGCTCGGGTGGGTCCAGCCTTGTATGACGTAATTCGGTCCAGTACACGGCGGGAGGCGGCCCCTACGGTCCGGCTCGGTACCATCAGGTCCACTGAGCGTGGCGAGGAGCCTCAGGGATTTCGTAGATACCAGACACGGATGGGACCCCGGGCCCCATCACCTGTGCCTCAGAGGAGAGTTAGGAGGGCCCGGCCCTCCAAGCGGGCCCGCACATCGGGCCCAGGCGAGTCATCTTCCTCCCGGCCTCAGCCATCACCAGTTACATCGGCTGCAGAGGCTACATCATCGCCTCCCCCCCGGTTGTCCTTTGCCTCCGAGATTCGGGGAGGCGGGTTGTTAAATCAGGGGAACCCCATTCTAGGGAATGCGGCTCCGCCGCGAGACTTTCATCAGGAGTCATTCTACGACGTCCTAGCGGCTGATCCCAGGTTTAGGGATTCTATGAGGTTGATTGAGGATTATTCTCTACTGGCCTTCATGACCAGGCGTGTGGCTACCCGCGAGTGGTCGCGTAGTTTATCGCTCGATGACACCTCGAGGACCGAGATGGTCGCGGGAGCCCGATTTTCTATCGATGATCGCATGAATTTTCCAGGCTGACGATATATCGGCGACTTTAGGCTGCGTATACCGTAAACCAATAGAGTTATAGAGATTGGGCCCACGGGCTCGGCGTGAGATGGATTCGATCAGGCCCGGGGAACACCCTGCCATTGGACGATTGTTATTACTTTCGGGAGAAATCTCACTTCCGGATATTCTTTGATTGACCATTTATTCCGGACGATCCTATTCAGCTACGGCGGTATGTGCGAGAGGAGGCCATCTTGGAGGCTCTTTCTGGGATCTCGGAGGGATATTAGTTCGATCCCTCACGGTAGTGATGATCTCACTTGATGCATTTCGAGGAGAAAGGTCCGCCGGAAGGACACAGTACGAAGCGAGAGAGTCTTCATTTGCTGATCGCAGAGACTACTCTGCCGGGTTCTCGAGCATATGGGATTCCGGGCCAGAGGATTGAGATGAGTTAGATGCCCTGCGGTTACGTCGGTCGGCGGGTGATGACCATGCAGTGCTGCTCAGGGCAAGCGGGACCCGGGGAGTGCCGGATCGGGTGGTCGAGGACTCCCCTGAAGACGATATGCCTGCCCACAGGCAGAAGTCTGAGGAGGTGGCTGCGGATATCCTCCATCTCCCCCACCCACATACCACATCGCGACCGCCAGCCCGGATACACTGGCCCATCTACTTTCGGCGCACCGTTCACTTAGTATATTCCACGCTATTTCGAGAGAGATAGCGAGGTGTGATGGATGCTATATGCTCGTTAAGCGGCTACTCGGGCGACCTAGGATCGAAGGTTATTTCGGTGTCACTCAATCTGCGGCCAGTTATGACTCCACGGGTCTTCCTCGTGTTCGGGATCAGAGGAGAACTCTGGCCGACAGCATCCGCATCTTTGGATGTGTTGGGCTGCGGCGGCGATCCGCGGACCCACCACCACCCGCAATGGTAGAGGTGGTTAGGTTTCTTTATGATTTGTATAGTTACCGGCTTTATCAAGCGCCTACTAATTTTGATTAGGATTCATGTATTAGCCATAGTAGCGATGATATTTTTGTATGTTTAGCTTTGGTATGCATGCTCTTGCTTCATTTGGCTATATCAAAGCTATTAGATATATATATACACTTTTGCATATACTTTTTGTGCCTCCCATCTTATGTAATTGTTTTTGTCTTCAATTGAAGCAATTTAGTTGCTTCAGTGTAGACAATTAGATACCTTTAAATGAAAATTTGAAACCTGTTTATCACCTTTATGTTAAGACAAATTCCATGTTGAAATAATTTTTAAAATTCGAGTTGAAGTTCAGCATGCTCAAATTGAACATTTCTCCCTTAATTAATTACCGCTACACGGTGTTTCAATAAAATTTGTCAAATTAGTTGCTTCTTTCACTTTACATAACCGACATAGCATGTTGGCTACCTAGGGTGGGTTTTGTTACCCACATTTGAAGACGATGTAGTCTTCCCGAAAAGGAAAAAGAAAGAAAAAAGGCAAAAGAAAAAAAAAAAAGAAAAAGAAAAATAAAGTCGTGAAACCTTGCCTTATAGAGCAGAGCACGGTCAGGTGGGGTGTATGGCGGCCCAACTTTGAAGCCGATGCCTAAGCCTTAATTGGTTGGGAGTCATCGATTTAGTGTTCGTTACATGGGTGGATAGGTAGGTTTAACGATTTGTAGGTGTTGATTTCAGAGAATCATTGGTCCAGGGAGTGAAGCACAGCCAGAGTTTGTGGTCGATGATCCTTTTGGCTTGATGCCACTAAGCCTTAATTGGTTGGGAGTCATCGGTGGACCCCACAGTTACGGACTTTGGTGAAGTCGGATTTTAAGCATTGCACTCTACATTGTAGTTGAAGTAAGAAAGAGAAGAGCATAACTATCCTTAATAGGTTCAGCTGACTTAAGGCCATGCAGTGCTAGGTTGGGAGGGACAATTTTACAATTTATTGGCGATCTGGTTACATAAAAAGAACCATTAGACTTTGGTGGAAATTCAAGTTAAAGGTCTTGGAACCAATATTGACTGAAATTGTTCTTGTATGGTTTTGGCTCTTCGTAGGCGGTTTTTGGAAACTTGGTGTCAATTTTCGGTTTAAAGGTCTTGTTTATATGTCTTACCTTTTGAAAATAATAAACTTTTTGAAAATCACTTGCATGCATCTTCTTTTGTTTTTCATTGCTAAGGACTAGCGTTTGGATTGAAGTGTGATTAGTACCTAAAAAGTCTTTATTTTGAAATTGCTATGTCCAGTAGGTTTGGAGTGCTTTTTGCGCTAATCATATCAATTATGCCCAGTGAAGTATTTAGGGTGTTCTTAGTATCGCTTATGCTAGTTTAGAGGTTATTTTTGGTTGTTTTGCGGGTTTTTTGCGTACTTTGGGTTCGATGTCGAGACATATGATGAACCGTGAAGATTGAACTCAATTGTCATTAATGAAACATACCAAATCAAAGATGGGAATGAAGGCAAAGTGATGGAAATCAATGCGGAAAGGACATTAAGCGTACGTGAATCGACAATTCAGAATTTCGCTAAGATTGTAAAAATTTATTTGGGATTGCGAAAATTCGCAATCATAGCGAAAATTTCGCAATCCTAGCGAAATTATCAATTACGCTAGACCGAGGATTTCGCTCTACAACTGTTCCTAACTTGAAAAATTCAGTTTAAGCTATCACACAAAAATTTCGCTAAGGCTAGCGAAATTTAAGCTATTTCTTGAGTAATGCCTAGTGAAATTTTAAGTTTAGCTATCTCTTGGTGAATTCGCTACCTAGAAATTTCGTAACTAAGCGAAATTTTTAGCTACATCAGAAATTTTAAGCTAACTGTGAAATTTTAGCTACATGTGAAGTACATTGCCTAAGCGAAATTCTTTGCCTTTAATCTCATACTTTGTAATTAATACCAAGCAGAGCTTCATTTTGGTGTATTACTCCTTGTCCTAATTTTAGCCAAAATGTTAGGCTTTATTAATGATTTCACATAAATGGGTAGCTATATAAACCCCATAGTTTTTGTAACCTAATAGTGGAGAGAAATCTTTTAGGCACATTTTCATTTTATGCTGCAAATATCTTCATGACTCAGTTAAGGGTTTTGCTTTTCTCTCTTCTCTCTCCTCTTTCTCTTATTTTTCTAGGGCACTTGAGCACCTCTTGAGGATGACTCAAGAGATGCTTGGCTAAGCCTGCTTTCTTTTGAAGAGGAAGGTAGCTAACTGGTTATTAGGCGATTCTGAGTTGTCCTCATGTGTTGAATGCTACAGTACTATGTATTTATGGCTCCGTCTTCTCAAGCTAGGGTTGAATATCATTTAATGTCATTAATTTGTGATACTTACCATGCTTTAGGATACGGTGTATACTTGTTGCTAGATGCTGTAACTGGTTTTTTAGATGGTCTTTACGAGCCACTGAAATGATGTTGAATGTTAGGGTTTTAAACTGAAAGGGGCTGTAGATGCATGTTACCTGTGTTGACTCAAATAGGAGTGATTCTAGAGGGTTAGGTTTGCTAGTTAAACAAAGATCAGAGTTATGGCTTGGACTATAGGTTGCTTGTCATAATCGAGATAAACAGGACACTTGTTTGCCCTATATTATCAAGTTAGTGACCTAAATCTTCAAAGTTACCTTTTCACACATCACTTTAGTCTTCTGATTGTCGGTTCAAACTACTCTTGTTTTAACAATCCAAAAGTCAGCAAGCCTTACCTTTTTACACTTGGCAAATCATTCTATGATGAAAACCCATCCAGTGTTCGGCCACAGGCCACTATCTGCGGTAGCTTGACTCTGGCGATGGGAGAGAACAGGTATGCTCTCATTTGATTATTTCATTTCTTTGTGGCACGAATCATCAAGCGAAAAAGGATCAGCCCTGAACTCCTACGAGGCTTCTGGACTGGAATGACTTGAGAATTAAGCACCTACAAAACGCTAAACTCTACCCATCCACCCATGCTTGAACACTTCATCGATGACTCCTGACCAATTAAGGCTTAGGGCATCGGGCTTCAAAGAGCTTTCTGCCACCTCGGGTTAGTGTTGGGTTCAAGAGAAAGCAATGTCAGAACTTTATTTTCTTTTCTTCTTTTCTTTTCTTTTTTCTTTTTCTTTTTCTTTTCTTTTCCTTTTGGAAGATGAGGTCTTCAAATGTGGGTAACACAAACCTATCCTAGGTTGCCAACATGCCTAAGGCCGGCTATGCAAAGTGAAAGGAGGTAAACAATTTTACAACCTATTGAAACAATCTGGTGTGTAGTGTGTGAATTAGCTTAAGGGAGAAATGATCAAGTTGAGCATGTTGGGACTTCAACTGACCAAAAATTATTTCAAACATGGAATTTGTTCTAACATGAGTAAACTTGTGATTCAATTTCGACAAAGCGATTTAATTGTCAGTGCTTGATTCAATTGTTGATTGAAGCGATTCAATTGTTGATTAGGCAATTCAATTGTCCCGATTGAAAGATAAAAACGATTACACATGGTGAAGGCTCAAAACATGATATGCAAAAGTCTGTTATATATATCTTGAATAGCTTGATATAGCGAAATGGCTAGTATGAATACAAAGCTAAACATACAAAAGTATAAACACTCTTATAGGTAACACATAAATCCTAATCAAAATTAGTAGGCGAGTTAATAAGCGGTAACTATACGAAAACATAAAGAAACCTAACCACCTCACTCTTTGTGGTGGTGGGTAGGTCTAACTCTTCTTCTTCTTTGCGATAATACATCAAAGATCTTTGTGCTTCTTTGTGGTGGGCTCCTCTGCCGATGAACACGGGGAAGACCCGGGTGAGTCATAATCTGTGCGACATGGAGTGTCAACGAACTGACCTCTGATCTGTCTTTTGCCTGAGTAGCTGCTAATGAACAGATCGCATCCATCACGCCTGCTATCTCTCTCGAGCTGGCATGAACATACTCCGGCGAATGATGTGATGTGTAAGATGGGCCAGGTGTATCAGCTGCGGCTGCAGATGTAGAATGTGGAGGAGGAGATGGAGGGGACATATGTTGAGCTGGACTCCTCTCTACCTCGGGCTCGGTGGAACCTCCTCTGGTCCTGGCTGGCGGAGGGGATAAAGATACGAACATGGCCATCCTCGCTCCAATAGTGAACCGAGAGGGCATCGGATCCTCCTCTGTCAAGGCTCCTCTGCAAGGGGAAAACCTAAATGCTCAAGGACCTGGCATAGTAGCCGTGGCATCAGTAGTGGTAGACTCTCTGCTCGAACCAGGCCCTTCCGGTGGACCTTTTCTTCAAAATGCATCAGGAGGTATCACGGCTGGAGGACTAAGCAATTATCCCTACGAGATACGTGTAGAGCCTCTGAGATGGCCCTCACCGCGTACGTAGTCTTTGCGAGTGGGAAGAAATCCCAGTCTGAATATGTGATCGATCGGGAGCATATGGCGGGAGCTACCTCTGAAGAGCGCGGCCCGGTTGTGGTGTCTCGAGGTGTGCCTGAACCATCTCCGGCGAGGTGGGTGGAGCCCCGAGCTCGGTAACCCTCTGAATTAAGGCGTGACATACGCGAGGCTAAAGTCTTGAAATATCTGCCCGCTCTGAGTACTCGGGCGATCATCTATAGAACTGAAGCTCAGCGACCAATTTGCTCAGAGATGTCATCAGTGATAAAGCTACGGCCTGCCGGGGTAATATGCGCCTCGGGGTCGCGAAGGCCGGTGAGAATGATCCTGTCAACCTCATAGAATCCACGGATGCGGGATCAGCCGCGTCTTGCAGGGACATGTGTAGACTCACGATGAAGTCCCTCGAGTGTAATCGACATTCCGAGATGGGGTGCGACAAACAACGGCCTCGATCCTGGAGCGACGACCAGCCGAGGCGATGATGTCATCTCAGTGCGAGGCGTAGGTTGGCGATCATTTGAGGCTGGATAGGGATATTCGCCCGGGCCTGATGTGCGGGCTCACTTGGAGGGTAGAGCCCTCCTAGATCTGTTGTGCCTTGGTGAAGGGCCGGGGTCCATCAGTCTGGTATCGTCGAAATCCTAAGGCTCCTCTCGGGGGTGCCTCTCCGGGGCTGGAGGCGAGTGCAGGCGTGACCTCTCGCTCACAGTGTACTAATCGACCGTAGTAGGCGGGACCCTGCAAGTACAAACCATATTGTAATCAAATCGATCTGGGAAGAAGTCATTGGTGAAAATGAAACGGGGAGCTCATCAAAGGCGATCACGGGGCTCGGCTAGCGACGGTGATCTTCTGATGGACAAGCGGCGACTCGGGGCTCGCGGCTATGGCTCGCACAGCTCTGTTATAGCGAAGAATAAGGCTCTGTAGCGAGACCGAAGCTGCGTGGCAAGAGCGAGGCTAATTTTGAGCCAGGGCCTGAGCCTCTTGGCAGCGAGTGGATCTGTAAACTTGATCTTGACATTGTGTCTTATGGAGTGGGCGAGGCTCGTGTTTTGTCTTGTTAAGGTCTGCGAGCGGTGGCCCGGCTCGGCAGGCTGCTTGTGGCCCGATGACCAGGGGCTCGGTCGTGGTGCGGCCATTTCTTGGTGCCGAACGGTCGTGCCGCGATTGGTGTGGCTCGGTCGGAGTGGGGGCGCGAGAGGGCGAGGGCTCGAGTTTGCAGGCCGGCGACGGGCCACGGCAGGGATGGCTCAGGAAGAGACTAGGGGAGGAGGAGATGGTGTGAACGAAAAGCCAACCCCTCCCCTCTTCTTATAGCTTAAAAGCGTAGAAGCCTTTTCCCACTTTTATTTCGCCGTTATAATTTTAGCTTAGTACACTTCGCCCTGCAATTCAAAATTTTAACCAATATTAATAATATATGAAATAAAAGATTAATATAATAAAAATTATTATATAATCTTATAATTAAAAATTTAATATAAAATATTTTAATATATATACAAAGTTCTTAAAAATGGCTTGCTAATTAGAGACTTTCTAAAAATAGCAAGAAATTGGCCAAATTGACTAAACTAAGCGAAAAAAATTTGTTGAGGTGCAATTTGGTTAGAGACACCAAAATCCACAGCTCAAATTTTACCACATTACCGAGGAGGTCGAGGAGGATGATCTCCTCAAACTCGGCGTTAGTGCAGTGAATCCTTGGTGTTGGATTTCCCATTGTTGTTCGGTTTTCAGCGATGGATTAGGTGAGTAATTGCCCTACAGTGGCTTCTGATGGCAGTACCACAACACCTGCTTCACCTTGGTTGAGTGTATCTTGCAATTCCTGGACATTCAGCTTCCCTGCATCCTGACACACTGAGCACACATCATTAGTTACTTGATTTTCAGTTTCCATTAATTTGTGCTTGTTGTTCAAGTGGAATATGTTCAGCTCCAAGGTCATGTTGCCAAATGTAAGTTGCATGACTCCATTCCGGCAATTGATGATTGCATTGGCAGTGGCCAGAAATGGTCTTCCTAGGATAATTGGCACATGATTGGGTTCATTTGCGAGTGGCTCGATTGTCGAACCTTTACAAAATCACGGGTAGTAGAGATTTGTCTATCTTCACTAAGACATCCTCAGCTATCCTTAGGGATCTTCAGATCTATCGGCCCGATGATGGTGTGATGTTGGTGGGTGGGTTCACCCGAGCCTAGGCTGCGTACCTGCAGTACGGCGTGGGTTCCTGCGGCTCTAGGTCGAGTAGAGGATTTGTCTATACAAGTCCACCAATATTTACGAAATTGGCTGGGAGATCACGGATCCT
This sequence comes from Tetrastigma voinierianum, assembly GCA_016808115.1. Classification (NCBI taxonomy): domain Eukaryota; kingdom Viridiplantae; phylum Streptophyta; class Magnoliopsida; order Vitales; family Vitaceae; genus Tetrastigma; species Tetrastigma voinierianum. Next base: position 354,191 of record JAEQBH010001625.1, read on the forward strand.
TGTATTTATTTGGATTCTTGCTGGATTATGGCGACTTGTTAGGTAAAATGCCTTTTCTCGATACCTAATCCCTTCTTGATTTATTAGAATCTTTGAAATTTTGCATAGGCAGGGACTTGTTTGATTATGTCCAAAAGAGGTATGTTGACTTTTACCTGCCTTAGGACTTCTAGGATGCCTGCTTGCTGAGATGCCTTCTTCTTGCCTCTAAGTGCTTGTGGAAATGGAGGTGGTATGCTGTATTTTATGGAGTCCTCCTTTAGGAGAATATGCTCAGACTGCAATTCTTCTCCCTGTTTGGAGTCTTCAACAGGCTTTGGCATGGGCTGATCAACCTCTTTTCCACTCCTCAGGGTGATTATAGCCTTAACTTCATCCATTCCCGAATTGCTAGATAAACCTATCTCATGGACTCCTTTTGGATTTGGCAGTGTTTGGGAAGGGAACGCCACTCTGTCTACCTCAGAAATATTGTGATCTTTTGTGATTGAGTTGCAGCCAGGTTGTAAATTCTTTTGTTTAGATTGCTCTCAGAAGCCCCATCTATTCTACTTGTTCGGTGTACTCTCTCTGAGTCTGTCAATCCTTTGTGCCGATTGCACATTGATCCCTTTTGCTCTCCATGAGTTGCCCATACCTTGCTCAAATTTAATATGGCTTGTTCCACTGGAGATGAGGATGGTGGTGGTTGTGGTTGAGATTGGGAACCAAATTGTTGTTTGGCACCTGGGGGTACATAGGCAGGGGGATTGGGTCTCCATGAGAAGTTAGGGTGATTCCTCCAATTGGAATTATAGGTATTACCATATTGGGTATTAGGTTGTGGTGGCTTGTATTGACCTCTGACCATTTGCTTGCTCACGACATCAAATCCTTCTTCCGAAGGGCCATAGGACACTATTACATTTGGGTGTACGGGGGATTGGGGTAGTGCGGGGATTGGTTTGTGCGGGATTCTCGATCCTTGCACACTTCATCGTCGTTGCCTTGGCAGCTCCTCTACCTTCTAGGCTAAGGTTGGAAATCTAACTGTTCCATTTCCTCTGTCGGTGCATACATCCACCTAGGGTTATTTGAGCATTTTTCTTTCCATTTCTCTCGGGTTTGGTTCATCCCAACCCTTAAGTTTCGATAAATAGTTCGAAAATCCATGGCTTCATCAGGATGCTTACTTAAGAAAATCCCCCTTACGTAATTCTCAAATAAGCTGTTTATGGCAGGAGACAGCATACCACCATAGAAGTGGTTTACAGCGTCCATGTGTCGAAACATGATGTGAATGACAGCGATAGTCTCCATGAATCTCTCAGCCTTGGTAGAACCTCTCACCATCTTGGTACCAAAGGTGTAAATTTGTCTCTTCAAATTGTTAGTCTTATGAGCCTTTGAAAATTTTTTAAAGCTCTTCTTGTAGCTCGGCCAATTCGTATGGTTCCTAGGCCTCGTTAATTAAGCCCAATTTGGCCTTGTCCTTTAGGGTCAGTGGAAATGCTTTCAGCTTTAGCAAATCCATGTCAATCATACCTTCCTTAAAGGTTGTGCAAACCTCCTCAAAATCCCTTATGTGTGTGTATGGATTTTCATTTTCCATACCATGATATGTGGGGAGTAGGGGTACTAAATAAGGCCTCACTGCTACATCTTCGACGGGAGGCACGATCTCGAGAAAGGGGCACTAACTCTAGGAGGTGGATATGGTCCCTCATCGACCTATAAAATTGTTGGATTCATAGGGGTACACAGCGACTCTCTTTGTTCCTCGGGTGGGATCCATTTGGTCTATTGGCACACTAATTTCCTTTGCCTTGTTCAATTGGTGCTCACGATTCTTTGCAATCTACGATGTCTCTCTTTCCCGGTGGTGCATAAACACACAGTACACAAGCTGAGACACGAAATAACCTGAAGACAAGCTTGCGAAAGGGTTGTGTTGGCTAAAATAAGAAAGCGGTATGTAAGCAAAACGGTGCGATTCTGCAAATTGATGAACACTTGCGGTTCACGACTCCCGAGAAATTCAAAAGGGTTAAAAAGGTCCACCTTCACTGTGATGTTGATCACGAGTACACTTCAACTTATCAAACGTAGTTTGGCGCCATCCTGGCGGCGCAGTGGTCGTGCCACGGTAGGGTGATCGGAATCAACAAAATTTATATCCTAAGTTCCTCTACGCCGTAGTCAGAAATACTGCAATTATAGCGGTCTAGGGTCGAACAGGGATGGTTTCCATCCCATGAATGACTTGCATCGGTGTTGAAAAGGTGAGGATTTTAATTTGGATTACACTGGATTTTTGTTTAAAACAATGTGAATTATTTGTTGATGATTAATTGTAAAACTGAAAGTGAAGTGAAAGGTAACTTTGAAGGTTTGAGTCACTAGCTTGACAACATGTGGTTAATAAGTGTCCTCGGGTTTATCCCTCGCACCATGGCAAGCAACCTATAGTCAAACATACTTAGGATCTTTGTTTAGCTAGAAAACCCTAACCTAGAATCACTCTATTTGAGTCGATACAAGTAACACCATCTACAACCCTTTTTAGTTTTGAAACCCTAACATTCTTCATTTTCGATTGGCTCGTAAAGGCCATCTAAAGAACCCGCAGTACATCTAGTAATAAGTATACCTTGTATCTAAAGCATAGTAAGTAGCGAGTAATGACATTAAATGATATTCAACCTAGTTTGAGAAGATGGGAGCCATAAATATAATTTTGTAGCATTTAACACATGAGGACAACACCTATTTGCCTTACAACCAAGCTAATACCTTTACTCTTCAAAGCTAAGGAAGCAGTAAGCATCTCTTGAGTTGTCATCCTCCCGAGGTTGTTTAGTAGCTAGAAAATGAGAGAAAGAAGAGAGAGAAGAGAAAAACAAACCTCAAATAAGAGAAAGCTACGGGAGATATTTTCATAAAATGAAAAATTTTACCAAAGATTCTTCCCCTCCTTCTCTTTGCAGGGTTACAATTTGGGGAAGCTTATAGGCCACCCAATATATGAAAATACAAGAAAGCCTAACATTTTGCTAATATAAGGGACAAAGATGCCACCAAATAAGAATTCGGTTTGCATTAATTACAAAAGGATGACAAGAGCGGAAATTTCGCTAGGAAATAAAATTTGTGAGTAGCGAAAATTTCGCTAGGTAGCGAAAATTTCGCTAGGTAGCGGAAATTGCACGAGATAACGAAATCGGAATTTCGCTAGGCAGCGACAATTTCGCTGGCTAACGAAATTTCGCCTAACAGCGAAATTTTAAGAGATAAGCGAAAGTGTGTAATTTATTTAGGAGCAGTCATGCGAAATTTTGAAGCCCTAGCGAGCTCTCCAATTTATAGGATTGCGAAATTTTCGCAATCCGAAATTTTCGCAATCTTAGAAATTTCTGGGGTGTGCTCTTATTGCATTGCCTCTTTGCTCCTCCTCTTTGTCATTTTCATCACTTTGCCTTCATTTCTTCGGTAGATATTGGTGGTATGTTTGAAGGGATAAATGGGATTCAATCTTCATGGTTAAGCATATATCTCGATATTAAGCTCGAGAATTACGAAAACCTCTGAAAACAACGAAAATAACCTCTAAGCGGCATAAGTGATACTAAGAAGACTGAACACTTCAATTGGCGCTATTGACATGATTAGTGCAAAAGCACTCAAAACCTATCTCAAATAGGGCTCAAACCAGCACTCTTTGGAGTGTAATCATGTCGCGACATCGAGGAGCAAACGATTCAGCTGCGAGACTTAAGTTGATGTCGCGACAAGAGATCGATGTCAGCGACATAGATGCCTTCAGGAAAACACAAGGAATGTCGCGACTTATTGATAAAAATGCAGCAAATTGCCGACTAACTAATGTTGCGACAAAGTTTAATTCGCGACACGAAACATTAACATGGGCGATCCTTGGAAATCCACAAAAAGGAATGCATTGGAATTAGGGCCCGGCGAAACCATAAATAAGCGGCTACCCGGGGGGGAGGAAAAGGAGGCGGGAGCGATGGCGAAACGAGAATAGAAAGATCTGGGTGGCCAGAGGCTTCTGTTTTTCTTTTCTTTTCTTATTTTTCTTTTACGTTTCAAATCGTTATAGATTAGTTTTCTTCATTCTTTATTTTATTTTATTTTACGGTCTGGATGTGCTCGTTTTGGCGGCGAATCGCAGAATTCCATTCTTTTCAAATTACTGAATGTTTGAAGTTCGAATAATTTCTGGAATTGACTTTTCGATTTCAAGTGGAGTTGTTCTTATGATGGAGAATGCTGTAGTGGCCATGGTGATGGTGAGAAACCCAGCTTCCATTAAGTGAATGCTATAGTCATAATTAATCTTCCCACATGGATTGTTTCAGTGACTTGTAGATTTCGGTTCTGAATTTACTTACGGTTATGGGTTTAATGTTTTGATGAATATCGAGTTTCTTATCTTAGTTTAAGATTTGTTTCATTGCTGCGATTTCAAGGGAGTCCTACGGGTGACACGGAGAGGCATTCTGAGAGTTATGAACATTTCTTTGAAAGGTATATTAACTTGCTATTAGAATCTGTGACTTTGTAAGTTTACTTAGATAAATCCTCTTCTCATGAAATCAAGAATGAGTTGAATGAGTTATCAATTTAAGCAGCGAGAGTTCCTCAGTTTGAATAGTGAAGTCAATCCGTAGTAGGCCGAGATCTAATCAAGGAGGAGGTGATCTTATTCTAATTTAGAGGAAGAGTAACCGGAAGTTGTATATCCTTGCTTGATCGATAACTTAGGAGCTAAGATTTCTGGTCCATAAAATGGGTATGTGCAAGAAAAATACCCAGTTAAATCCACAGTAAAGTAGTCATCTAATTCCACGTCTTCGAAAGAATCAGGAAGGAATTAGATGATGAGCTGTAGTGTGGAGAGATCCGAATTTGTCTTGCTAAACGCCTTGGACGAGATTTTAAAACACGAAATACACAACCATTTTATCGAGTGTTAACTACGAGGTGATACTTCACAATAAGCAGTGTTTATTGATGTGTCCTCTAAAAGATAACTATTCGGTTTCCATTTTTTTACTATTCATTTATTCTTTATTCTTTGGGTCCAATTTATTTTTATTGTTCATTTTTCATTATACTTGTATATTTT